>CM060705.1:22756261-23356261 GCA_030686995.1 Artemisia argyi
TAACATCCAAACCAAATGCAACAAATACATCGGATGTTTAGCACTAACAACTTTGGACCCATGAGATATTGGGGACCAAATGTTTGAGTCTTTGTCTTACTCAATAGATATGCTTGGGAATCAACTTGGAGCCTGATAAATGGATCAAGGACAGTGGATGCAATAATCATATGACAGGGAATCGAAGTCTATTCTCATCTTACAAAGCATACAACGGAGGTAACGTCACTTTTGGAAGTAAATTAAAAGGAAACATCATAGGCAAAGGTATGATCTCTCAAATGGTTGATAATAAGTGTAGAGTAATATTTTTCGAATAGGTAGTGAGATTACTAAGGATGGCAAGACCATAGACAAAGGAGTTAGGAAGAATGGCTTAGTTGTTATGAAAATAGGAAATGAGCCACATGATAAGATTTGTCTAGAAACCATAGACGAGAATTCCACTCTATGACATAGGAGACTAAGTCATGCTAATATGTGTTTAATACAATATTTAGTGTCTAAAGAACTAGTTAGAAACCTACCTGAGCTTAAGTTTAATAAACACTTTTGTGACGCTTGTAAAGTTGGAAAACAAGCTCATTCTAGTCACAATGCTAAGAACGTGGTATCGACCTCTAGATGCCTAGAACCCCTTCACATTGATCTATTCAGTCCATCCACCGTACGAAGTTACAGAGTAAACTACTACACCTTATTAATAGTAGATGACTATTCTAGGTATACTTGGACTAGATTTCTTAATGATAAGACACAAGCTTTCGAGGAATTCAAAATCTTTAGTAAGAAGGTCCAAAATCAACTAGGCCATACAATAGTCTCTATTAGGATGGATCATGGTCGAGAATTTGATAATGAAGTGCAATTTGGAGTATATTGTGATGCTAATGGCATTACACACAATTTCTCGGCTCCACGAACTCCATAATCAAATGGGGTAGTTGAGTGTAAAAATTGTACTCCACAAGAGATGAGTAGAACGATGTTAAATGAACAATCTATTCCGCAAAAGTTTTGGTGTAATGTCGTAGACACCTCAACTTATATACTCAATAGGATTTTGATTAGACCAATCTTAGGAAAAACACCATACGAAATCTTGAATGGTAGAAAACCTACTCTAGATTACTTTAGAGTGTTTGGAAGCAAGTTCTTCATATTAAACACAAAGGATTACCTCACCAAATTTGACCCAAAGTCTTACGAAGGTGTTTTCCTAGGTTACTTCCAAAATAGTAAGGCCTATGTTGTCCTAAATAAGGAAACAATGAAAGTCAAAGAATCACTCAACGTGACATTCGATGAAAGTCCTCCCCCAACTAAGAAATCACCCTTAGTGGATGATGACTTAGATGAGGAAGAAGCCATTAAGGTTAATGGCAAGAAAACCTTAGAAGATGGCGTTGAGGATGAATTAGTCAAAGTTGACGAAGTTGTCAACCTTAAGGAATCCAAGAATCATCCAATAGAAAATGTCATAGAAAACCTAAACCAAAGAACCCTTAAGTCACAAGCCCAAAAAAAAAGTAATTTCTTTTGTTTTATATCTACCATAGAACCTAAGAATATTGGTGAAGCGATAAAGGATGAAAGCTGGATAGTTGCCATGCAAGAGGAGTTAAATCAATTCATCGCAAATCAAGTTTGGGATTTAGTACCTCCACCTAGGAACGAAACCATTATAGGAACTAAGTGGGTGTTTAGAAACAAACTCGACAAAAATGGCATCGTAACCAGGAATAAGGCTAGGTTGGTAGCACAAGGCTATAACCAATAAGAAGGAATAGATTACGATGAAACTTATTCACCCGTAGATAGATTATAGTCTATTAGGATACTCTTTGCCTATAATTGCGCTTTTTTTTAGGTGCCAAAGGTGAATATATATTATTAACACAAAGAATCATTACATTAATGACTTCAAGAGATTAGACATGCCCAACCTCTTATTCAAATACAACAAACAGAACAACAACAGAACTACATACTATCTATCAATACAAAAACCAAACCCAATACTTCCATATATTCATGTAGTTCAACAGCAATGCAGGCAAACTTCACCAGTTTGTATTGACCCTGCAAACTTATCATTCACCTTTAAAGCACCAATCACCATCTAGCTACATTTCCTTCTCATCTCCCCATCAAAGATATTCAACCTGCCACCACAATAGCTAAGACAGAGTAGATAAAAGGCTTTACTAGGCACCCATTACCTCTCCACAATCAAGAGCTATACCATCTATGCTACATTTCCATCTACTACAATGGCTTCACATAGATGGGAACACATACCTTGTAGTGAGTACCATCCTATCCTCCTGTAGGTAATGTATAGTATGGACCAAGTAGGTTCACCTTTCACTCCTCACTATTCCATACTACATACATTACCCCTCCTTAGCTCACATACCCTTCCAAATAGGAAACCTACTTTATGATAAAATAGTCCAATATCATCACAATGCTACGTTAAAGCATTTCCTCCCAAGGCCAAATGCCAAAATTAGCTTGAAACATCATGATAATAAGGACCAAATATCAAGATACAAGGCTATCTATTTGAGGAGCTAAAAAACCTCAAACTGTAAATGTTACATTATAGAGGTCCAATTGGTAGAAACCAATATTGTGCAATTCATTCACAGTATATATCCATAACCAAACACCCTTGGATGACATCAAAAAAACTTACATTTGCTGAGAAATGTCCCAGAATCTCTCAGAAAGTAATACAAACGAATAAAGTTTCATCCTCTTCTTTAAACAATATAGCAACCATTACTTCCCATTCTTTTACATTTAACCTTCGACACTTCTTACTGTCAAACTATCTTTCACTATTATCCATGTAATTTGTAATTAACATTCTCCACAACTTTGTTATAAACTTCTTGGCTACTGTTTAGCACATCTTTAAAGATTCTACCATTTCTTTCTTGCCAAATGAAGTAGACACAAGCTGCTAGTACCAATCTTTTAACAACCCATCCAATATTTTTATTCAAACAAGTACCTGCTAAACTCCCAATCAATTCATGCCAACTGCTCTCATCACATTTGATATCTGCCATATCCTTAGCTTTGCACCATACATCAGAAGAATAGGTACATTTAAAGAACAAATGTTGAAGATCTTCATTGTCATTATGACACAGTGGACATCTATTGACAATATGCAGGCCCCATCTTGTCATTTTATCTTGAGTACTCAATCTCTCTTGTATGGTTAACCAAAGAATGAATGCATGCTTAGGTATACATTGTGCATACCATACCAATCTCCACCAACATACCTTTGGAATCTCTGTACACAAATCACAAGAAGCAGCTTTAACAGAAAAATTAACTTTCTCCCATTTCTTACTCATCCAAACTACTGTATCATTAGCTTCATTCTGGAAATTAGGATCATCAATGCTGGTGATTAATGGGAATTTTTCATTCCAATCATGAGGCCATTTCCATTTCCCATTATGAATCATATCACCTACCTTAACATTCATAGGTAGTCTAGCATCATATATGTCTCTGTGGGTAAGATATTGAATCATAGGTCCCATGTCACTCCAATTATCATACCACATTGAAGTATTATTCCCATTATTTACCTGGTATGAAATGTGAAAAGTGCGCTTTAGAATTTAAATTATATCAAATTGACGTGAAAAGTGCATTCCTATATGGTTTCATTAACGAGGAGGTATATGTAGCACAACCTTTGAGATTCATTGATTTTAAAAAACCAAATCATGTTAATAAGCTTAAGAAAGCACTCTATGGTCGCAAACAAACTCCCAAAGCTTGGTACGATAGACTAAAAGCTTTCTTGCTTGGACATGAGTATATCATTGGAAAGGTAGATGTCACACCTCGCCAAGGCGGAAACGCGAGTGCAACATCATGGATATCATCACAACACATGGTGTCTACATAGAGAATTTCTACATGCAATAAAATAAAGCAAAGCATAGGCACAAAGTGTCATAACAATACCCAAAAGAAAAATAATGAAGTAAAACTCCAAAGGGTGTCTTTATTAAGACATAAGTACCAGTATAAGAAATAAATCAAGTATCACAATCCGGAAATCCAAAATGAAAACTTAATTTGAAACATAATAGGTAATCAACTTCAAATGCAACTATGGTCTCGCCTAATCGCTTCCTTCTATCTTATCCTTATGACGCTCACCTGAAAATGATGCTTAAAAATATCAACATAAAGATGGTGAGGTTCATAGGTTTAAGACACAAAATATAGCTCATTCATATCAGTTCATTGTGATTATAAAAAAAAAAAAAAAAAAACATGGCGGGACAGTAAAGTTAGTTATCATACAAACTAGCATGTAATCATAATCAGCTAACCAACAAACAGGACAGAACGTGCCCACGATCCAAGTTCACATTAATAGGTAATCATTACCCTCTGATCGGACCACACAGAAAAATAGTGGGTAAAGTTACTACCCTCCAATTGGATCGCACAGACGAACAATGGGAGCATAGTTACCCTCCAATTGGACCACACAGAAATATCACACATGCCGCAAACATACAATAACCACTTACAAGTCCATGCACTCATTAAACCACATAATCATAGTAACTTAAAACTTATATCCACACAAGCATCATTCATGTCCCAAGTTTAAAACAAGGAAAAATGGGACTATGAAACTCACCTGAATCTTTGGAGCCTCCAAAACAATAATCACAAATCTAAACAAACAAAATAGAACCACATTACAAGCGACTATGGCAAAAGCTAAAGTCCATGTAGCACACATATGATGGATGTATAAGGATTATATAAACCACCATGGGTCACCTCGACTCCATATCCAACGCTACTAATCACTTCCACTCACTAAATCCCTTGTAGACTTTTTATCAGAAAACGCATATTTTTAGGGTACTTTTACCAACCTAAAATCACGACCAAAAACACTCCACAACTCACACCAAAAATTTACCATGGTCCCTCATGAGTATACAAGCTACTCCCAGAAGGCCATGAACTAAAAACACACACAAGTACCTTTAGAAAATCAAACACTTAAACTATCCAGATTCGGAACTGCACGCACACCAAAATATTTTGACTTGAATACCATACTTGCACAACTTATTAACAGCTAATTTTCATGTGGAAGTCAAAGGACACATAGAACTCAACTTTCCCAGAAGGACAACCCTTTATTACACTTTTAGACCCATGTTTTGCTTCTTTAATTCTGACCTAAATCTGTCCCGGTTTAACAGCTTTGACTCCTTTACTCGGAAAAATCATTAGACTGACTTCCCGACCTTGAAATCGATCGTGGCTGGACGTTTTGGAAAGTAGGCTCTCTGAACTAAAATTTCGACTCCAGAACCAACAAATAACTCATTACCATCTATGAACAAACTTCGTTTTACTACAGCCCTAAAAATTTGTCAAACCTTAACTCATTAATTCACATTTTTAAACCCTAACTCTTTCACCAATCATCATAACATTAATAATTAATGATCCTGTTTTACATTATTTAATTACATATTTTAGAGTAAACCCTAATCCACCATATCTTTATTACATGAATAATTATGATTAATTAAATACATGGACTAGAAATTATACCTTGATTCTTGATTTTCTGCTTCAAAAATAAAGCCTAAAATTTTTCTACTTTCCTGCTCCTTTTGGTTCGACTGTATACTCAAAAAAAGGGTTAGGGTGTTTTGGTTTTGTATTTATACTACCCTAAGATCATTCTTGTTCGGTCTATTAGATTTGATGATACAAAACAAGAAAGAATGAAACAATAGGGACTTAATACGACAAGAAGGAATTCTACAAAAGATGGAGAAGGACTTGCTTGCAAAAGAAGATTTATATTTTAGTCCTTTGTAGTATTCTTGTAACCCTAATTCTGTGTTATATAAACAAAATACAGAGAATAGATTTTTATATGTCTTCCATTATGTAGTCATTAAAGGTGTGTGTGCGTGTAACCTAGACGTAGGTTATAAACGTCTAGGGTTAGAGTTGTTCGTATCCTTCAAGGTCTGAGGTGTCTTAGATCCATGTTACTGTTAAGTAACACGTTATTATTCTGATCAAATAATAATTGGAGGTGATTGTGGGAAAGACCTTGTTCATAACATTGATGTTTTTATTTATTTGATTCCGCTGCATATGTTATTCAATGTTATTACGTCCTAGATGCTATGAGGTCTAAACAACCTCGAGCTACAATGATCCTACAATTCTAGATAACCTCCTTAATTAGGAATTATAATTGGACTAAAATTTGTTTCCTTTTCTCCCCTAAAACCCTATATGGCTGATTATATATATATATATATATATATATATATATATATATATATATATATATATATATATATATATATATATATATATATATATATATAGGGAAGGAATCCAATTAGAAGAATAATTAAAATGAGAAGAATAAGAAGTAATTCTAGCTACACATTTTAATTTGGGAGGGAAAATTTGAATTAAGATGCATCCATTTTTGTAGGTGCATATAGAATGTGTGGTTGTGATTACTTCCTATCCTTCTTATTTTTATTATTCTTCTTATTTGATCCTAACTATATATATATATATATATATATATATATATATATATATATATATATATATATATATATATATATATATATATATATATATATATATATTTATATATATATATATATATATATATATATATATATATATATAGTTGGATCAAATAAGAAGAATAATAAAAATAGGAAGGATAGGAAGTAACCACAACCACACATTCTAGATGCACCTACAAAAATGGATGCATCTTCATTCAAATTCTCCCTCCTACATTAAAATGTGTGGCTAGAATACTTCTTACCATTCTTATTTTAATTATTCTTCTTATTGGATCCCTTCCCTATATATATATATATATATATATATATATATATATATATATATATATATATATACACACACTAAATATTACACTTAAAACCTTGTGTTTTGCTATTTTATAAAAGCCTATACCGAAACCTAACATTTTGCGTGCTAAACCTTCGTTTTATGACAACTCAAATAATTATTATTTTTCAAAACAAAGTTTCCATAAATAGAATTTCACACTTATTATTAATATAACACATAAAACCGAACACGACATAACTTACTAATGCTCAAAAGCTCGAATGAAACTCGTTACACAACAACCACGAAACACAAAGCGATCCAAGTCATTACCACATCACCAAGGTGATCAAAATGGACTTAACCAAAACCAACACTACTAAAATCACATCAATAAGATCACACAAAGGATTTAGTACCAAACCACGCATATACACACATACATTTTTAGGGGGTCATTTAAGCCCTAAATCATATTTTTATGGTCAAATATTACCTCAATCGTTTCTTTCGTCATTTTAGGTACTTGGGACATGAATTCTGAAAAAAGGAGCATTTTAGAGCTTTTCGGACGTTTTTATGCTCAAGAATGAAGAAAACAAGAAAAATCAAGAAATAGGGTTTTTACACCTGACGGCATCACGCTTTGGAGCTGACGTCGTCACCTTTTGATGAGAAGCCATGGATTTTTACATTAGATGCCCTAGAAGAATTTGTCAAGTTAACACCTGACGGCGTCAGGTGTATTTGGAGCAAGGCCATCTCCCTTTAACTCAACACGAGACGGCCCAGAACATTAATAAAGGGACTGCGTTAGAGATCTCTTGGGCGATACGAAACCCTAAGACAAGGCGACCTGACGGCATCAGAGGCTAAAACCTGATGCCCTCAGACTTGTATATCTATACATATTTTTCTATTTTCATTCATTAAAGTGTGGAAATTTTTAGAAAGAAACTCTAGATGAATTTCACAGCTACTTTAGGGTTTTCAAGCCCTCTTTTCTTTCATATTTAATTAAAGATAAGTCTTCCTTTTAATCATTCAATATATATATGTGTTGTTTGATTGATTGTTATTCTTCTCTTTTTCTTTAACATGCTAGCTTAGATTTGTTCGTGTTTACTTAGATCTAATGAAACCTAGTTGTTGAATATTGATTGTTGAGTTGTTATTGATTGTTTGGTTGTTTGATTAGCGTTAGGCTTAAGAAAACTGGCTAAATCTCCTATACGGAAACTGGCTTGAACGTCTTAAGAAACATAATCGGATGTGTACTATGGTTTTATTGGTTGTATTTAATGCATGGGTGACTATTAAGGAGGCCATGATAGGATACTAAACGTGTCGTCATAGGAAGAGATAGAAACTCATAGGGTTGGTGAAAGCTGTACACACCCCCACGAATGGTATTAAGGAATACAATCCTTTCATCCAAACAATCGTAAGGATTCAATAATTCAATAGGAAATAACTAGAGAGTAGTGAAATCTAAGTAAACACATTTTTCTCACCATAAGAAGTTCACCAATTTTATTTTTTGTTATTTATTTTATTTTGTTAATTAGTAGTTTTTTGGTTAGTTGACTAGCAACTAATTCCGCCCACTCTTCCAATACCCGAGATTTTACCTGCTTTCATAAAAATATAAAAATACAAAAAGAATCATCCCTCACCTCTAGACCTAGTTTAAGTAGTTTTCAATCCTAACGAACACTATTCCCCAAAGAACGATCAATCCCCCGGTACTTGCCACTCACTATACTACATCGGTCAGGTACACTGCCTGGAGGATTGCAAGCTTCTCAAGATCCCTTGAGAATTAAAACTTTTGCGAGTCTTGCGATCCGCATCAAAGTTTTTGGCACCGTTGCCGGGGAATAGTTATTGTTTAGGTTGAATTATATTTTTATTAGGTCTACTCATTAGATTCCTTTCTAGTGAGATTTTTATTTTCTTTTTATTAGGTGTTCTTTAGTCTATCTTTTTCTTCATGCTTTTGTTCGTAGTCCATATCATCGACCATCATGGAAGGTGATAATATCCTTGAACCCGTCATTCAACCAAGCCACCAAAACCCACCCGAACCACCTAGAGCTCGCACTTTAGGAGAATACTCCTGACCTAGCCACCAAGGCTATCAAAACACCATTGAGTTCAACCAAGGAGCCAATGTGTCTCCCTTAGGATCCGACACCATCCGGTTGGTGCAAAGCGGATGTGTATTCCATGGACTTCGTTCTGAAGATCCAAACCAACATCTCAAGGATTTCCTTAAAATCGTTGATTCCATAGACCTTGATGTTGCCACTCAAGAGACGACCCGATTGCCTCTCTTTCAATTCTCTCTACGTGACCAAGCTAGTCAATGGCTTGAGTGTTTACCCGCGGGATCCATCACCTCTTGGGATGATCTCACCTCTCCTTTCCTTGCTCAATTTTTCCCACTGGGAAGAACCACCAAGTTAAGGAATGACATCTTAATGTTCCAACAACGTCAAGGTGAAACTTTTTATGAAGCCTGGACTCGTTTCAAGGACTTACTCCAAAATGGCATGACTAACTCATAAGACTAATTCTATGCCTAACAAAGAGATTGAGACACTTGGCTAGATCAATGGTAGATATGAAAAAGAAGATTTAGTGCAATCCATGTGTCACACAATGAGTTGTTTACGCATATTTTTAGGCATATCACTTAGGCATCCCTCATCATGGCATAGATCTTTGGCTTCAAGTCCAAATCTTTTATCATCATGTCAATCAATCCACAAGGCAAACCATTGACCAAGTGGCCGGTGGTAAGCTACGTGAAAAGAATGCGGAAGAATCATGGGGAATCATAGAAGATATTGCTCTCTATGACAACGAATGTTGGAATGATCCTCGTGACTTGAACAAAACAGTCAAGGCAATATCTTTGCCTTCGAACAATTCAAGCATTCCCGACCGTAGGATCATGGAACTTGAGGACCAAGTCAAGTTTCTCATGAAATCCTACGAGGCTCCTAAACCTTTAAGCTAAGTGAACAAAATCACTTCTCATGTGAGTATTTTAGTGGTCCCCATGACACTCGTGATTGCATGAAACTCCCCAAATAAGCTTTTGCAGACTACGCATCTTCGCTTACTGACGGAGCAGGAGACAAGTGGTACACTTTCAAGCCCGAGCCAAACACTTATGGTGATTCCTACAATCCCTCTTGGAAAAATCACCAGAACCTTAGGTGGAAACAAAAACAAAACACGTCTCAAAACAATTCTTCCAATCCACCTAATCGTTTCCAACCAAACGGCCCAATCCCGAACCGTACATTCAACAACAATCCTTCCAACAATTACGGTAGTACCAATAATTTTGGGGGATTGATGTCTAATTTTATGCCATCTCAAGAAGCTCGTATAGCTAGGTTTGAAGCCGAATTCAACCAACAATAAAATGAGATGACCAATAAAGTCGATAATTTGATAAAGGCCTTGAATAACCAAGGAATGACCCTGGCTACAAAAGTAGTGAAAAACCCTAGTGGAGAAAATGAGGTTAAGGACCCTTCATCATCTAAACACGTACACTTTGTCAATGTAATTACCATTAAGCCCATTGATAGAAGTTATGAGGATGATGAGGAAGGTAAGATTGAGATAGGAAGTAATTCTAAAAATGATGTTGACGAGGAAAAGGAAAAGGTAGATGATTACTTCAACAATTTTCCCACTGAGGAGGAGCTTGCGTAGCATAAGAATCTATTGGATGATACTAACCCGTCAATCTATAGAAATCTTCCTATCATTCGAGCCGGAAACCCAAATCTCATAAACATACCATGCAATATTGGGCATTTACATGTATGGAAAGCTTACATTGACCATAAGTCCCCTATAAATATCTTGTCTATGACATTTTACATGTAACAACCCGTAATTCTCCACGTCAACATTTAATTCCAAACCCAAATTTATTACTTTAAAATTTTACAAGAACACTTTTTACGCAAAACTTTTGAGTTAAATCGCGTAACCAAGAAACACCTTATGGTACACTACGACTTCGGACCAAATTTTGGTCTACATATTTTAGTATATTGGTACTACTGCGACGCTCATTTAACTACTAGAGCACATTTGATTTTATTATAATGAAAAGTTAATAATTATTATTACACTTAATTATTGAGCATGCTTTAGCTCACTTGACTAAATCTTGGGAAGTTATCCCACACACTAAAACTAATTATTATTATCAAAAAATGTGAGATATAAATTTTCTGACCATTTATGAGTTTTCAAACTCAACAATGAGAGGGTATCTCGCTTTACCTGAAACACGAGCTCGCGCACGAACCGACCCATAGATAGTATGGTTTAGTCTAATAAAAATATTTAGAACCAATATTAATGTTTTTATATATCTTTTATAAAACCACACTTGAAAACAAAATTTACACGTTAACGATTTCTAACGTCAAACCAAAACATCTCGACTCACATTTAACCTCAAACAAGACGTAAAACATTATGGGAATTCACATATTTAAAATTCCCACTCTTTTCAAACTTAGATGTGTCGCTACTATATGTAATCTAACACAACTAAACCCAAATTTATACGGTTTCTATTATGTATATGTATTGAACTCGTATCAAAAACACAAACAAATATAATATACGTATACCACTTTTAGTTTTGGACCAAAACTAAAAATACAAGTAAACACATTGCATGTACACGTGCATAGTACAAGTACAACCATGCTTTTACTAGACAAGACTTGACTAGTTTTTTTTCTCCCTTCCCCATACCTATTCGGCTGAAACTACAACCACCATCTTTGCTTGTTTTGTTTTCCAAACCAGCTAGACTACTTAAACATTGTGGACTAAGTACAACAAAGGACATCAAAATATTTTCCCCATCCTTAAGTGATGTTCGAACCCTTCACCAACTCCACCAACAGTGTCTTGTTAGTACATCTTCATTTAATGAATGTACTAAGCCCTAACACCAAACCATCCCTTCTTGCACCTTTATAACCGAACCCCACAACACCCTTCTTCTTCATTCACATTCCATTTCAAACTTACAAAACTTATTGGAAAGTTGGTTTGAAGCTCGTGGGTTTATAAGCTTGAGTTATAAGTTAGCATCAGGTTTCTTTTCTTTGGTCTCCTCCTACACATGACTACACTTCTCACACCCACTGTAATCAAAGTGTGCTCATAAACTTGCATTTTCATTACAACTTTCCTAGCGTTAAACATGTTCATACTCGAAACCTTCATGTTATAAGGCTTATATGGTTAAGTTGGTAAAGAAATAAAATGAGTTTCTTTCTGAATGTATATACATGCGTACATACATGCAATCTCTTGTAAATGGGTTACTTGGTTTATTTTCTTGACTTCAACATACATATATATTCATGCATTCATATATACATGCAACGTATATGAAATTGGTTTTGTTGTGTTTAAAAGAACTTGTGTGGCGAACCTTAGTCTCGTTAACACCTAAACATCTCGAGAAATAACTAGCATCCGCGTTTTTTTTTTAATTTTTAAATCGACATGCATACATTTCATGTTGAACTTGTTAAGTTTTGGAACCTATAGCTACTAAACAAAAACTACATAACTTAAGTGTCGGCTCTCTTGGACACAAGTGCTTACTCGATACATATTTTTTTTTTGGTTTATTTTCGAAGCTTATGAGCTTAATACTCGTCGGGTTATAAACCGAACCCAACACGAACCATAAAAGGGCCATAACGCCCAACCCACGACACCTAGCTTGCTATCCTACGAAAAAAAATGCTTATCAAGCTTTTGAAAACTCCACACGAAAATCGGTTAATTTACTTGGTCACGTTAGAAGTTTTTAGTTGTAAAAACTCACATAAGTCGCGTGACTTATGTGAGCTTATTTTGGTCTCCCTTGCGTTAACTTGTGCTTATTCATAAGCTTGAAAAACCTATTTGACTATTAGCTTACAACTAAGTTTTGAAATGGAAGTGAAACACATGCAAACCTAACTCAGTTTTCCCTCTAATTTTATAAACAAAATGGAAGGCAGTTAATAGACATTAAATACAATTTAATTGTAAAACAAAACAAAGAAAGAGCTCTTGGCTCACTAGTTGTGTCGTTCAGCTTACAAACAAGTGACCCGAATTCGAGTTCGAGTTCGGGTAGTGACACATTGTTGGTTTTATTGTTATTTTTTTTTTAATCTCAAAACTGCTATATTTGTTGCACTTGAAGGAAAATATAATCAAAACAGTAGGAGCTTATAATCACATGAGTGCCTTAGCCTGCCGTTTCTAAATGAGAGGTCCCGAGTTCAAATCCCGTATATGATATTCTTAGTATATTTGTTTTAATCCCGAACTTATACATTTTTATAACCCCTGATAAAAATATAAAAACTATTATTTTTGGACGTATTTGTCTATTATTTTTGTGAAATGAAAATATTTAGTATTATTACTAAAATTTGACTAAAAGACAAATATTAAAGATGACGGGGAAATATTTATAACAAAAATTAATATAAATATTTTCGAACTTATTATCCACTAACTAAATATATATAAACATTTTCATATATATACCGTATTACATAACCGTTACTAATATAAATACTTAGTGTAAAGTATTTATTATCTTACTAACGTTTATTTTTCACAAACATTTTACGTGTGAATACTTTCCATACTAAGCCTTTCGGACGAACCAAAAACTTATTCGTCATGAATACTTTTATTTTACTCACATATAAAATTGTACATTTGTCCAAGAGCCAATACTTATAAAACACTTTGAAAAGATTTAACTGTAAACTCTGCCACACAAGCAACATTAAACACCGCCACTTGTAAACACTTAAAATTGTTTAAACACTTTGAGTCATGAGTTCTCGAAACTGTAAACTAAGGATTTCCATACTAATTTAGGTCGCGTACCGGTGCAATACACTTTTGCTACTTGACTATTCATTTCAGAGGACTTATTTCTGAGGTGAGTCATAGCCCCACTTTTACTCGTTTAATTACTTTATAAATTCTTTGGGGGAGATACATGCTCAAGTACTTATTTTTACTTTCACAAGTACCCTAAACATTTTCATATTACTGTAAGTTTATAGCCCCATTCTTTACTTTACTTTGCTTTACAAACTTGGGGTGAGAAATATGCAAACACTTTATGAATTCTTGCTTTTATGCAACACACTTTATGAGTTATTACTTGTATGCAACACACTTTATGAACTATTGCTGTTACGCAACCACTTGAATGACAACTGCTTTTATGCAAGCACTTTTATGGACCACACTGAAACTAATGCTTTATTTAAACTATTACGCGGATTAGCCTAAGCCTTGAATCCCACTTTGCCCAAACTCATGAACCGTCAATTCCTGCTGGGAAGCGCGAATGTTATAAATAGATCTATTGTGGGTGACTCCCCCGTTCGGTTTGACCGGATAGGCAAACGCGAACGTATAACATGTCGAATTACAAGTGTATCGGGATAAACACTTGCCGGGCCTTTATATTTAACATGCTTCTAGAGCATGCACACTGTCGTAGCTTCGGTTGCATGAACTTAGTGCTAGCGTAATAGACTTTTACTTTTATGTGACATTATATTCGTTGTAATGATCACATACTTTGTCTATGGTCCAACTTTATGCTTAACACTTATGGTCTACTTTACTGATATTTTTCATGACACTGTGAGTAAAGCAGTAGTCACTAAAACTGAACTTGATTTGTATGTGAATGGTTATTCACACTCGAAAACCTTGTGATCCACATTACTACATTTACTTGAAAGTAAACTATATTTCATGACATTGTGAGCGACACAATGGTCACAAAATTTTTATCGAACTCACATTTCTTTTATACTAAATTGCTTTTATGCAAACCTATGAACTCACCAACCTCGTGTTGACACTTTTAGCATGTATTTTCAGGTTTAAAGCGATAGCTTACTGTTGGAGGCATTGGCAGGGCATGGCATGGTCATAAATAACTCTAATGTATTTGGGACCGTTTTATTTCTTTTATGGGCCTATGTTTCCACATTGTTTTCGAAATGTTGTAAACATAATGCTTTTGATATGAAATTTCTTCTAAATGGTTGAGGTCAAAACCGTTCTTTGTACTTTGTGTTGTGATACCATTTTAGTAGCACCCAAACATGTATGCTTCCGCTGGACCCGACTTTTGGGGGTGTTACAGATTGGTATCAGAGCATTGGTTATAGAGAACTAGGTATTTTTAAAACCTAGACTATAACTACTTTTACGAAAACTTAACTCTATGACCGCCACCTGCCTGCCTGCCAAGTTGATGCCTCATTTGTGATTTTAGTTGCTATTATATTTGATGAGATGTACTCTTTGTTATTGGAAGAGTATATCCATTTATTTTCACTATATATACTATAAGTATGTTCGACATACTTATGCTTACGTATTGTACTTGGCGTAGCGTTACCACTTTTATCTACGCAATCTCATCGTCCATTCTCGAGTGTGGACACTTGTCGTAGTCTTTCAAAACAACTTTTGAATGTTAGAGACATATTACTAGTGTAACTGAACCGAGTATTTCAAAATTCATTGAACCTCGGTTGAATATAGACTGATCACCTATATTCAATCAGGGACAGTGGGACATAGCCTGATCACCTATGTTCGACTCAGAGGTGAACTTTGCGATACTGGGAGCAGTTATAATAGAATTATGTCTGGTTGATTTTGATTTTGAGAATGGTTAAGTTTGGCGTGTCTATACGAGCATCGGATATCACGAAAGTTTGCACTTACACACGACACACTGCCATCACAACACCTCACAAACCGTAATACTCCTGGCATTGCTATACGTCCCCGTTTATATGGAACTCTTGTTTGTCGTCATCCATCGTAGTTCGCATCGGGTCGGGTTAGACCCAATTGGCACCATTTGAATTCGAGTATTTGACGTGACCCCTTGAGATAGTAATAAGCCCTTTTGAGCTTACTAAAACGGTTGGATTTTATTTTGGCCATGTTCGAAATTGATTTTGGCTACGTTTGAATTCGGATTGGTGATTTGTGAATTTTGGACCTCATTGCAGACTTGGATTTGTTTATTTAGCCTTGGTTTGTTTGTGATCATGTTACAGTCACCCCTACCTCAACCTTATGCTTAACCAATGATGTTCAATCGAGGTTGTACTTTCCGCCTTCACCTTATGTTGCTAGTAACAATCAACATCCTCCTTCAAAGTCATACTCTGAACCTGCTAAACTCTCCAGTCAGAAGAGAAATTTGGGCAAATTTTATGCCCAACAGAAACTTTAAGACCTTAAGGAGTAACTTGAACCGCGTTCCTTGGGACAGACACCAAATCCTTCACTCGTCTCTCGGGAATACCAGTAATCCTTGCTACCCTCTTATAAGATACTAAACTATGTTGCTAATACCATATAAGCTGCTTTCAATTATTCTACAGTCCATTTTGCGGTCACCCTGCAAATGTTTTACTGTTACTTCATGAAATCAAAATTTCGATCTTACTACTATTTGGTAAACGACATTGTTTCTATTGTTCTATAAACTGTTTTGGAAATCATTTCACTAGTAATTTTATAAACCTGTTTGTTGTCCTACTACGGCATTATGAAACAAACTACAGTTTTGCTACTATCATATAAATAATAAACTAATTTCTCGTCGTTTGATGAACTATTTACTCATTTTGAAGTGTTAAAAGTTTCAAGTCAAACTTCATCAAATTTTTGCATAACAAGGAGTGATTAGGCGATAATTTCTGGTAAAACATCTTATCCACACCATGTTTAAAGACTGTTATTACTGAAATTACGAGTATTTTGAAGTCGCACCAGTTTACCTAACTGCAAATTTTCAGCATTGAATTTTGTATCACTCTCTAACAGACAAAGTGGAGCCTTTACCACCTGGTAAGACTCAAATCGGTGGTGAGTACCGACCCCTATCCCTATCGACAAGTTCGTAGGAACTCGTAAAAAGGTCCTGAATTCACGTGGGGAAATGTGAAGGTGAATTCTCGTGCGTATATACTCATCTCTTTTCGACCATAATGGATAACTAGAATTGAATCGCGAGGATGCGATTCCGTTTATGGAGGTGAGACTGTAACAACCCGTAATTCTCCACGTCAACATTTAATTCCAAACCCAAATTTATTACTTTAAAATTTTACAAGAACACTTTTTACGCAAAACTTTTGAGTTAAATCGCGTAACCAAGAAACACCTTATGGTACACTACGACTTCGGACCAAATTTTGGTCTACATATTTTAGTATATTGGTACTACTGCGACGCTCATTTAACTACTAGAGCACATTTGATTTTATTATAATGAAAAGTTAATAATTATTATTACACTTAATTATTGAGCATGCTTTAGCTCACTTGACTAAATCTTGGGAAGTTATCCCACACACTAAAACTAATTATTATTATCAGAAAATGTGAGATATAAATTTTCTGACCATTTATGAGTTTTCAAACTCAACAATGAGAGGGTATCTCGCTTTACCTGAAACACGAGCTCGCGCACGAACCGACCCATAGATAGTATGGTTTAGTCTAATAAAAATATTTAGAACCAATATTAATGTTTTTATATATCTTTTATAAAACCACACTTGAAAACAAAATTTACACGTTAACGATTTCTAACGTCAAACCAAAACATCTCGACTCACATTTAACCTCAAACAAGACGTAAAACATTATGGGAATTCACATATTTAAAATTCCCACTCTTTTCAAACTTAGATGTGTCGCTACTATATGTAATCTAACACAACTAAACCCAAATTTATACGGTTTCTATTATGTATATGTATTGAACTCGTATCAAAAACACAAACAAATATAATATACGTATACCACTTTTAGTTTTGGACCAAAACTAAAAATACAAGTAAACACATTGCATGTACACGTGCATAGTACAAGTACAACCATGCTTTTACTAGACAAGACTTGACTAGTTTTTTTTCTCCCTTCCCCATACCTATTCGGCTGAAACTACAACCACCATCTTTGCTTGTTTTGTTTTCCAAACCAGCTAGACTACTTAAACATTGTGGACTAAGTACAACAAAGGACATCAAAATATTTTCCCCATCCTTAAGTGATGTTCGAACCCTTCACCAACTCCACCAACAGTGTCTTGTTAGTACATCTTCATTTAATGAATGTACTAAGCCCTAACACCAAACCATCCCTTCTTGCACCTTTATAACCGAACCCCACAACACCCTTCTTCTTCATTCACATTCCATTTCAAACTTACAAAACTTATTGGAAAGTTGGTTTGAAGCTCGTGGGTTTATAAGCTTGAGTTATAAGTTAGCATCAGGTTTCTTTTCTTTGGTCTCCTCCTACACATGACTACACTTCTCACACCCACTGTAAGCAAAGTGTGCTCATAAACTTGCATTTTCATTACAACTTTCCTAGCGTTAAACATGTTCATACTCGAAACCTTCATGTTATAAGGCTTATATGGTTAAGTTGGTAAAGAAATAAAATGAGTTTCTTTCTGAATGTATATACATGCGTACATACATGCAATCTCTTGTAAATGGGTTACTTGGTTTATTTTCTTGACTTCAACATACATATATATTCATGCATTCATATATACATGCAACGTATATGAAATTGGTTTTGTTGTGTTTAAAAGAACTTGTGTGGCGAACCTTAGTCTCGTTAACACCTAAACATCTCGAGAAATAACTAGCATCCGCGTTTTTTTTTTAATTTTTAAATCGACATGCATACATTTCATGTTGAACTTGTTAAGTTTTGGAACCTATAGCTACTAAACAAAAACTACATAACTTAAGTGTCGGCTCTCTTGGACACAAGTGCTTACTCGATACATATTTTTTTTTTGGTTTATTTTCGAAGCTTATGAGCTTAATACTCGTCGGGTTATAAACCGAACCCAACACGAACCATAAAAGGGCCATAACGCCCAACCCACGACACCTAGCTTGCTATCCTACGAAAAAAAATGCTTATCAAGCTTTTGAAAACTCCACACGAAAATCGGTTAATTTACTTGGTCACGTTAGAAGTTTTTAGTTGTAAAAACTCACATAAGTCGCGTGACTTATGTGAGCTTATTTTGGTCTCCCTTGCGTTAACTTGTGCTTATTCATAAGCTTGAAAAACCTATTTGACTATTAGCTTACAACTAAGTTTTGAAATGGAAGTGAAACACATGCAAACCTAACTCATGATTAACTCGCCACCAGCAAATATTGCCTTTATCCAACAAAACCGTGTTTATCATATCCCTACACCTCACATTATAACCCTTTAAAAGACCTCTTTGATAGTTTATCCTAGGTGCTTACGCCAAGTGGTGGAGCTTTGATCCTTTCCCAAGCCTATGGTAATCTATTTGCTATGACAGGTAGTGAGAGATGTTTTCCATTTCCATATTGTGATATATACTTTATTACACCCGAGAGATATGAGTATCTAAACACTATTTGTGAGGTGCTAGTGTATAACCTCCGTGCTTGTTTTTGGTTTTAAGTGGAACGATTATTTGTTGTAATTACTCTTATATTAGTGTTAAATGACCCATAGCTTTTATTTTAATTAGAATAAAAGTGCATTTGCTTGAGGACAAGCAAATCTCAAGTGTAAGGGTATTTGGTAAGGCGAAAAGTATACCGCTTTTAAGGGGTCATTTAAGCCTGAATTCGTGATTATTTGATCAATTATTGCCCTAAATCATTCCTTTTGTCATTTTAGGTACTTTTGTGAAAAATCTGGAAAAAGAAGCATTTTGGACGTTTTTTGAGCGATTAAGTGAAGAAAACGACAAAGGCTAAAAATCCTTGCTGGGAATAGTACCTGACGACGTCAAAGCCATACAAGTGACGGCGTCAAGCTTGGCAAAAGAGGTGTGATGAGTGCTCAAACACTCATCATTTTTTGTCAAATCTGAGCTGCAAAACATTTAAAAACACTAAAAAATGCATCAAAATACTGAAAATATTCCAAAATTGTGTTTTATATGTTTTAGATACAAAATGAGTAAAAACAGTTGAAAAACGATCAAAGTTTGCATAATTGGCAGTTTCAGTCCCCCAACTTTCAAAAATTTGCAAAAATAGTCCCTGAGCACTTATTTTAAAAGAAAAGTCACCAAAGGTCCTTTTGAAATCATAAATTGTCATATATAGTCCTTTGATGAAAAATTTTGAAAGTTTTGAGAATTTACAAGTTTGGTCCATGAAGTCTCCAAAATGGCAAAATTAGTCCCTGGGTTTTCAAAAGATGGAAATTTATCATTCAAGGCCCCTGTACTATTCAGACTTGGCAAGTTAAACCCTTTTTGTTAACTTTGGGAAAATTTCACTTTTAACCCCTCAACTTTGAAAAATGACACATTTGGTTCCCGGGAATTTTAAAAGTGGAAAATAACATTCATGGTCCTTGGATTATTGAAACTTGGCATATTTTACCCTTGGATTACTTTGGAGCAGTACCAAATCCTACCCCTAAACTTTTAGTTAATGACAATTTTGGTCCTTGTTGTTTTTCACTAAACTACCAAACGGATCCTTTGTTATTTTTATTAACCCAACAAACAAACTTAACCCAACACCCTTACAACCCCAGCCTACACATCCCCTTGGCCCATACATTCCCACAGCCCAACTCCAAGCCCACTCCCCTAATAATACTCCCTCCTGTTTTAAATAAAACACCACAGTCAACTCCATTTGACCATCTCCCTCCCACAACCACTTGGTCTGCTAACTCCCTTCCACACTCAACCTCCCCCCTCCTCTGCTCCTCTTCCCATACCATGTTCCCCCCACCAACACTATAAACCAATATACATTAATTGCCCTCTAATATCTCCAAGAAACCTCACAACCTACCAAATCTCTTTTTCCCGCCAAATCCACACCAACGGCCAAGATTAATTGCAGACATCCAATGGCCAAAAACAGAAGTGGGAAAGCACGTGGGACCCACTCTGGTGTATTTAAGTGAAGAAAAAGAGAGATGAAGCAGTTAGTTAAGTAGTTAGCTTAAGTAGTTTTAGTGTAGTTTAGCTAAATCATTCTCATGTAATTTTCCTTTCTAGTTATAAAATTCAGTTCAAGCAGTTTGTATTAAGTATTTGCATTGTATTCTAATCACTTTTTAATATCAATTTTAAGTGTTTTTAGTTCAATTCTCCTTTTTAGCATACATTCCTTGAAATTCCATTTAACTTAAAATAGTGTTAAAGTTGTTGTTTACTGTCCCTTTCATCTCAGATTAGTCATTCCTAAGCTTTTAAAAGCTTAGGATACATTTAAACTAGGCATAGTGAGAAAACTCAAAAATACAAAAAATTAGTTGAAAAATCAATGGAAATTAAAAAATCAAGAGAAACGAAGAAGTGGTAGCAGTAATGGTAATGAATCATGGTTTAGAGTCCCATGGGGGACAGTAGGTTTGGTTTTGGTTATTGGTTATCACTGGCTTTCTCACCTTTGGATGTCAAGTAAGCCTTTGGCTCATAAATGTTTCATAATTTGTGTTCCTCAGAGATATGTGTTCATTACTGTTGATTTTTGTTTATCTATGTTCATAAATGCTCAGTAATAGTTTAGATCTCAGATTTGTTGTTTAAATATCTCATTTGTTTTGAAAATCTTTTAAAACAGCCATTTAGGGAGTGCTTGGATCAAGGTTGGTTTCTGTGATGTAGGATGTTTTAGGTGTACTCATTATTCTAGTTAGGTTAGTATAGGTTTATGTAAGTTAGTCAAGTCATAAAAATCCATGTTCTTTTAGAAAAAAGTCAAAATCAACAAAAACTCATCCTTGTTTGCCCACTGTTAGGATTTAGGATTCCTAATCCTACCATTTTCATTCATAAGTAGATAATGTAGCCTATATTAGTCTTATTTTATCATATTACAACCAAATCAGTCCATTAAAATCATTAAAAATCCACCAAAGTCAAACTAATGTTCTAAATCAAAAAGTCAAAATTGCCCTTTGTCAGAAAATCCAAAATTTCAAGGAATTGTTTTGAATTTTGTAGTTCGAATTAGGGCTTGTGCTTTTCAGGAATTGAAGCCCCCCAAATCAACTTTGAAGTCCCATTGTCACTATATTTTTGCAATTTTTTCTGTAGGCCCCACAGGCCCTCAAACACACCTGCAGGGCAGGCTCCTCCCTTGCTACACAACATACCACCCCATCTGTCTCACTTCTGTGGGTCCCACAGGACTCCACAGTGGGCCCCACAGCCTCCCCTTTGGTTCTTTGGACTCACAAGCTAGCTACCTTTCTATTTGTACCAAGCTTTTGAGCTTATGACCCCTGGGACCCACCTAGATTCTCACTTGTTTTCTGTCCCATTTTCTCTGTTGAACCAAGTTGCAAGTGCTTATTTTTTGTGCTTATTGGCTTATTCAGTGGTGTGTTTTGTTGTTTCTTGCTTATACCAGTCCAAATAAGTTATTTGAACCATTATCGACCCTTCCCTCTAATTTTATAAACAAAATGGAAGGCAGTTAATAGACATTAAATACAATTTAATTGTAAAACAAAACAAAGAAAGAGCTCTTGGCTCACTAGTTGTGTCGTTCAGCTTACAAACAAGTGACCCGAATTCGAGTTCGAGTTCGGGTAGTGACACATTGTTGGTTTTATTGTTATTTTTTTTTTAATCTCAAAACTGCTATATTTGTTGCACTTGAAGGAAAATATAATCAAAACAGTAGGAGCTTATAATCACATGAGTGCCTTAGCCTGCCGTTTCTAAATGAGAGGTCCCGAGTTCAAATCCCGTATATGATATTCTTAGTATATTTGTTTTAATCCCGAACTTATACATTTTTATAACCCCTGATAAAAATATAAAAACTATTATTTTTGGACGTATTTGTCTATTATTTTTGTGAAATGAAAATATTTAGTATTATTACTAAAATTTGACTAAAAGACAAATATTAAAGATGACGGGGAAATATTTATAACAAAAATTAATATAAATATTTTCGAACTTATTATCCACTAACTAAATATATATAAACATTTTCATATATATACCGTATTACATAACCGTTACTAATATAAATACTTAGTGTAAAGTATTTATTATCTTACTAACGTTTATTTTTCACAAACATTTTACGTGTGAATACTTTCCATACTAAGCCTTTCGGACGAACCAAAAACTTATTCGTCATGAATACTTTTATTTTACTCACATATAAAATTGTACATTTGTCCAAGAGCCAATACTTATAAAACACTTTGAAAAGATTTAACTGTAAACTCTGCCACACAAGCAACATTAAACACCGCCACTTGTAAACACTTAAAATTGTTTAAACACTTTGAGTCATGAGTTCTCGAATCTGTAAACTAAGGATTTCCATACTAATTTAGGTCGCGTACCGGTGCAATACACTTTTGCTACTTGACTATTCATTTCAGAGGACTTATTTCTGAGGTGAGTCATAGCCCCACTTTTACTCGTTTAATTACTTTATAAATTCTTTGGGGGAGATACATGCTCAAGTACTTATTTTTACTTTCACAAGTACCCTAAACATTTTCATATTACTGTAAGTTTATTGCCCCATTCTTTACTTTACTTTGCTTTACAAACTTGGGGTGAGAAATATGCAAACACTTTATGAATTCTTGCTTTTATGCAACACACTTTATGAGTTATTACTTGTATGCAACACACTTTATGAACTATTGCTGTTACGCAACCACTTGAATGACAACTGCTTTTATGCAAGCACTTTTATGGACCACACTGAAACTAATGCTTTATTTAAACTATTACGCGGATTAGCCTAAGCCTTGAATCCCACTTTGCCCAAACTCATGAACCGTCAATTCCTGCTGGGAAGCGCGAATGTTATAAATAGATCTATTGTGGGTGACTCCCCCGTTCGGTTTGACCGGATAGGCAAACGCGAACGTATAACATGTCGAATTACAAGTGTATCGGGATAAACACTTGCCGGGCCTTTATATTTAACATGCTTCTAGAGCATGCACACTGTCGTAGCTTCGGTTGCATGAACTTAGTGCTAGCGTAATAGACTTTTACTTTTATGTGACATTATATTCGTTGTAATGATCACATACTTTGTCTATGGTCCAACTTTATGCTTAACACTTATGGTCTACTTTACTGATATTTTTCATGACACTGTGAGTAAAGCAGTAGTCACTAAAACTGAACTTGATTTGTATGTGAATGGTTATTCACACTCGAAAACCTTGTGATCCACATTACTACATTTACTTGAAAGTAAACTATATTTCATGACATTGTGAGCGACACAATGGTCACAAAATTTTTATCGAACTCACATTTCTTTTATACTAAATTGCTTTTATGCAAACCTATGAACTCACCAACCTCGTGTTGACACTTTTAGCATGTATTTTCAGGTTTAAAGCGATAGCTTACTGTTGGAGGCATTGGCAGGGCATGGCATGGTCATAAATAACTCTAATGTATTTGGGACCGTTTTATTTCTTTTATGGGCCTATGTTTCCACATTGTTTTCGAAATGTTGTAAACATAATGCTTTTGATATGAAATTTCTTCTAAATGGTTGAGGTCAAAACCGTTCTTTGTACTTTGTGTTGTGATACCATTTTAGTAGCACCCAAACATGTATGCTTCCGCTGGACCCGACTTTTGGGGGTGTTACAGATTGGTATCAGAGCATTGGTTATAGAGAACTAGGTATTTTTAAAACCTAGACTATAACTACTTTTACGAAAACTTAACTCTATGACCGCCACCTGCCTGCCTGCCAAGTTGATGCCTCATTTGTGATTTTAGTTGCTATTATATTTGATGAGATGTACTCTTTGTTATTGGAAGAGTATATCCATTTATTTTCACTATATATACTATAAGTATGTTCGACATACTTATGCTTACGTATTGTACTTGGCGTAGCGTTACCACTTTTATCTACGCAATCTCATCGTCCATTCTCGAGTGTGGACACTTGTCGTAGTCTTTCAAAACAACTTTTGAATGTTAGAGACATATTACTAGTGTAACTGAACCGAGTATTTCAAAATTCATTGAACCTCGGTTGAATATAGACTGATCACCTATATTCAATCAGGGACAGTGGGACATAGCCTGATCACCTATGTTCGACTCAGAGGTGAACTTTGCGATACTGGGAGCAGTTATAATAGAATTATGTCTGGTTGATTTTGATTTTGAGAATGGTTAAGTTTGGCGTGTCTATACGAGCATCGGATATCACGAAAGTTTGCACTTACACACGACACACTGCCATCACAACACCTCACAAACCGTAATACTCCTGGCATTGCTATACGTCCCCGTTTATATGGAACTCTTGTTTGTCGTCATCCATCGTAGTTCGCATCGGGTCGGGTTAGACCCAATTGGCACCATTTGAATTCGAGTATTTGACGTGACCCCTTGAGATAGTAATAAGCCCTTTTGAGCTTACTAAAACGGTTGGATTTTATTTTGGCCATGTTCGAAATTGATTTTGGCTACGTTTGAATTCGGATTGGTGATTTGTGAATTTTGGACCTCATTGCAGACTTGGATTTGTTTATTTAGCCTTGGTTTGTTTGTGATCATGTTACAGTCACCCCTACCTCAACCTTATGCTTAACCAATGATGTTCAATCGAGGTTGTACTTTCCGCCTTCACCTTATGTTGCTAGTAACAATCAACATCCTCCTTCAAAGTCATACTCTGAACCTGCTAAACTCTCCAGTCAGAAGAGAAATTTGGGCAAATTTTATGCCCAACAGAAACTTTAAGACCTTAAGGAGTAACTTGAACCGCGTTCCTTGGGACAGACACCAAATCCTTCACTCGTCTCTCGGGAATACCAGTAATCCTTGCTACCCTCTTATAAGATACTAAACTATGTTGCTAATACCATATAAGCTGCTTTCAATTATTCTACAGTCCATTTTGCGGTCACCCTGCAAATGTTTTACTGTTACTTCATGAAATCAAAATTTCGATCTTACTACTATTTGGTAAACGACATTGTTTCTATTGTTCTATAAACTGTTTTGGAAATCATTTCGCTAGTAATTTTATAAACCTGTTTGTTGTCCTACTACGGCATTATGAAACAAACTACAGTTTTGCTACTATCATATAAATAATAAACTAATTTCTCGTCGTTTGATGAACTATTTACTCATTTTGAAGTGTTAAAAGTTTCAAGTCAAACTTCATCAAATTTTTGCATAACAAGGAGTGATTAGGCGATAATTTCTGGTAAAACATCTTATCCACACCATGTTTAAAGACTGTTATTACTGAAATTACGAGTATTTTGAAGTCGCACCAGTTTACCTAACTGCAAATTTTCAGCAATGAATTTTGTATCACTCTCTAACAGACAAAGTGGAGCCTTTACCACCTGGTAAGACTCAAATCGGTGGTGAGTACCGACCCCTATCCCTATCGACAAGTTCGTAGGAACTCGTAAAAAGGTCCTGAATTCACGTGGGGAAATGTGAAGGTGAATTCTCGTGCGTATATACTCATCTCTTTTCGACCATAATGGATAACTAGAATTGAATCGCGAGGACGCGATTCCGTTTATGGAGGTGAGACTGTAACAACCCGTAATTCTCCACGTCAACATTTAATTCCAAACCCAAATTTATTACTTTAAAATTTTACAAGAACACTTTTTACGCAAAACTTTTGAGTTAAATCGCGTAACCAAGAAACACCTTATGGTACACTACGACTTCGGACCAAATTTTGGTCTACATATTTTAGTATATTGGTACTACTGCGACGCTCATTTAACTACTAGAGCACATTTGATTTTATTATAATGAAAAGTTAATAATTATTATTACACTTAATTATTGAGCATGCTTTAGCTCACTTGACTAAATCTTGGGAAGTTATCCCACACACTAAAACTAATTATTATTATCAGAAAATGTGAGATATAAATTTTCTGACCATTTATGAGTTTTCAAACTCAACAATGAGAGGGTATCTCGCTTTACCTGAAACACGAGCTCGCGCACGAACCGACCCATAGATAGTATGGTTTAGTCTAATAAAAATATTTAGAACCAATATTAATGTTTTTATATATCTTTTATAAAACCACACTTGAAAACAAAATTTACACGTTAACGATTTCTAACGTCAAACCAAAACATCTCGACTCACATTTAACCTCAAACAAGACGTAAAACATTATGGGAATTCACATATTTAAAATTCCCACTCTTTTCAAACTTAGATGTGTCGCTACTATATGTAATCTAACACAACTAAACCCAAATTTATACGGTTTCTATTATGTATATGTATTGAACTCGTATCAAAAACACAAACAAATATAATATACGTATACCACTTTTAGTTTTGGACCAAAACTAAAAATACAAGTAAACACATTGCATGTACACGTGCATAGTACAAGTACAACCATGCTTTTACTAGACAAGACTTGACTAGTTTTTTTTCTCCCTTCCCCATACCTATTCGGCTGAAACTACAACCACCATCTTTGCTTGTTTTGTTTTCCAAACCAGCTAGACTACTTAAACATTGTGGACTAAGTACAACAAAGGACATCAAAATATTTTCCCCATCCTTAAGTGATGTTCGAACCCTTCACCAACTCCACCAACAGTGTCTTGTTAGTACATCTTCATTTAATGAATGTACTAAGCCCTAACACCAAACCATCCCTTCTTGCACCTTTATAACCGAACCCCACAACACCCTTCTTCTTCATTCACATTCCATTTCAAACTTACAAAACTTATTGGAAAGTTGGTTTGAAGCTCGTGGGTTTATAAGCTTGAGTTATAAGTTAGCATCAGGTTTCTTTTCTTTGGTCTCCTCCTACACATGACTACACTTCTCACACCCACTGTAAGCAAAGTGTGCTCATAAACTTGCATTTTCATTACAACTTTCCTAGCGTTAAACATGTTCATACTCGAAACCTTCATGTTATAAGGCTTATATGGTTAAGTTGGTAAAGAAATAAAATGAGTTTCTTTCTGAATGTATATACATGCGTACATACATGCAATCTCTTGTAAATGGGTTACTTGGTTTATTTTCTTGACTTCAACATACATATATATTCATGCATTCATATATACATGCAACGTATATGAAATTGGTTTTGTTGTGTTTAAAAGAACTTGTGTGGCGAACCTTAGTCTCGTTAACACCTAAACATCTCGAGAAATAACTAGCATCCGCGTTTTTTTTTTAATTTTTAAATCGACATGCATACATTTTGTTAAGAGACCGATTTGAGATGGTCAATCTCCCAAGAAACTAGTTAAGAAAGTGATTTGATAAGGCCCTTGAGCGGGCAAGACTCCAAGAACAAGATAGGAACTAGACTTTAATATTCTCCATTCATTCATAATAATAACTAATAATGAGATTACAATTTATAAGCAAAGATGAAACTGCAATCACAACTACGTGACCAACTACCCTACAAAATAGAAACTTGCATTGAAAATAAAACGTGCATGCATATCACTAGCCTATTATTATGGAAACATGACCACCACAATGTAAGACTAAAATAAACGGGTAATGTTGACCCTTTCACCATGTCAACACGTATCACATTTCATGTTGAACTTGTTAAGTTTTGGAACCTATAGCTACTAAACAAAAACTACATAACTTAAGTGTCGGCTCTCTTGGACACAAGTGCTTACTCGATACATATTTTTTTTTTGGTTTATTTTCGAAGCTTATGAGCTTAATACTCGTCGGGTTATAAACCGAACCCAACACGAACCATAAAAGGGCCATAACGCCCAACCCACGACACCTAGCTTGCTATCCTACGAAAAAAAATGCTTATCAAGCTTTTGAAAACTCCACACGAAAATCGGTTAATTTACTTGGTCACGTTAGAAGTTTTTAGTTGTAAAAACTCACATAAGTCGCGTGACTTATGTGAGCTTATTTTGGTCTCCCTTGCGTTAACTTGTGCTTATTCATAAGCTTGAAAAACCTATTTGACTATTAGCTTACAACTAAGTTTTGAAATGGAAGTGAAACACATGCAAACCTAACTCAGTTTTCCCTCTAATTTTATAAACAAAATGGAAGGCAGTTAATAGACATTAAATACAATTTAATTGTAAAACAAAACAAAGAAAGAGCTCTTGGCTCACTAGTTGTGTCGTTCAGCTTACAAACAAGTGACCCGAATTCGAGTTCGAGTTCGGGTAGTGACACATTGTTGGTTTTATTGTTATTTTTTTTTTAATCTCAAAACTGCTATATTTGTTGCACTTGAAGGAAAATATAATCAAAACAGTAGGAGCTTATAATCACATGAGTGCCTTAGCCTGCCGTTTCTAAATGAGAGGTCCCGAGTTCAAATCCCGTATATGATATTCTTAGTATATTTGTTTTAATCCCGAACTTATACATTTTTATAACCCCTGATAAAAATATAAAAACTATTATTTTTGGACGTATTTGTCTATTATTTTTGTGAAATGAAAATATTTAGTATTATTACTAAAATTTGACTAAAAGACAAATATTAAAGATGACGGGGAAATATTTATAACAAAAATTAATATAAATATTTTCGAACTTATTATCCACTAACTAAATATATATAAACATTTTCATATATATACCGTATTACATAACCGTTACTAATATAAATACTTAGTGTAAAGTATTTATTATCTTACTAACGTTTATTTTTCACAAACATTTTACGTGTGAATACTTTCCATACTAAGCCTTTCGGACGAACCAAAAACTTATTCGTCATGAATACTTTTATTTTACTCACATATAAAATTGTACATTTGTCCAAGAGCCAATACTTATAAAACACTTTGAAAAGATTTAACTGTAAACTCTGCCACACAAGCAACATTAAACACCGCCACTTGTAAACACTTAAAATTGTTTAAACACTTTGAGTCATGAGTTCTCGAAACTGTAAACTAAGGATTTCCATACTAATTTAGGTCGCGTACCGGTGCAATACACTTTTGCTACTTGACTATTCATTTCAGAGGACTTATTTCTGAGGTGAGTCATAGCCCCACTTTTACTCGTTTAATTACTTTATAAATTCTTTGGGGGAGATACATGCTCAAGTACTTATTTTTACTTTCACAAGTACCCTAAACATTTTCATATTACTGTAAGTTTATAGCCCCATTCTTTACTTTACTTTGCTTTACAAACTTGGGGTGAGAAATATGCAAACACTTTATGAATTCTTGCTTTTATGCAACACACTTTATGAGTTATTACTTGTATGCAACACACTTTATGAACTATTGCTGTTACGCAACCACTTGAATGACAACTGCTTTTATGCAAGCACTTTTATGGACCACACTGAAACTAATGCTTTATTTAAACTATTACGCGGATTAGCCTAAGCCTTGAATCCCACTTTGCCCAAACTCATGAACCGTCAATTCCTGCTGGGAAGCGCGAATGTTATAAATAGATCTATTGTGGGTGACTCCCCCGTTCGGTTTGACCGGATAGGCAAACGCGAACGTATAACATGTCGAATTACAAGTGTATCGGGATAAACACTTGCCGGGCCTTTATATTTAACATGCTTCTAGAGCATGCACACTGTCGTAGCTTCGGTTGCATGAACTTAGTGCTAGCGTAATAGACTTTTACTTTTATGTGACATTATATTCGTTGTAATGATCACATACTTTGTCTATGGTCCAACTTTATGCTTAACACTTATGGTCTACTTTACTGATATTTTTCATGACACTGTGAGTAAAGCAGTAGTCACTAAAACTGAACTTGATTTGTATGTGAATGGTTATTCACACTCGAAAACCTTGTGATCCACATTACTACATTTACTTGAAAGTAAACTATATTTCATGACATTGTGAGCGACACAATGGTCACAAAATTTTTATCGAACTCACATTTCTTTTATACTAAATTGCTTTTATGCAAACCTATGAACTCACCAACCTCGTGTTGACACTTTTAGCATGTATTTTCAGGTTTAAAGCGATAGCTTACTGTTGGAGGCATTGGCAGGGCATGGCATGGTCATAAATAACTCTAATGTATTTGGGACCGTTTTATTTCTTTTATGGGCCTATGTTTCCACATTGTTTTCGAAATGTTGTAAACATAATGCTTTTGATATGAAATTTCTTCTAAATGGTTGAGGTCAAAACCGTTCTTTGTACTTTGTGTTGTGATACCATTTTAGTAGCACCCAAACATGTATGCTTCCGCTGGACCCGACTTTTGGGGGTGTTACATTACAATTGGATTATGAAAAAGCAATTAGCTGCCTCCTAGGAGAGACCCCAACATGGGAAGAATGAGTAATTTTGTGACGAGAGTTAGAGGGTTGCCCGTTTATGTAGGTAACTTCAATTATTTTACAGATTTTGTGGTTTTAGAAGATGTTAGCCCAGCGGTTGACATAAATTTATCTAATGTGGTATTAGGAAAACAGTTTGTATAAGTCTCTAGGATGACTTATGACCCAACCTTAGGGCTAGTTAGGATTAGAGATGAGGATAGTGAGATTACTTATCAAATGCCAGATAAGATAGAGCAGTACCGATCCCTTACTTGTTTGGAGAAAGAATTTAAGCAGTCGGTATACTATAGGAGTGACGAGGATAAGAGGAAGGGAGTAGACTACGTAATGAGAAAAATATTGGGGTTCTACAAAGAATGTCTACACCTAGGTCCGGAATACAAAACCAAGCTAGAGGAAGACCTAGAGAACGTGACGGATGATGGAGTCACATGATAGGGTGTTACTTTGAGTCTAGCTACAAGACTCGTAAATAATGAAAAGCGCTTCTTGGGAGGCAACCCAAGCTTTATTTTGTTTGTTTGCTTGTTTATTTGTTTTCGTATGTATTATTCATTCTCATTATTCATTGTTCATGTCTCAAATTAATTTGTGAAAAAACTTTATTTTGTTTTTAACTTCGTCTTAATTACATTTAAAGGTATTTTTCAAAAGATAAGTGTAAGGGAAGCTCATATTTGTTTTAAAGAACGGATTGAACATGAACGATAATAATAAGATATGAATGTACATATTAGTAGTTGTTTGAGTCAAATGCTTGTATCGAGTCACAATGGATGTTTTGCAGGAATTCCAGGTCTTAAAACACAGATTTTTCTAGAAATTTTCCAGAAACAAAAGATAAAAAATTCTGTCAGGTACATCCTGACGGCGTTAGGTGTTACAACCTTACGGCGTCAGGCCCTGTTTTCTAAAAAAATTTCCAGGTTTTGTTTTTCTGCCGGAATTGTAAAGTTTTGTAAAATCTCAAATTTTTTGAACTCCAGGAATCTGCAAACATTTATTTTGCAAGCATTATATCTTTATTTGCTTTCTAGGATTTATTTTTATATATAGTATACCGCCGATTTTACGCAAGGTTTCGTGTTTGTTTTCTTTGTTACTTACACGTTATATTGGACAAGAAGATGATTATATTTCAGGAGTGAAGCTTTACATGTACATTTTCTTGGACGAAGATTTAACCATGTTACCGCATTTTCCATACCGAGCAAATCAGGGGAGTGCTAGTTTCTTTCATTCTCATTTATTTTTACTTCTACATCCTTCAATTAAACATTGAGGACAATGTTCGACTTAAGTGTAAGGGGGTAAATTGGGATACCTTTGGAACTACAACTTTGCTTGAATTTTGTTTTGTTTAATAGTAGATGTGTAATAAAACTGAAAGAAATACTTGTTAGGGTAATTTAAGCACCAAATTTAAATTTTTTTGCAACATTTAGGAGAGAAACTGTAGTCTTAATAAGCGTCTCATGGATAGGAGTTATATGACTAGCACAAAAACCGTACCACTCAAAAATTCCCACCGCAAAAATGTGAGGTTCGTCTTTAGATTATTAGGAAAAAGCATTTATCTTTAGTGCTTGTGAGTGTACCGGTAGCATTTAGATTCTAGAACTTGCGTTAGTGATGCATCCCGAGACCGCTAATGAGACAACATTCGTGTAGTAAAGATTTACTATATGATAAGAGGCATTAGGATAACCCTTGTTTTAAGCCTATATTATAATTACATTGACTTCATTGGTCAAGTAATTTTCACACACCTTTGCGATATACTCATTATTAGTACAAGATACCCCTAGTGCAACCCTTAGAGCCTATCTTTTTCTTTTCTAACTTTAAGCATCTTACTTAAAGGAAGAATTTGTTTACAATTGATACGTGGGAATTGCGCCCTCACAATAGGTTTTACCTCTCAAGGGATCTTGAGAAGCTTACAACCCCCACCAGGCAGTGTACCTGATCGTTGTAGTATAATATAATGACAAGTACCGAGGGATTGATCGTTCAACTCAGGAATAGTGTCGCTTGGATTAGAAAGCCTACTAAACTAGGTCTAGAGGTGAGGGATAATTTTTTTTGTATTTTTATATTTTATGGAAAGCTAGTAAAATCTTGGGTTTTGAAGGAGTAGGCGGAATTAGTTGCTAGCCAAGTAACCCAATAAACTAAAGATGCAATCAAAATAAAATAAAAGAAATGAAAATTAAGCTAATTTACTAATGTGGTGGAAACAATATTGAGAAAAGTTGTGTTTACTTAGATTTCATTACTCCCTAGATATCTTTTACAGGTTGATTAGCTTGTTACAATTGCATGGATAACGGGTTGTATTCCTTAATACTAGTCGTAGGGCTGTGTACAATATTCCCTAACTCTATAAGATCCTACTTCACTCCTATGTCGAGCTGTTAAAAGCTCCTAACATGGGATCATTAGAATTCACTTATGCATTAAATACAACCAAAAATCGTAGTACACCTCCGATCATGTTTCTTAAGACGTTCAAGCAAGTTACCAATGGAAGTCTGCCAGTTTTTTTAAGCCTAACATTGAATATAATCATCCATAACAATTATAAACAAACAATCAACCCATAATCAACATCTAGGTTTCACTACATCTAAGCAAACACAATAAAAGCCTAGACTTGCATGTTAAAAGAAGATACACATAAGATAGAATCAAACAATACATAGACATATTGAATGATTATTGAAGTACTTATCTTTATTTAAACATGGAAGAAAGAAGGGTTTGAAACCCCTTCTAGATGCAGGAAATTCGACCTAGGGTTTTTACAAAACTTGTTCCCCAAAAGTTCCACACTTTACAATGAAAAATTGGAAAAATATATATAGACTATGCATCCTGACGGTGTCATGTGTTAACCTCTAATGCCATCAACTCGCCGCCAAGTTGAAATTCGTATTGCCTAGATCTACTTCAGATGCCATCATGTAGGAATAAGCTTTGGGCCGTCACATATATTTGGACCCTGACGGCCTTGGTGACGCCGCAGGCCAATATCAAAGAAAACACTCTGGGCCGTCACGTATTAATTTCCACATCCACCTCTTTTGTCACTCTTGACGCCGTCACTAGTAAACCCTTGACGCCATCAGGTACTGTTCCAGCAAGGAATTTTGAGACTTTGCCGTTTTCTTCACTTTTATGCTCCAAAAACGTCCAAAATGCTTCCTTTTCCATATTTCTCCTCAAAAATACCTAAAATGACAAAAGGAATGATTTAGGGCAATAATTGATCAAATAATGTTGAATTCGGGCTTAAATGACCCCTTAAAAGCGGTACACTTTTCGCCTCATCAAATACCCTTACACTTGAGATTTGCTTGTCCTCAAGCAAATGCGCTTTTATTCTAATCAAAATACAAGTTATGGGTCATTTAACACTAATATAAAAGTAATTACAACAAAAAATCGTTCCACTAAAAACCAAAAACAAGCACGGAGGTCATACACTAGCACCTCATAAATAGTGTTTAGATACTCACATCTCTTGGGTGTAATAAAGTATATATCACAATAAGGAAATGGAAAACATCTCTCACTACCTGTCATAGCAAATAGATTACCATAGGCTTGGGAAAGAATCTAACCTCTACCACTTTATGTAAGCACCTAGGATAAACTATCAAAGATGTCTTTTAAAGTGTTTTGTTGGATAAAGGCAATATTTACTGGTGGCGAGTTAATCATCTTGGTTAATTACATGTACAATATGGTGTTGCTAAGCCAAGACTTGACTCGACTCAAGCTTAATAAATCAAAGATAACAAAAACATAAAACAAACATAGAATGAAATGGGATGGTAGTCCGTATGTTTTTCTCTTTTCTTTTTCTATTTTTTTGAATTTTTTTTTTTTTTTTTTTTTTTTTTTTTTTTTTTTTTTTGCATACACTCTTACCCTACCATACAAAATAATACATAATAGGGAATGTACATTCCCCTTACACTTGAATTTTTACATACTTTACAATAAACTACTCTAATGACTCGAATCAAGATAATCAAAACACTTGGAGTACTTTTTAAGATTAATGCACATATAGGGGTAATAATTTGATGTTCTTCCCCATTACTCCATAACACAAGTACTTTACCCATGAGTCCCAATCGTCCCAAAACAATATGTAAAAGATATGACTCGACTTAGCAACCATGTAATCAATTAGATAATTAACTAAGGGTTTAAACATGTAACAATAATGCACTAAAGATGAGTGCATACAAGGAAGGCTAAGGCAATTTGGTTTCACATTTGGGTGGGTTGTAAACAAATTCTTCCTTTAAGTAAGATGCTTAAAGTTAGAAACGAAAGGATAGGCTCGGAGGGGTGTACTAGGGGTATCGTGTACTAAAAATGAGTACAACGCTAAGGTGTGGGAAAAATCAATTCACTTTACTAGTCAAGTAATATGACTTAAATGGTCAAGTAATTATGATACGGTTTTAGACACAAGGGTGATCCTAATGCCTTTTATCATGTTGTAAATCCTACTACACGAATGTAGTCTCACTAGCGGTCTCGGGATGCATCACTAACGTAAGTTCTAGAATCTAAATGCTACCGGTACACTCATAAGCACTAATAATAAATGCTTTTCCTATCAAATCTAAAGGCGAACCTCACATATTTGGGTGGAAAATTTTTCTGAATGGTACAGTTTTGTGCTAGTCATAAAACTCCTATCCATGAGATGCTTGTTAAGGCTAAAGTTTCACTCCTAAATGTTGTAAAAAGAATTAAATTTGGCGCTAAAATTACACTAACAAGTATTTCTCTTAGTTTTATTACACACCTACCATCGAACAAACAAACTCAAGTGCAATTGTATCCTATAAGGTATCATCATTTACCCTCCCCTGACACTTAGGATGAACATTGTCCCCAATGTTCAATTAAAGGATGTAAAAGTAAAATAGGTAAAAGAATGAAAACAAATACTCCCCTGATTCGTTCGATGTGGATAGTGTGTCAACAAGGTTAGATCTTCCTCCAAGAAAATGAACGTTTAACGCTTCCCTTCCAGAAATATAAATCATCTTCTTGTCATATATACCCTGTTAAACCTGAGAAAACAAAGGCAAACCTCGCATAAAATCGGCGGCAGTCTATATATATACTAACAAATCCTAGAAAGCAATTTAAGATATAATGCTTGAGGAATGAATGTTTGCAGATTTCCTGGAGTTTATAAAACTAAAGAATCGACAAAAACTTTAAAGCTCCGGTTTAAAAATACTCGCAAAATTTCCAGAATTTTACACGTGACGCCGTCAGAAGTGACCTGCAGAAATCTTTATGTTAAGTTTCTAGAAAAACTTATGTCCTATTTCCTGGAAAATCCTGCAAAACATCATTATGACTCGATATAAGCATTTGACTCTAACAAATACTAATATACATGCTCATTTAATATTGTGGGGAATCATGCTCATTTTCGTTCTTATAAACAACTTTGGGGTTTCCCTTACACTTAGCTTTTGCAAAATACCTTTATATGAAGTTAAGACGAAGTTAAACAACAAAATAAAGCATTTTCACAATTTAGTTTGAAACATGATCTACCAACAATAAAAATAAAACATGCATAAGGAAACAAATAACATTAAACAAATAAAAACACACAAAATATGGGTTGCCTCCCAAGAAGCGCTTTTCTTTATTTACGAGTCTTGTAGCTAGACTCAAGGTCATGAGCTATTACGTGACCTCGTCATTGGTCACATTCTCTAGGTCATCTTCAATCTTAGTTTTGTATTCCGGACCTAGTTGCAAGCATTCCTTGCAGAAACCGAGTATTCTACTAATGACATAATCTACTCCTCTACGTCTATCCTCATCATTCCTATAGTAGACCGCTTGCTTGTGTTCCTTTTCAAGGTTTGATAGAAAACGGAATTGTTCAATCTTATAGGGCATTTGGTAAGCAATTTCATCGTTCTCATCCTTGAATCTAATTATCCCTAAGGACGGGTCATAACTCATCTTAGAGGCCTCAACAAACGGTTTTCCGAACACTACTTGACTTAGGCAACCATCTATTACCGGACGAATATCCTCTACGATCACAAAGTCGGTAACATAAGTGAAGTTTCGTACAAAGACATGTAATCCTTTCACTCTTCCTATAAAGTTGCTCATCCAATTCGTGTTAGGCATCATCCTTTACTCAAGTTGCTTCTTCATTACCCAATTACAATAGGTCCTAGTCATAATGTTTATAGGAGACCTAAGATCGATGTAAGCTTTCCACATATGCATATGCCCAATGTTGCATGGTATGTTGATGTTAGAGGGATCCCCTCATTTTATAAGTGGTGAACCAAGGACGTATGGTGTCTCGGGGTCATCGAATAGATCCTTATGATATTCCCGTTCTTTCTTGGTGGGTAACTTATCAAAGTATTCCTCTACATTTTCTACTTCCTCTAACTTTTCTTCCTTAATATCCTCAACTTCCTTAATCTCATCATTAGGTCCAGTTTCTATTCCAACTTCATCCTTGTCACTTTCTTCTATATTCTTGTCTATTGGCTTAATGGTAACAACATTGACAAAGTGGACGTGTTTGGATGATGAGGGGTCCTTAATTTGGATTCCACTACTAGTTTCCCTAGTGTCCTTCCTAGGTGTAGTTAGCACTTGGTTGTTGAGGACTTTCAACAAGTTGTCAATTTTATTGGTCATCTCAGTTTTCTGTTGATTGAATTCGGTTTCAAACTTAGCTATGCGAGCTTCTTGAGATGCCATAAATTTGGACATCAATACTTCAAGATTATTGGTACTACCATAGTTATTAGAAGGATTGTTGTTGAAAGTACGGTTAGATGGTGGACCGTTTGATTGGTAACGATTAGGTGGATTGGAAGAATTGTTTTGGGGCATGCTTTGGTTTTGTTTCCACCTAAGGTTCGGGTGATTTTTCCAAGAAGGGTTGTAGGAATCAGCGTAAGGATTTGGCTCGGGTTTGAAAGTGTACCACTTGTCTCCCGCTTCATTCGTACGCGAGGATGCGTAATCCGCAAAAGTATGTCCGGGGAGTTTCACGCAATCACGAGTGTCATGGGGACCACTACACAATTCGCATGAAAAAGTGATTTTGTTCACTTGGATTGAAGGCTTAGGAGCTTCGTAGGATTTCATGAGAAACTTGACTTGGTCTTCAAGTTCCATGATCCTACGGTCAAGAGTGCTAGAATTGTTCGAAGGCAAAGATATTGCCTTGACCCTTTTGTTCAAATCACGGGGATCATTCCACCTTTCGTTGTCATAGAGAGCAAGATCTTCTATGAGTTCCCATGATTCTTCCGCACTTAGATCAAGTAGCTTGCCACCAGCCGATTGGTCAATGGTTCGCCTTGTGGAGAGATCGATATGGTCATAAAAGATTTGGACTTGGAGCCAAAGATCTATGCCATAATGAGGGACTTTTTGGAGTAAGTCCTTGAAACGAGTCCATGCTTCATATAGAGTTTCACCTTGACGTTATTGGAACATCAAGATATCATTTCTAAGCTTGGTAGTTCTCCCCGGTGGGAAAAATTGAGAAAGGAAATGAGAAGTGAGATCATCCCAAGAGGTGATGGATCCCGCGGGTAAACGTTCATGCCATTGACTAGCTTGATCACGTAGAGAGAATTGGAATAGACGAACTCGGGTCGACTCTCTAGTTGCAACACCAAGGTCTATGGAATCTACAATTTTGAGGAAATCCTTAAGATGTTGATTAGGATCTTCGGAACGAAGTCCATGGAATGCACATCCGCTTTGCACCAACCGGATGGTGTCAGATGGCAAGGGGGACACATTGGCTCCTTGGGTGAGCTCAATGGTGTTTCGATAGCCTTGGTGGCTAGGACGGGAATACTCTCCTAAAGTTCGGGGCCTAGGAGGTTGGTTTTCTAGTGGTGGGTTTTGTGGGTGGTTTTGTTGTGGTGGGTTGATGGGATCAATGATATTACCACCTTCCATGATGTCGGGTGGTAAAGGTTACGAACAAAGAAACGAAGTGTTGATATAAATAAATGCCTAAAAACATTATTCATATCTTTCGATATCTCTATGTTTTGATAATCACAAAATGAAAACTCATCAAACCAAAGATCATGACGTAAATAAGTATTTAGTAGTAAATAATCACTTTCACTATCTAATCACTTAAGGTATGAATAAACAAAGTGTCTAATGCATTATAAGATAAAAGGAACATTTTTATTAATCATTAGATTTTTATAAAATGTCACAAAACATTTTATATATTTTATAAAATATTTTTGGAATTAAAAGAATATGTTTAATTCATTTACAAATATATGAATTCAAATTTTCAACCAAAAATAGCAAATCAAATCCAGAAAAATTTTCCTCACAAAAAGACAAAGCTGGGCAACGTTCAGGAGGGCGGCCCCCTTAATTATATAAGGCGGCCCCCTTAATCATTAAGGGGACCGGCACACTCCTGATTTCCCCCAGCTTTCCCTTTAAATACTGGTTCATTCCACCATTTTTTTCTCACCTTTTTGCGCTCAAAACTTTCTGATTCAAACCTCCATTTCTATCCTCTAGAATCCTTTGATCATATATACATTAATCTTTGTTTCAAAGTGATTCAAGCCTCAACACTCAAGTACAAAGAGAAGAATACTTCTATTTATTAAGATTAGAAGTATTACAACTTAGTATCATCTTGCTATCTAAGTTGTTTGTTAGTTTCATCTTGTTAATCATTTATACTTTGGTGAATAAGGTGTATACATTAGTTAGCTAGATTTAGATATAGGATCTAGAATTGTTGATGGTGTAAAGTGGTTATAGAAGAGAAGAAGTAGAAGACCATAGAATTAGTGATAGGGGATATAAGAAGTAGTAGCATATTGGAATAGTGATAAATGGTGAAGAAGTTGAAGGCTTTAAGTTGTGAAGACACAAAAGACTAGGAGGCGCTCAAGTAGAGAGAAAGAAGTATTGAAGTTGTAAAGACTTGGTAGACTTGAAGTTGTGAATAGATAGAAGTTGTGAAGGCATGAAGTATCAAGTGTTGTGAAGAAGTATAGAAGGCGTGAAAAGGTATGAAGAAGTTGTGGTGTGATTGTAGTTGTGAGATTGGTTCTAGCTACGATTAGAACTCGACATTTAGCTTAGTGTCGTTAATCGGTGTAAGCCTAGGTGTGTACGGTTTTCCCCACCATAAAGGAGGTGATTGACTTAGTGAGGAAAACTCTCGAGCTTGGTGCTCGGGGAGTGGAGTAGGGCAAGGAAGGTGTCCTTGTAGCCGAACCACTATAAATCCTTTGTCTCTCGGTTTGATCTTTCCATCTCTCAGTATTTGCTTACTTACTTATTAGCATTTCGTATATGGTTATAATTGCTTGTGTTGTGCATATATTGATTTCACATAAAGATCAAACTAGGTTCCATTCACAACATTAATTTTATATAAAAAACCATAAGGATATACTCATATTAAAACACATATACATATATAAATATATATACATATTTATTTATATGTGATATATGAAATTATAATTTTTACTTAACATTCTATATAAGTAGTGTTTATACAATAAGTGTGAACAAACTAGTATCTATATTTTTGTATCAAAGATTTTTGTAATTTGCGTCTATTCTTTAGAAGCAAACTTTTATAAAACGAAAAAAAAAATACGTAAAACTATTCAACCCCCCCCCCCCCCCAACTTCTAGTTTCCCACAATTGGTATCAAGAGCCACGTCTAGCAAGATTTTTAAAATATACTGTATTTTAAAACTTGTAACGATCTATGAAAATGATCATTTTCTTGAATGGAAAAATAAATTTGAAAATTAGGTGAAATCAATATATTTTCATCTTTGGCATATCATTTCAATTGGTGGTCTTCAACCAACTATAATGGATTTTGAAAATCAATACAATAATCTTCAAACAAAGATCGATAAAAATACTAAAGCTAAATTAGTGATTTACAAAACTCTATCAAGAGTTGAATATGAAAGTGTACTCTTTTGTAAAATGGCAAATGATATTTGGAAATGTCTTTTAAACTTTCACCAAGAGAAATGTAAAACCAAAGATGATAAACTTGATGTTGCACAAGAATTAGTCACTCTAGAAAATTTGATAGACAAATATTTTGTTGAAATAAACACAAGTACTACTAGTTCAAATGTGATCATAGAAAGTATCAATAACGAAGAATACATGAGCCAAATCCGAAGAAATAGTGTAAATAAATCATGGGGCGACAAGGACGAAAAAGATGATGAAAATATGGCGTGTGAAGATATTCAAACAAATGTAAATACAAGTATTGATGGCAAGGATTACATGCTTCAAGATCCAAGCGTAACTACAAATAAAACATGGAGCGACATGGACAATGGAATTGATCAACGTATAGCATGTGAAGATTGTACAACTACAAATAAGGTACAATCCAAAACCAAATATTTTTGCTATGATCAATTTATATTAGAATTTTCAAAATTGGAAAAAAACTTCAAATATCTTTGCAACATTGACTCAAAAATTATTTTTAAAAATAAATTTTCAATATCCGTTGAGAATAACTTTGAAAAAGAAATAATTTTAGAAGATAAAATGTCTAGACTTGAAAGTAATATTAAAATTGATCTTGAATGTAAAAAATATCAAGACTACAAACATGAAATTAAAATGAAAAATGAAAAAGCAAAAATATTAGCTAAATTCAAAAATAATTCTAAATATTTAAAATATCTACTTAACATTCAAAAGTCATTTTATGATAAAACCGGTTTAGGATTTACTGTAAATGATCATTTAACAAATATATCATAACAAATAAATTTGTTAAACCTAATGGAGAAATTTAGAATTAATATTATTTACATCCATTATTTATTACTCTAGTCAAGAAAGTCATTGTTTGTTAGTTAAAACAAACTATTGATGAATTCTTGTACTTCTCAGCGACATCCTCATCATGTGCATTTAAATGCAATGGATGTCCTCAACTAACCATCTCGGACCCATGAGAATCTGGGTACCAAGCTCCTTTTCATGTTTAGGTAATAAACGAACGAAGAGACTATTACTTTCTGGATTGCTCACTTTTCTATCTTACATTTGATGACTATTGATTCCTATTACGTTGATTCACTCTCTACACACGATTTGCTTATGACGCTATTGCGGCCATTTATTGTTTTGGCATTATGTTCTTCACTTTTGGAGTATTAGTTTTATGGTGTGTTCGTTACTACCTCATGATGAAGGATTCAAGCGCAATTTTTCTTGATCTACACGACTTATAATGATTGCTGTGATCGATTATGTGTTTCGGATCAAGCCTCCTTGATTTTTATTGCATTGGGATTTTACCTTGCTACTTCGACATGCTTTGGGCAAACTTTGAAGATGTCTACTAACACTCTCATGCCCACTCTTAAGGAAAAGCTGGACCTGAGGTAAGTTTTCTTTTCAAAAACTTGTCAATATCACATTATATTAAAGTATGCCATAATTAGTATATTAATATGATTAAATTTATAGGTTTCCATGTTCATATATCATTAATACAAATATATGTATACATGAAATTAGGCTAGTTGACCCTCTTGATTTTGAGTCTGTTGTGCTTTCTCTTATTCATCATTTATGTTGGAAATCATCTATGACAAATAGTAGAATACTTATCACTTAGGCTAAATGACCATTCTAGTTGCATTAATAGATACGCTATAATTAAGACTAGTTAGCATTTAATACTATGATGTATTTAGTGTATATATATATATATATATATATATATATATATATATATATATATGTATATATATATATATATATATATATATGTATATATATATATATATATATATATATATATATATATATATATATATATATATATATATATATATATATATATATATATATATATATATATATATATATATACATGTGTTAATCTTGTATCTATTGATGATTAGCTTTATTCCTATCAATCATATTGCATTAAGATCATTAGAATTTACCATCACTCATCCATGTCTTTAGTTTCCATTAAAGATGATTATATGTGACAATGGGCTCAACCGATTCTCTTGAATATGATAAGTTTCTATTTCAAATCTTTTACTTGTGATTCTTGCTATCAAAAATAAAATATCATGTTTAAAACCTCTCACTTTGAAAAATAATCTTTCAAATATCTATTTCATCTTTCTTCAAACAACATATTTAACTATAAGATACCATAACTTTATTTTAATCAAAATCAAGATTGGAAAATTTTTCTTATCCAATTTGTCAACATGTTATGAAGCAAAACTCAATCTATTTTACTCTAATACATACTTGAATCTATTTCAAAGCATTGTTGAATAAAACTAAAAACGTTTTATTAAAACTATATTTGATTATCTCACATGTGTCATACACCTCTATAAAAATGACATTCACAATTTAATCAAATCATTTCATGAGAATCATGGTTTGCTCATATGGATCTTGTTTGTAACAAGTCTTGAAGTCCATACAATCATATCTTCCCATTTGTTACTTGTAAGCACTCATCAATATGTTTGATCTAGCCCACATATTATCATTTTCATATAGTTGTATATATGATTAGCATGTTCTATTGCTTCCTTGGTTGTTTAACTTAATTGGCCAATAAGTAGATTGCTTGTAAATTAGAAATTACTTGTCTACTTAATTTGTTTTAATAACATTCTCTACTTTTATGATTGGTATATCCTATATTGCCTCAAAGAGTTGAACTTACTTGAATCCAAACCCAAAAAACACAACCTTTCTGAAAATTTTCTGCCAAAAACCCAATTCTGGCTTTCTGGAATTCACTAGATGGGCGGCCCCCTTAATGATTAAGGGGACCGGCCATCTGATGGTCGGGGTTACTGTTTTCTTTATCACTTTTTGACCCTCTTCACCCTGTACTTCCCAAAATTTACAAACATATTTTGTCCCATACTATCCCTCACAATTTACCTTCCTAAACAACTTTTTTCTTACACTATAAATACCTTCTTCCCATCATAAATGCTATCACATCCAAACATGTCATCCCCCAACAACTAAAAACCTAAGGTTTCAAGAACCGCAAGGATCTCCGTCAAACCCGTTTGGAGGAGGAAACTTGATTCTTGTCACAACTCAAGTGATGTTGTTCCAAGTCTACCAACAACTAAACCTCAAACCCACACTAATGACTCATCTCACAACCTATCATCCACTCATGCCCTCATTAATGCTTCTTCATATGATGAGCGTGCTCAATCCCAATCTCACAACCAATACTTCACATGTTGCTCATTCAACAAAAACACCATCCATTCATGAAGCACCTCTTCCACCCATATCATGTTTTCATGATTACCCAAGCTCAATCATGTCTCCACCACCAAGAGTACCACCACCACATTCTACAACCTCACATGCCAATCCTATGTTGCATGTTCAAACCCTCACCCAAGACAACTATCATGCTCCTCCACCATCACCTTCCTCCGAACACTTGAAGTTCGTTGAGGAGCTAAAAGAAGCTCATGAGCTTAGTGCACTTTTAGCATTACATCTTTCTCAACGCAATTTGGATCCACCTCAATCAAGCTCACCCTCATCACCACACAACATAAACCAAATTGAGAAGCATGATAACAATTGCCCTTGTTGCATCTTCCTCCAACAACAAACAATTGCATTGAATGAGCAGTTTACTTGGATTGAGTATCTTCTTACTAGAAACCAAAAGGAGGTGATTGACTTAGTGAAGAAAACTCTCGAGCTTGGTTCAAGCTACGATTAGAATTCGACATTTAGCTTAGTGTCGTTAATCGGTGTAAGCCTAGGTGTGTACGGTTTTCGCCACCATAAAGGAGGTGATTGACTTAGTGAAGAAAACTCTCGAGCTTGGTGCTCGGGGAGTGGAGTAGGGCAAGGAAGGTGTCCTTGTAGCCGAACCACTATAAATCCTTTTTCTCTCGGTTTGATCTTTCCATCTCTCACTATTTGCTTACTTACTTATTAGCATTTCGTATATAGTTATAATTACTTGTGTTGTGCATATATTGATTTCACATAAAGATCAAACTAGGTTCCATTCACAACATTAATTTTATATAAACAAACCATAAGGATATACTCATATTAAAACACATATACATATATAAATATATATACATATTTATTTATATGTGATATATGAAATTATAGTTTTTACTTAACATTCTATATAAGTAGTGTTTATACGATAAGTTTGAACAAACTAGTATCTATATTTTTGTATCAAAGATTTTTGTAATTTGCGTCTATTCTTTAGAAGCAAACTTTTATAAAACGAAAAAATAAATAAATAAATAAAAAATAAAAAAAGACGTAAAACTATTCAAACCCCCCCCCCCCTTTCTAGTTTTTTACACGAAGAAATGAGATAGACTAAAGAAAACCTAAAAATAAAAAATAAAAATCTTACTAGAAAGGAATCTAGCAAGTAGACCTAATAAAAAGAAATTCTAACCTAGACAATAACTATTCCCCGGGTTGTAGCGCCAAAAACTTGATATGTGGGAATTGCGCCCTCGCAACTGGTTTTACCTCTCAAGGGATCTTGAGAAGCTTACAACCCCCACCAGGCAGTAAACCTGATCGTTGTAGTATAGTATAGTGACAAGTACCGGGGGATTGATCGGTCAACTCAGGAATAGTGTCGCTAGGATTAGAAAGCCTACTAAACTAGGTCTAGAGGTGAGGGATAATTTTTTTTGTATTTTTATATTTTATGGAAAGCTAGTAAAATCTTGGGTTTTGAAGGAGTGGGCGGAATTAGTTGCTAGCCAAGTAACCCAATAAACTAAAGATGCAATCAAAATAAAATAAAAAAAATGAAAATTAAGCTAATTTACTAATGTGGTGGAAACAATAATGAGAAAAGTTGTGTTTACTTAGATTTCAATACTAACTCGATATCTTTTACAGGTTGATTAGTTTGTTACAATTGCATGGATGACGGGTTATATTCCTTAATACTAGTCGTAGGGCCGTGTACAACATTCCCTAACTCTATAAGATCCTACTTCACTCCTATGTCGAGCCGTTAAAAGCTCCTAACATGGGATCATTAGAATTCACTTATGCATTAAATACAACCAAAAATCGTAGTACACCTCCGATCATGTTTCTTAAGACGTTCAAGCAAGTTACCACTGGAAGTCTGCTAGTTTTCTTAAGCCTAACATCGAATACAATCATCTGTAACAATTATAAATAAACAATCAACCCATAATCAACATCTAGGTTTCACTACATCTAAGCAAACACAATAAAAGCCTAGCCTAGCATGTTAAAAGAAAGATACACATAAGATAGAATCAAACAATACATAGACATATTGAATAATTATTGAAGTACTTATCTTTATTCAAACATGGAAGAAAGAAGGGTTTGAAACCCCTTCTAGATGCAGAAAATTCGACCTATGGTTTTTACAAAACTTGTTCTCCAAAAGTTCCACACTTTACAATGAAAAATTGGAAAAAAAATATATATAGACTATGCATCCTGACGGCGTTATGTGTTAACCTCTGACGCCGTCAACTCACCGCCAAGTTGAAATTCGTATTGCCTAGATCCACTTCTGACGTCGTCATTTAGGAATAAGCTCTGGGCCGTCACATATATTTGGACCTTGACGGCCTTGGTGACGCCGTCAGGCCAATATCAAAGAAAACACTCTAGGCCGTCACGTATTAATTTCCACATCCACCTCTTTTGTCACTCTTGACGCCGTCACTAGTAAACCCTTGACGTCTTCAGGTACTGTTCCAGCAAGGAATTTTGAGACTTTGCCATTTTATTCACTTTTATGCTCCAAAAATGTCCAAAATGCTTCCTTTTCCAGATTTCTCCTCAAAAGTACCTAAAATGACAAAAGGAACGATTTAGGGGAATAATTGATCAAATAATCTCGAATTCGGGCTTAAATGACCCCTTAAAAGTGGTACACTTTTCGCCTCATCAACAATCCACTCCCAAATGTACACCCAAATCACCTTGGCCTACCTTGTATGCACTTATCTTTAGTGCATTATTGTTATATGTTTAAACCCTTAGTTAGTTATCTAATTGATTACATGGTTGCTAAGTCAAGTCGTATCTTGTACATATTGTTTTGGGACGATTGGGACTCATGGGTAAAAGTACTAGTGTTATGGAGTAATGGGGAAGAACATCATTTATTACCCCCATATATGCGTGTGGAAAACTAGAAGGGGGGGTTGAATAGTTTTACGTCTTTTTCGTTTTGCTTATTTTATAAAAGATAGTTTCTAAGATAAAACTTTCAAATCACTTTAATACATAAATATATATACTAGTTAATTTATGATTTTGTATAAATACTACTTATGTATAATGTACAATTTCAAAACACTTAACTACAAAAGTATAAATACAAGATTTATTAAAGGTTTTATATATACAATGCTTATGTATAATGTTTGGAAAGAATATACAATTTCATATATTTTATGTAAGCATATATATGTGTAGTAGTGTATAGATATAATTATATGTACTAGGTTGGTTTTTGTAAGATTAGTTTTATGAATGAATTTTAGTTTGATCTTTATGTGAAATCAACATATGCACAATACTATCAATTATGACTATGTGTGAAATGCAAGTAAGTAATAAATCAAAGAGTGAGAGATGGAAAGATCAAACCGAGACACAAAGGATTTATAGTGGTTCGGCTACAAGGACACCTTCCTTGCCCTACTCCACTCCCCGAGTCACCTACTCGAGAGTTTTCTTCACTAGATCAAAAACCTCCTTTATGGCGGAGAAAACCGTACACACCAATATACACACCAATTTACACACCAATCTTCACACAAATCTACACACCAATCTACACACCAATCTTCACACCAATCTACACACCAATCAACTATTTTCTTCACACCAATCTTCTACACACCAATCTTCTATACACCAATCTTCTATTCTCTTCACACCTTCAAAGTACTAATGTCTTGACACCTTCAAGTCACTAATATCTTTACAACTTCAATGCACTAGTGTCTTGACACCTTCAAGCCACTAATGTCTTCACAACTTCAATGCACTAATGTCTTGACACCTTCAAGCCACTAATGTCTTCACAACTTCAATCTACAAATGTCTTCTAGTCTTCTCCACTAGAGATCCTTAATTTCTTCACTACAAGATCCTATTGCTACAATCTCCTATCACCACTACTATCTAACCCTTCTTCTTCACTTCAAGTTACACTTCACACTTACAACAATTCTAGATTCTTCAACTAAATCTAGTTAACTAATACATACACCTTATTCACCAAAGTATGAAAGATATACAAGAAAATGTAAACAAACAACTTAGATAGCAAGATGATACTAAGTTGTAATACTTCTAATAGAAGTATTCTTCTCTTTGCACTTGAAAGAATGAGGCTTTGGATCACTTGGAAACAAAGGCTTATGAAATGATCAAAGGATTTTTAGGATTGAAATGGAGATCTAGAACAGAAAGTTTTTGTGCAAAAAGGTGAGGAAAAAATCCAGGTTTAAGGTGGTATTTATAGACAAAAGAATCTGACAGAGGAGCGTGGCCGGTCCCCTTAATTCATGGCCGGCCCCCTTAAAATTAAGGGGACCGCCCCTTATAATTAAGGGGGCCGCCCATCTGTAACGGCCAGAAAACTTGTCTTTTAGTGGGGAAAGTTTATTTGGTGAAAAACTAACTGATTTTGGTTAAATATTTGAAATCATATATTTAGTATGATTAAAACATTTTTCTTTATTACCAAAAGTGTTTTTCAAAAATATATAATATGTTTATATGATTAAATAAACTTTGTGCTAATTAATTAACTACCCCTTTGATCATACATTGCACTAAACACTTTGTTTATTCATACCTTAAGTGATTTGTTGGTGAAAGTGATTATTTATTACTAAATACGTGTTTACGTCATGATCTTTGGTTTGATTAGTTTAAGTTTTGTGATTATCAAAACATAGAGATATCGGAAGATATGAATAATGTTTTCAGTCAATTATTTATATCAACAATGCGTTAATGTTTCAAAGTACTCCAAGTGTTTCGATTATCTTGATTTGAGTCTTTATTTTTAATTATGTAAAAGTTCAAGTGTAAGGGGAGGAACCGAGCCCCCTTGATGTATCATTTTTGATGGTAGGGCAAGAGTGTATGAAAAAAAAATGAAAAAAATAAAAAAAATATATAGAAAAAAGAAAAGTAGAAAAAACATACGGACTACCATCCCGTGTCTTTTATTTTTATGGTGGTCGTAATTAGCTTAAGTTGAGTCGAGTCGAGTCTTGGCTTAGCAATTCTGCATTGTATATGTAATTATCTAAGACAATTGACTTGCCACCAGTAAAATATCCCTTATCCAACAAACCGTATTTTTCCATATCCCTACACCTAACGTTATAACCCTTTGAATGACATCTTTGATAGTTTATCCTAGGTGCTTACGCCAAAGTGGTGGACGTTTGATCCTTTCCTAAGCGTATGGTAATCTATTTGCTATGACAGGTAGTGAGAGATATTTCTTCCATTTCCATTTGTGATATACACTTATAACACCTGAGAGATGAGAGTATCCAAACACTATAGTTTTGATTAGGGTGAATTGATCATTTGTTGTAATTATTTTTATATTAATGTTAAATGACCCCTAACTTGTATTTTAATTGGTATAAAAGCTCATTTACTTGAGGACAAGCAAATCCCAAGTGTAAGGGTATTTGATAAGAATTTATTGGATACATTTTTAGGGGGTCATTTAAACCCTAAATCGTGTTTTTATGGTCAAATATTACCTCAAATCATTTCTTTTATCATTTTAGGTACTTGGGACATGAATTCTGTAAAATGGAGCATTCTAGAGCTTTTCGGGTGTTTTTATGCTCAAGAATGAAGAAAACAAGAAAAGTCAAGAAAGTCAGGTTTTTACACCTGACGGCGTCACGCTTTGTAGCTGACGCCATCACCTTTTGACGAGAAGCCATGGATTTTTACATTAGACGCCCTAGAAGAATTTTTCAAGTTAACACCTGATGGCGTCAGGTGTATTTGGAGCAAGGTTGTCTCCCTTTAACTCAACACGAGACGGCCCAGAACATTTATAAAGGGACGACGTCAGAGATCTCTTGGGCGATACAAAACCCTAAGACACGGCGACTTGACGGCGTCAGTGGCTAAAACCTGACGCCGTCAGACTTGTATATCTATATATATTTTTCGATTTTCATTCATTAAAGTGTGGAACTTTTTAGCAAGAAATCCTAGACGAATTTCACAGCTACTTTAGGGTTTTCGAGCCCTCTTTTCTTTCATATTTAATTAAAGATAAGTCTTCCTTTTAATCATTCAATGTGTCTATGTATTATTTGATTGATTGTTATTCTTCTCTTTTCGTTAACATTCTAGCTTAGATTTGTTCATGTTTACTTAGATCTAATGAAACCTAGTTGTTGAATATTGATTGTTTGGTTGATTGATTAGCGTTAGGCTTACGAAAACTGGCTAAATCTCCTATATGGTAACTCGCTTGAACGTCTTAAGAAACGTAATCGGATGTGTACTACAGTTTTATTGGTTGTATTTAATGCATGAGTAACTATTAAGGATGCCATGATAGGATACTAAACTTGTCGTCATAGGAAGAGCTAGAAACTCATAGGGTTGGGGAAAGCTGTACACACCCCCACGAATGGTATTAAGGAATACAATCCTTTCATCCAAACAATCTTAACAATTCAATAATTCAATAGGAAATAACTTGGAGTAGTGAAATCTAAGTAAACACATTTTCCTCACCATAAGAAAGTTCACCAATTTTATTTTCTATTATTTATTTTATTTTGTTAATTAGTAGTTTTTGGGTTAGCTGACTAGCAACTAATTCCGCCCACTCTTCTAATACCCGAGATTTTACCTGCTTTCATAAAAATATGAAAAAACAAAAAGAATCATTCCTCACCTCTAGACCTAGTTTAAGTAGTTTTCAATCCAAACAAACACTATTCTCCAGAGAACGATCAATCCCCCGGTACTTGCCACTCACTATACTACATCGGTCAGGTACACTGCTTGGAGGATTGAAAGCTTCTCAAGATCCCTTGTGTTAGGAATACAAATATTCCTGTAAAAGAGTCAGTCACATAATTATTGTAATAGCATTAAGTTAGCTCGTACTTAGTTTAGTTATTAGTTAGTTTTAGTTTAAGTAACATCGTGGAAGAAGGACGGGTCTATACCCACTGTATGCCTGATCCACAGCTCGAGTGTGGGCGTTTTTATTCTTTGTATAAACACCCCTCTCCCACCAAGGGAGAGGGTTGGACCTTTCTCATATTATCAATCTAATCCTTCTAGTTTTCTCTCATCCTCTCAAGGTTCCCATCTTTCTTTCTTTCTCTTCTAATCCAATGACTCACTACCACCATGTAATACATGTTTGTGACTTGATGTTTATCCTACAATTGGTATCAAGAGCCAAGGTTTCATCTTAGGGCCTTGGTGAATCCTATTTGGTGTGGTTTTTGTGTTGGTTTGTGTATTAGAAGAGTTTTTCTTGAAAACATCTTGGTTTGATTTATCTAGTGTTAGTTGACATGTTAGAGGTGTACTTTTATGATCACTTGTGTTAGTATTACATTATTTCTCAGTTGGTGTTGCCATATCATACGTATTTTTGAAGATTGGATTGTGTTTGGGTCATATATCTTCACTGCAGTTAGCTCTACTGTTCTATTGCTTGTCTGCGGTTTGCTACTGGATTTCTGTGGTTAGTTGACTGCGATTACTATTTTGAGTTAACGGATAAAACGCAAGGATAGTGACAGCTTTGGACCATTGTGGACTGCGACTAGCTCCTGCGGTTTGGTGGTCTGCGATTTTGTATTTGTGGTTTGCTATTGTGGTTTACTTTTTCTGTGGTTACCACACTTGCGGTTTTGATCTTCTTGCAATTTGCTCCTTGCTGCGGTTTGTGCCTTGCGTGTTACTCACCTTGTGGTTGGTTTATTCTGTGGTTAGTTACTCCCTGCGGTTATCTCACCTTATGGTTATCTCTCTTGCGGTTAACTCTTCCTGCGATTTGCTCATCTTGTTGCTGTTTACTCCTACTTTGCGGTTTGCTCATTTAGGTTGCGACTTTCTCAACTTGTTTGGCAATTTACTAAGTGATGAGATTCGGGTGATAGGTTAATCATTTTGCAATTCGTGAATTGTTGTAACTTTAGTCGTTTCAATTAATCTAATTGTGATCTGACGTTGTGAGTTAATCCTTACGACTTGACTAATCTCAATTGGATATATTGCAACTTGACTTGTCACAACTTAACACTTGATGCAAACTGTGACTCATCTAATATCTCTCTATTAGTTTAACTTGCTGAGTATATCTTCCGGTTTCTTTTGTTGACTTTAGTAAAATCCCTAGAAAGAATCATTTCCCGGTTTAACTCACAAAAGCTGTAAAATCCCGTTTGAAGACTTTGAGATGTCGACAGTTTCATATGACATTCAAGCTGCTGGGTCCGACACCCGACCTCCGATGCTTAACAGGACAGATTATGAATCATGGGCACAAAGAATCAGATTGTATTGCTTGGGTAAAGAAAATGGTGAGAACATTATGTGATCTATCGATGAAGGTCCTATGCAGATGGGAACAACCAGAGATGCTATCTCCACGGCTGAGGATGGTTCTGTCATCCATGGAATTGATAGACCACGCACTTACAATGATCTCAATGATGTTGAAAAGAAGCGATATGATGCTGCATTCGAGCCTCCAACATCGTGATACAAGGGTTACCCAAAGATGTGTACAAGCTAATCAACTTCAACACTGAAGCCAAAGCTGTTTGGGACAATGTCAAAATGCTTCTGTCTGGATCGGAGCTGACCAAAGAAGACCGTGAATCTCAATTGTATGTTGAGTTTGAGCATTTCAAAATGAATCCTGGTGAAAACATTACCGACTACTATGTCAGATTTCACAAGCTGGTTAATGACATGAGAATGATCAGAATGACAATGCCCAACATTCAACTCAACTCTAAGTTTGTGAACAACATGTCACCTGAGTGGGATCGCTTTGTTACAGCAGTTAAGCTCAACAAAGGATTGAGAAATACGAACTATGAACAATTCTTTGCATATCCACAACAACATGTGAAGCATGCAGCATATGATCGTCAATTAAGAGAGAAGCTCAATCCGACTGTCACCAATGACTCACTTGCTTTCATGACTAGTATGTTGCCAACCAATCAACCTGTGTCATCAGTGGATCACTCATCTCTACAGTCATCAGCTACCATGAATACCCATCTCGACTCAGGGTACTCTCATACTGACAAGATGATTGACAATCTTTCCAATCAAGTATCTCTACTGGTTCAACATTTCAAGGCTGCACTCCCTCCTACAAACAATCAACTCAGAACTTCCTCCAATCCATGTAATCAGGCAATTGTGGAAGATGGTAAAGTAATGGTGCAGAATGTTCAGGGCAGAGAAAATGTGAATCAAAGGAATGCTGTGCGGGGTAACTTTCAGAACAGAGTTGGAAATGTGAATTAGGGACAAGGAAGGCAACCAAAATGTTACAACTGTGGGGGTTTAGGTCACATTGCCAGAAACTACACTCAGCCAAAACGTCCTCAAAACTCAGACTACTTCAAGGACAAAATGTTGCTCATGCAAGCTCAAGAGAATGGAGTTGTGCTAAATGAGGAAGAATTGGCGTTTATTGTTGGGGATGATGGAAAGACATTTGATGATGATGTGGATGAACAACCAGTTCAGGACTTAGCTCTTAATGATCCAAACATCTTCCAGGCAGAGGATTGTGATGCTTTTGACTCAGATGTTGATGACGAACCCATTGCTTAGACAATCTTCATGGCTAATCTATCATTTGTTGACTCACCCACACGACAATCTGGTCCCACCAAATCATCCATTATATCTGAGGTACTGAAATTATATGATAAATATTCTGTCAATGATGAACAAAAGACCTTCAACGATATACGACAAAATAATGTTGGTGAATCAAATGAGGCTGAATTGGATACCATTAATGTGTTCCCAACTGAGCAACATTCGAATCACAACAGTAATTCTGACGTATCTTGTGGAATGTCTTCTGTTGTGTGTAATAATAATATGATGCATGAACAAACGATATATAATGAAGTACAACAAACAAATGTTGTTGAATTAGATATTGCTAACTTGGGGAATAGCAATATTGTCCCATATGAACAATATGTAAAACACAACGTCGAGTCTGTTGTATCAAGTAATATATCTTCTGTTGATGATGATTTATGTGAATTAGATGAGTACACTGTTGTTGCACCTGATGACACTCTAATCACTAGGACTAATATTCTCAAGGATCAAGTTAGGTGTTATGAACAACGTGCAAAATTTGAGCTAACTGAACATGAACAAAAAATGGAATGGCAAATGCATGCTTACATTACTGAACAAAATTTAAAGGAAATGGCCATTAAACAAGAGATTAAATCGTTTCAAAATCAACTCGATCGTGCTTTTAAGGAAAAACAGGAAATTCAGAATAGTTTAAAACTCCTAAAAAGTGAATTTCAAGAAAAGGAAAATAAACTGTTAAACAAATTTTCCAACCTTAAGCAGTTGAAAAACAAACTTGAAAACAAGTTGTATGTTCAAGGCCAAACCTGTCAAACAGCTCAAATGATGGAAAAGCACATTAAACTACGGGATAAGCATAGTGATAAGGATTTAGGGTTGCCTGAAACTAACTTCCTTAAGAGCGTTAGAACCTCTCAACCTGCCCTCTATGCTGCTAAGGTTATGCTTACACCCAATCATGAACCCCCAAATAGTTGGTCTGATAAAGAATTGGATGAACTTTATTCTGCCGATAGAGAGAGATTTGATAAAAAAAAATGAAGGATCCAAAGTCCATTAAACACCGAGTCATTGTTAAGCCACATGATTATTATGAACAAAACCGAGTGACTGTTTTTGCACCTCAAACTAAGTTAACACTAGAACAGGTATTTTGGCCTCTAGATGTTGAGAAAATGAAAGCTGAGGAAATTAAGGCCAAGACAACCCAAAAGTTAGTTGCCCCAACGGTGTATCCCCCCAATACACCAATGCACTCAGTTCAGTTGTCACTTCCCACGCAATACAAAACTCTTATTAGCATATATGTCCTTTGTCAAATGTTCACTGATTTTGATAAAACATGCAAAAAGAGAATCACACCAACAGGAATCACTGAGGGTGAACGGGGATTTGAACTAACAAAAGAGTGTTACTTAACTAGAGTCATCCCATTTTTAAACTAATCAAAGAACACTTTGAGGGTTTACGACAATCCCTTGATGTTGAGCTAAAGGAAATGAAAGAAGTGTTTAAAAATATGGAAAATAAGTGTAAACAAAATGCAATAGATCTTCAGCATAGTGAAATGGCCAGGAAAAATATTCTCATCATGAATGACAACTTGATTGCTAAATGTATTACACAAGATGTGTTCTATACTGCTACAGATTATTCACTTAATGCTTGTCAGTTTCATGAAATGTCTATTGCTTTGAATAACCTTCACAATCGTGTTGTTGAGCTTGAGGGGGAGAATTTGAAATTGCTTGAAAAAATTTAAAATGATGATCATGACAACATGGTCAAACATCTTTCTAAACTAGAAGTTGATAATCTTAACTTACAATTAAAATATCAACATTTAGAAGAAAAAATGAAAATTACAAAGGGCAAGACATCTTCTGATGCTCCGGAATTAGATACATATTTTGAATTAGCAAAAAGGGATGAAAAAATTCAAGCTCACACGAACATGATCCGGTTATTGAGGGCTCAAATTGCCCAATTGAAGTCTCCCATGAATGCTGTGATTGACACCCATAAACCAATGTCTGCAAATTCTCATAACTTTCAACTTCAAAACATAATCAGCTTACTTAGACATGAAAATGATTGTTTCCAAGTTGAAAATACTAAAGTTAAACAACATTACAAAGAGTTATATGATTCAAATAAAATCACTCGTGATAAAACCAATGATAAAATAACTTCTTTGCTTAATGAAATTGAGAATCTAAAGACAAAGGTGAAAGGGAAAATGCTGGTTATTGAAAGTGACAATATCAATTCTGTGGTTTGTAAATGTAAAAAATATGCATGTGAGGCTGTTTTCATTCCTCTTCCCCTTAAGAACAATGAGCTAGTCCATAGTGATTACCTTAGACATCTTAAGAATTGCCTTGACATGACCCGTGAAACCATTGAAGAAGATAGAATGGTAAGACCATCTGATGACTCCCTATCGGATGTTTGCTTTCTCACCAAACGGTCACAAGAGTTGTTAGAATATGCCATAGGTACATGTCCCAAAAGTTCCAACATGCGTGATAGAAATGGCACTTCCACATCTAGGAATTTGAATAAGCATGTTACATTTGATATACCTTTGGCTAGTTCTGATCATAGCACATCGTCACCTAGAAACTAAACAACTGTGCAACAATCTAATGTTCCCATCGTCAATTCTACAGGAGTAATCAAGATCATTAAAGCTAGCGGATCAACACCTAAAGGCAATACAAGGAATGATAGGACTTCACCTGCTAAGAGTGATCAAGGGAAGAAAGTAGAAGACCACCTTAGGAACAATAAGATTGATTTGAATGGAAAGAATCGTGTTGATTCTAGTATTTGCGTTAAGCGTACTGTAATTAATTCGAATTCTAATGCTACTTGTAAGACTTGTAATGGTTGTTTAATTTATGGTAATCATGATGAATGTGTTGTGTCTTTTTTGAAATCTTCTTATAAATCCTCAGTTAAGTTTCTTAAGCCACACAAACTGGAAAAAAAATACTTGGAAAGCAACAGGAAAAGTTTTTAAAAATGTAGGATATCAGTGGAAACCTACTAGAAGAAAATTCACTCTAGGAAACCAGTGCCCATTGACATACATGCTCGACCCTAAGTATTTAGAGGTTAAGAAATGGAAGGCAACTGGTAGAAAATTCCCTTTAGTGACCCAATGCCTAGATATTAAGTCAGCTGCTTCCACTGGTATTGGTACAACTGTGAGAACCAATGAAAATACCGATCCTGTATCTCTTAAGTACGCGTGTGCTAACCTATTGAATCCCAATTACACTTGGGGATCCATGTTTTTCAGTTATCCATATCTGTCTGGATTCAAATGCAGGTCGTACAAATCGTCCTGTGGTATTTGGACTCAGGCTGCTCAAAACATATGACTGGGGATCGCTCTCGGCTCAGAAATTTCGTGAAAAAGTTTATCGGGACAGTTAGATTCGGAAACGACCACTTTGGAGCTATTATGGGGTACGGTGATTATGTGTTTGGTGATAGCGTGATTTCTAGAGTTTATTATGTGGAAGGACTTGGGCACAACTTATTCTCTGTTGGACAATTTTGTGATTCTGATCTTGAAGTGTCCTTCAGAAAACACACATGTTTCGTTAGAGAATTGGATGGAGTTGATCTTCTTAAGGGAAGTTGTGGTACAAATTTGTATACTATCTCTATTGAAGACATGATGCGGTCCTCTCCCATTTACTTGCTCTCTAAGGCCTCAAAGAGCAAATCATGGTTATGGCACCGTCGTTTGAACCACTTGAACTTCGGCACCATTAATGAACTCTCTAGCAAAGATCTTGTTCGAGGCATGCCTAGACTGAAGTATGAAAAAGATCATCTCTGCTCATCATGTCAATTGGGTAAAATCAAGAAGCAAACTCATAAACAAAAACCCACCAACTCCAACACTGAAGTACTCCATACCCTTCACATGGATCTGTGCGGACCCATGAGAGTGCAAAGCTTCAATGGGAAAAGATATATTCTTGTTATTGTGGATGACTATTCACGATTCACATGGGTGAAGTTTTTAAGATCCAAGGATGAAACTCCCGATATCATTATCAAAATCATCAAGCAGTTGCAAGTAAGGCTCAACAAAACTGTTAGAATCATTCGTACTGACAATGGAACTGAGTTTGTCAATCAACAACTCACACAATTCTATGAAAGTATCGGCATCAGTCATCAGAAGAGTATTCCTCGAACTCCTCAACAAAATGGAGTCGTTGAAAGACGGAATCGTACACTAGTTGAAGCTGCTCGCACTATGCTGATATTCTCAAAGACACCAATGTTTCTATGGGCTGAAGCTATTGCCACTGCATGTTACACTCAAAATCGATCTTTGATCCATCCTCTTCACAACAAGACACCTTATGATCTGGTGCATCTCAAAAAGCCGGATCTCTCTTTTCTTCGAGTCTTTGGAGCCCTGTGCTACCCAACTAACGATAGTGAAGACTTAGGGAAGCTTAAAGCTAAGGTTGATATTGGGATATTCGTCGGTTATGCGCCAAATAGAAAAGGATACCGAATCTACAACAAAAGAACCCGAAAAATCATGGAAACAATCCATGTCACGTTTGATGAGCTGACAAAGCATACGGCTTCAGGACACACCAGTTCTGGACCCTTGCATAATCTTTTATCCCCTGGACCAATAAGTTCGGGACTTGTACAGAACTCCAACCATGCTACTCCTTATGTTCCCCCCACGAGTGAAGAATTGAAAATGTTATTTGATCCTATGTTTGATGACTAATTCGAGTCACAGCCACCTCATGGACCAGTACAGCTGGCCACTGAACCTAATATTATGGCTATGAATGCACCTCATGATACAAATGGTCCATCTACATCCATCTCTCTTGATTTGGATGCACCAGAATGTAGCAACACTCAAAATGAATCAAATATCCAATCGTCTTCTGAACACCAAGGAGTGGCATTTGATAACTTATGGGAAGTCAATCCTTTTGCATCACCTGAGGAAGAACCATTTGAAAAAGTTTTTGCACCTGAATCCTCAAACGAAACATCTTCCTCAGAAGATTCAAACAATGCTATATCAGTTCACTATCCTCAACCTCATGAACATCTCAGAAAATGGACAAATGATCACCCTATTGACAACATCATAGAAAATCCCTCACGACCTGTGTCCACCAGAAAACAACTTGCCACTGATGCCTTGTGGTGCTTCTTCAACTCTGTCTTATCCAAAATCGAACCCAAAGACTTCAAGGAAGCTCTCACCAAATTATCTTGGTTCACCGCAATGCAAGAAGAAATCCATGAGTTTGATCGTCTTGATGTATGGGAATTAGTACCACCACCTGAATGCCCAATGATCATTGCTCTCAAATGGATCTTCAAAGTTAAGCTTGATGAGCATGGTGATGTATTGAAAAACAAGGCTCGGTTAGTTAAGAAAGGATACAGTCAACAAAAGGGTATTGACTTTGAAGAATCATTTGCACCTGTTGCTCGTATCGAGGCCATTAGAATCTTTCTTGCCAATGCTTCCAGCAGTAACATGATTGTTTATCAAATGGATGTTAAGACTGCCTTCCTGAATGGGGACCTAAAAGAGGTGGTTTATGTTACTCAACCTGAAGGTTTCGTGGACCCAGAAAGACCAAATCATGTATATCGCTTAAAGAAGGCACTCTATGGCCTCAAACAGGCTCCAAGAGCTTGGTACGACACACTCTCCAAGTTTCTCCTTGCAAATCGATTTACCAAGGGTGTATTTGATCCTACCTTGTTCTTGGAAACAACCTACTTCACGTTCAAATCTATGTTGATGATATCATCTTTGCATCGTCTGATTCCAATAAATGTGATCGCTTTGCTAAGGAAATGAGTTCCAAGTTTCAAATGTCTATGATGGGACAAATGTCTTTCTTCTTGGGGTTACAGATCTCACAAAATCCGAGCGGCATCTTTATTAATCAAGCTAAGTATGCTGGTGACATCCTCAAGAAGTTTGGCTTTGATTCAAGTGGCACGGTTGATACACCCATGATTGAAAGATCCAAACTTGATGACGACTCAGCTGGAGTAACCATTGATCAGACCAAATACAGAAGCATGATTGGATCTCTCATGTACCTCACAGCAAGTAGGCTAGACCTTCTTTTTGCCGTATGCATGTGTGCCAGATATCAATCCAAGCCTACTAAAAAGCACTTGGAAGCAGTCAAGAGAATCTTCGGATATCTCCAAGGAACAATCCACATGGGTCTTTGGTACCCTAAAGACAATGCAATGGCTCATACTGCCTACTCAGATGCTGATCATGCGGGGTGTCAAGATACTCGTAGAAGTACTTCCGGAGGTGCTCAATTCTTGGGTGAGAAACTTGTCAGCTGGTCATCCAAAAAGCAGATGTGCACTTCAATATCATCCACAGAAGCTGAATATATAGCCATGTCCTCGTGCTGTGCTCAAATTATGTAGATGAGATCACAATTATCAGATTATGGGTATAACTTCAACAAAATCCCAATGTATTGTGATAACAAAAGTGCCATTGCCCTGTGTTGCAATAATGTCTGGCACTCCAGAGCCAAGCATATAGACATTCGTCATCACTTCATCAGAGAACAAGTGGAGAAAGGGATAGTTCAACTCTACTTTGTGAGGATAGAGTTTCAGCTGGCTGATATATTCACGAAGGCTCTTTCTCGAGAAAGATTTTAGTTCATTCTTCCACGACTTGGGATGAAGAGCCTCACTCCAGAAACTCTTAAGCCACTCCAGGAAGAGAATGATGATTGAAGGATTGGATTCACATATCCTTTGTACATAGATTAAATCAAAAAGAAAATAGAAAAATATAAAACCTATAAAAACCATAAAAATTTGAAAAATCATTAAAATCCAAAAATATTCTTCTCACGACATGTCTCTTGTGTAATCAATATTATGTACGTCTCTAGAAATGTCATTCAATAATGACACGGAATCATACATATGCTTGAGCAAGAGTTTTTCGGTTTCAAATAAAGTTTTTTCTAAAACATGTCGTATTTCAAAATATTCTTCAAAATTATGGCTTGTAGTCATTTCAGGCTACAACCCGGACGTCAAAATTAAGGCTTGCTATTACTTCAGATAGCAACCCGTTCTTCAAAATGGGGAAAACACGTCACTAAAAAGACGGTTGTTCCTTTTACCGGGTGAAGTTCACCTGGGCATGGATTACTTTATATCCATGTTTCATCGATCTAATGTACGCTTCAGTGCATTATTTCTTGATAAAGAAGAGAAATCTTCTTTTTATCGCCAAATACGTTCCCTCCTATGATTTTTCCGAAAAGTATTTGTGCAAAACTTGGTGGTACCATGAGATTTTGATTGAAAATCAAATTGAACTCAACATTTTGATAAAAATTTTCACTTAATCAATGACATCATTTATTTAAGCTTTAACATCCGTCATTGATTGAGGGGGAGAGTGATTTCTCAAAATTTTATGTATCATCAAAACTCTCCACTTCGTACAAAAACCTTGCAATAAAACAATTTGTGATGGTTATGTGTCAGAATGAGAACATTTTCAAAGAGTTTTCGTTATAACTTCAAATCTTTTGTAAACTCATCAAATCTAACACATAACAACCTCCCTCACAGATTAAGGGGGAGCAAGAAAAAGGTTCCTTTTTATCAGAAAATATTAAAACTGACCGCATTTCTCTCCCAAACGTTTTCAAACTTATTTAAATCAATTGAGATCAAAAATCTCGAAAGATTTGAAATTTTTCATCGGGGGAGAGAATGTGATTTAAATATGAAATCTGATATCAAATGTGATCTTTTGGACTCAATAATAGGCTCCCACATATGTGCTAAACTCTTTCATATATCGATGCACATATTGAGGGGGAGCAAAGGCGTTTGTGGAAGTAATACCAAAGACCGACCATTTATCTTTATGCATAGAGGTATAAGGATGGTTAAGGTTAGGTATGAGTTCCCATGATCCACCAGAACTAGAAGGATCTTCCCAGGGACAATCCATAGATAGATTAGAAGTCCTTAGGAATGATTGAAAAAAGGAGTAAAGTGAGAAAGGGAAGAGTGCGGACTGAGATAGAGCTAGGACTGGAACAAACCCAACAAGGTTCTAGTGGTGAAGTCTCGGTAAGCACTGAAGGGGTTGAAGAATTAAAAAAAAAGGAAATGAGAAAGGGTGAAAAGAAATAGCCCTCCATATATTCAACCTTAGGGCAGAAACCGGGTTCAATTCATAATCTACTAGTGGTTACTAAGGTAACACCGGTATTGAAGACAAGACATCATGGACCCAGTGACGCACTGCACTAAACTTCCTAACCACTCAAGTTCTCTTAAAAGAGCTTGTTTCATTCTCACGGGGAACCCTGTGCAATGTATCGACCACTCATTGCGAGCTATGTTGATACCTAAAACAGGAGACGCCTCCCCAGTCTCCAGGAGCGGATCAAAACGCATTATTGAGTCTAGAGCATTGAAATCATCCATAAATCTCGATAGGAAACATTCCAAATATTCTTATTGTTTCTCAAAATGTGGAAAATAAGATAAAATATTTAGAGTCCTATGCATTATCCTTGTGGTATTGCCAGAACATCCGAGTGATATGAAAATATTCACAATGAAGATGGAAATCCTTCTAGAGCGAACATCTTTCAAGCTCTTGGTAGGTGAGATGTGAGATCCATCTTGGATCAATGATCAAGTGACAACTGGAAAGCAACAATGGTGCGATTCAACATTGAATCAAACTTGTTCTAGGATATGGATTGACGGATACTTTTGCTAAAACCTTTCAATGTGCTCACAAACTAATTTTTTGAGCACATTGATTGTGTATAATCTTTCAAACAAAAGTATTTTTGATGGAAATCTGATTCAAAGCTTAAAACTCTCGTCGTGTCTCAAAAATGTTTATCATATGACACGCGAGTGATTTCTATAAATCAATTTCTCATCAATCCGTGAATATTTATTCACCGATTCACTCTATCGTGTTGTCTGCTTTGAGACGTTCCGGTATGAGAACATGCTTAGCATGAAGATTCTGAAATGGATTCTTTGGAAAATTTATTGCTACAAGCTGGAAATTCCTGTCAAGGGGAGTCTTCTTTAAAAGCGACTCTACCTGATCACAGGTCAGTTTTCACAAAACCGGAGGGTAGTCTGTCCTCGTAGAACGAATGACAAAGCCATATTCGTTCTCTATCTTTATTACTAACTGTCTTATTTCAGGGACACATATAAAGATGGCGTTGATGGCTCCTACTTCCAGCAGAATCTGGTCAATCCATACCTCATGCTCATACATCCTCCTCACTATCAATGATGATGAGAGACTTACTACAACAAATGTTGAGAGACTACCAACAACATTTCCACAACTCTGATGAAAAGTCTCCTGATCCGCAACTCTGATGTAAAGTCTCCTGATCCAGAAGGGTGTGAGCATGACGGTCCTAATGTCACTACATCACATGAAGGCGATACTACTGTGGATGAGTTTGGAGATTTACTGTGGTTGATGATCTCAAAGAAGCTCAAAGATCACACAACTCATAGGAACTCAAATCACAAAGTTCATTGCTTGAAGTACAAAGTGAGATTAATAGTGAAGAATCAGAACCTACGAGCTACAAAGACTAAAGAATGCTTGAAGATAAAAGAGCTTAATTTCCAAGGTGACCTCGCTTAGGGGGAGATTGTTAGGAATACAAATATTCCTGTAAAAGACTTGGTCACCTAATTATTGTAATAGCATTAAGTTAGCTCGTAGTTAGTTTAGTTATTAGTTAGTTTTAGTTTAAGTAACATCGTGGAAGAAGGACGGGTCTTTACCCACTGTATGCCTGATCCACAGCCCGGGTGTGGGCGTTTTTATTCTTTGTATAAATACCCCTCTCCCACCAAGGGAGAGGGTTGGACCTTTCTCATATTATCAATCTAATCCTTCTAGTTTTCTCTCATCCTCTCAAGGTTCCCATCTTTCTTTCTTTCTCTTCTAATCCAACGACTCACAACCACCATGGAATACATGTTTGTGACTTGATGTTTATCCTACACCTTGAGAAGTAAAACTTTTGCGAGTCTTTCGATCCGCATCAGTCACACCAAGCAAAAGTTAAATGGGTCGAAACTAACAGTTTGACTAACCTGCTAAAATCGCTGTTGTTACAGTAGACAATACACTTTTCACGAAGAAACGAAATTCACATCTCATCATTGTTCAAATATATGTCGACGACATTATATTCGGCTCAACTTGTCCAGAACTGTGTGATGATTTTGAAAAGATCATGCGTGACGAGTTTGAGATAAGCATGATGGGTTAATTAAATTTCTTCCTTGGTCTAAAAATAAAACAAATGGAAGATGGTATCTTCTTTAATCAATCTAATTATATTAAAGAAATACTTCAAAAATTTAGTCTAGAAGAGTCTAAGCCCATGAAAACACTCGTGTCTACGAAAACGAAACTCACGAAAGATGAAGAAGGTGAGTTTGTGGATATCTCTAAGTATAGGGGCATGATAGGTAGTTTATTATACCTAACGGCAAGTAGGCCCGATATCATGTTTAGTGTCTGCCTTTGTGCTCACTTCCAAGAGGATCCCAAAACCTCTTACCAAGAAGAGGTTAAGCGTATCTTCTGATACAATAAAGGCACTATGCACTTGGGATTGTATTATCCCAAGGGGACCGGTGTAGAAACTATTGTCTATGCTGACTATGATCATACGGGAGATTATGTGGGTCGAAAAAGTACGAGTGGCATTTGGACCTTCATGGGTTGTTGTATAACTTCTTGGTTCTCCAAGAAACAAACAGCTCTTGCTATCTCCACTACGGAAGCAAAATACGTAAGCACCGGAAAGGCATGTCAACAAGCACTATGGATGAAAAAAGCTCTAATAGACTACGACATCCATCTCGACGACATCCCGCTTGTGCAATTGACTTGAGCAAAAACCTCGTCCAACACTCTCATACTAAACACATCGAAATTCGTCACCACTTCCTTCGCGATAACATTCAAAAAGGAAACATTTCTATCAAGAAAGTTCCTTCACAAGACAACATCGTCGAAATCCTAACCAAACCTCTCAAACGAGAATCCTTCAACTATCTACATCTAGGTCTATGAATGATGGAACACATTCCATGAATTTCATAAGTTACGTGTGTTCAAGAACATCTTCTGAATTTTGTCTTATGACTATTTAAATATTTCATTGGAAATATTAAAGTCATCCTTCATATCCCTCTAATGACTATTTACGTATTTCTTTGGAAATATTAAAGTCATCTCTTCGCATCTAGCTTCATTCGTCAAATCCTAACGGATTTATCTCGGAAAAGAATTTATTAGGTATAAATTCTCCCCTAATGTTAAAAAGTCTCACTAAATAAATGAGATTTATTCATCAAAAATCAAAACGGGACAAAAATTAATCCCAGCAGGACACGGCACCACTAAAATTAGTGGTACCGTGGTACCGTGTATCTAATACAGCCAGTATTTCATTCCTCTTTACCTCACTATTCACTTTCAAACTCTCCCAACTTCCTCCATTGTTGTCAAAACCGAGCACCTTAACCCAAATCCAATTACACCCTTCAAAATCAAATTCGAGTCATTTGTTTTCAAGATCATCAACCTTTACACATTCCATAACATCAATTGTAAGTCAATTAACTCTAATTTTCTTTAATTTTGAGTTTAGGGTTTGTACATACATACAAAAATCGAATTGGGGCTTTTCAATTTTGATTGAAGTTTTATGCAATTAGGACTAGGATTAGACAATGTATAATTAACATGATTCTCTAAACATAAGATTTGCATAAACCTACTTATATTGCATATTTTGGTCTGAATTTTACTATTAAAATTCGGATTAGATAAAATATTTTTAGTAGAGTCATGTCTAGGATACTTGAAATTGGATTAGGAGTCATTAACATTCAAGCTTTTCAACTTTAAGAATTTTGGCGCCAAGATGGTGCATTTGCCAAACACCCCAATTCTATTGTTTTCAAAAAATTTCACGCAACTAGGATCATGAAACATTTTTTCGTGCATTGTTGATACAAATCAAAAACGTTTCCTCATGCATACATGATCTCATGAATGTTGATCGAATTACATAACTAATATTTATTCTTCGACATATTTGTTTGAGCAAAATTAAAGTTATTCTCATTATTTTATTTTAGTCGAGATTACCGTAACTCTACATTGTTTGCATATAGGCACGTGTTTACCAACAATGGAACACAAAATGAACATATATACTTATATATTTTTTTAATTTTCTTATAGGTCTAAACATGTCTCATGTGTATGATTTTGATCACCAACTAACCAATATTTACATTCCAGAAATCTCATCAGAACCTTACACATGTATAGAATTTATTCAACAATTCAAAAATGTTGAGTCACGTTATTTTCAAGAGGGTCGTATCTTCAACACTTCCTTAGTCTTTCAACAAGAAATCAATTCTGCCTTTCAAGCCATAGGTTTTGAATATCTCCTCACCATTAATGAACAAATTTGTCCACGTTTCATTCTGGATATCTTTCGTGAGGTTGAACTCGTACGTAATGAGGATCGATCTTTCTCTCTATGTTTTTGGATACAAAACTATAAGTTCTTGTTACCTCTTGAGCAATTTGCTCAAATTCTCGGTCTTCCAAATCTTGGGCAATATGCCTACACTAAAAGATTTTCTCTTGAATCTTTGAGTCATGAAGAAAATGGTCCATACCATCTGTATGTCCTATCCTCGCAAGAACTAATTAAAGTTCTTTGCAATTCATATGATGTCCAATATCCTAACAGAATTCGCTTAGTTGAACTTCGTTATTTTCTTCAACCTATGGCTGTTATTCTGCGTGAAAATGTCTTGAGTCTGGTAGGAAATCGTGAGTATCTACCAGCTTGTTATGATCACATGCTTTATTGTATGGTACTTCGACAATTGTATAATCTCACCTATTTCTTCGCTAAGCAAATCATACATGTCAAAGACAAAAGAAACAAATTAATTCCCTATGGGATGTTTCTAACCCGTCTTTACCATTACTACATGAACACTCGTCCAATCCTCCGAAGTCCTGAGTACACACTTGTAAATAGAGTCATGGAACCCTTTAGTGACTCACACATATCATCCTTCCTAACGCTCAAAATGAACCCTTTGATGATTCATCAAGTAATGAAGATGAGTGAAGCTACGGGAACAAGCTTAAGTCAAAAACAAGAGACTAACATCATTAATAATAGATTATCTAGTGAGGATAATAACTTGTTTGTTCTAACCTTAACTATCACTCTATCACCTTGCATGGATTTGAATTATGTGATTCCTAGATGATAGTTTATTTTGTCTTTTTGATTGCATACTTATGGCTTATTTTAGATTTTTGCATGATAATCTTTTGTTGCTAGAAGTAGCTAAGTATGGGTTATATTTGGTAAATTAATCTTTAATGGTTTGAAGCACTAAAATTTCCTGCAAATAGTCCCCTAGAACACCCTCCTTAGCTGTCCAAAACTAGGCATAACAAGGAAATTCGTGACCATTAGGTCACGGTACCGTTAAATAAGGCACGGTACCGTTAAATTTAACGGTACCGTGGGGTATTTAGTGGTACCATCACCTGGGTTTACGAATTTCTCCTATTCATTCTAGCTTCCTGCATCCCTAACCTCAAACCTGCAATGTTTTGCAAACTCTCATGCACCCTAAGATTCCATTAGTCTACCATAGGCACCTCCACTTACATTAATTTAAATCACACCACTCTTGCCTATATAAGGCTTCACCATTGCAAGTATCTTTTGCCCTTCATCTTCAACCCAATTCACTCTTCCACCATGTCTTCCACTCTCAAGGATCAACAACTCATGTATCCAAGAAACCTAGGATCATCGTTAGGCCACCAACCAAAATCACATTCAAACCACCACAACCATAAGACACTATGTTCATTGACTTAACCAATGGCAATGATGATGATGAAGTTAGCACAACACCTTCTCAACACACTCCTTGCTCACCCACACCTCCAAATGCTCCATCAAAGACTTCATCCAATGGAACTACCTCACTTCCTCCTCATCCTTTGGTACTCGTCCATCCTCTATTGATGTGTCACTCACCCTCTCACCTATTACCCCATTGGATTATGTTATTCCAACTCCATCACCCACATACTCACCACCAACTCCATCTCCAATCATGGGCCAACCTATGAAACTCTATCCGGTTGACTTACATAGTGCAAATTGCCTATGTTGTCTCCACAACCGTAACCTCATCTTCTCCTTAAGGGATAAGCTTCACTTCATGTTTTCCTATATTGAACATTTATTGAAGCCACCCTAAGAACCCATCATACCACCACCTCCACCAACCAATAGCCCAAGCAACTAAACATTTTCATGTTTAGTTTTCAAGAATAAATTATTAGGAACCTTTTTGGACTAGAACCAAATCTTAGGGCCTCTTATGTCACTAAAGATTAAAATGTGCTTCATGTAGTTTTTAATTTTCTTATCTTTATGTTGTACTCACACCTTATGTGTGATCCTCTATTATCTATGAATGCATGGGCTTGCTTCTTTATTTTATGGTTGGTTTGTCTTTTCATTTTTAGGCTACTTAGCATCTTTTTTTATGGTTGGATATTTATCTTAGTTGCTACATGTTAGATATTGTATATGTATCATCTAACTTTATTTTGTAGTAAGAACCATTGCTCGATTTCTTGCTTCGACAAAAAGGGAAGAAATGGGATATAAACTCATATTAAAAACTTGTTAAAATTAAATTTTCACCTAAAATTAGTTTAGGTTTTGTCATCATCAAAAAGGGTGAGATTGTTGATACAAATAATGTCTAAAAACGTTATTTCTATTTTTTTGAAACCTCTAAGTTTTGATGATAACAAAATATAAAATCACGTTATGTTAGAATTAACGTAAACAAGTTTTTAGTCAAAATATCTCGTTTCTACGTAAATCACTCTAGGTAAGAATAAACAAATTTACAACTTGACAAATGATCAAAGAAGTGAATTTGTGTTTTAAACTTTATATTTTTAATGTGACAAAACATTTTTTCAAAAATACATTTTACAAATTATTTTTGAATAATAAAGAAATGTTTTAATTAGAAAAATAAGTTTAAAATTCCCAACAGCTATTCCCCCCCCCCCCCCCCCCCCCCCCAAAACAGCTCCAAACTTCCCCAAATAAACTTTCACTACTGAAAACAAAAATGAGAGCGTTTTTATCTAGCACAGTACCACTAAATTTAGTGGTACCGTGATATATTTAATGATAATGTCCCCCAGTAACGATCAGATTTCTTTTGCCTATAAATACCAGTCCATTTCACAGTTTTTAGGCATCCTTTTTCACACTAAACTTTCTGAGTTTAAATCCTCTATCACACTTACATTCCCTTGATCATTTAGATAGTTTTCTTTTTGCTTTAAAAGTTATCCTTTCATCCAACCAAGAGATCACCTTCACTTTGCTACTAGTGCAAGAGAAGAACATAAAGTATTAAGAAGATACAAGGTGTTGTAGTCTTAGGGTAGTGCACTTGTAACACTTGTTACATACTTGTTGTATCTAGGCATACATCAAGTAGTTTATCTTTTGTTTTGGCTAAAATGGGTGAGTTAAAACTAGTGAAATGGGTGTAATGACTCAAAGAAAATGACAAAGTTACTTATTAATACATATTTGGGCTAAAATGGGTGTAATATAAATGACAAAGTTACTAATTAGTATATGTTTGAGCTAAAATGGGTCAAATGAGTTGTTTTTCGTCCTCTTCTTCAGTGAATTCCCAACCCCCCCCCCCCCTCCCCGAACGAGTGATGACCCAAGCACAATGGGCGAGGTATGTTGCTACAAATAATCAACAGTTTTCATTGTTATATACACAGTTGTGTGCTAATAACATCAGTATGACCCCGCCCATCTCGCTCGACCCTAGTCAGTTCATCAATGATGTTGAAGATGATGCCAACGATGATGACCACCTCGGGGATGAGTAGGCCGCGATGTATTTGTTTGGGTTGGTTGTTTTTTGAAAGAAGCAATGTTTGGTTTTTAAAAGAAGCTATTATTTTCCTTTTGTCTACAAGTGGGAAAAGGAAATCAAAGAAGTGTGTTTGTTTTTTTTTTCTCTTATGTCTGCTGGCGGGAAGAGGAAGTGAAAGAAGTGCCTTTGTTTTTTCCTCTTATGTCTGCAAGGGGGAAAATGAAATGAAAGAAGTGTGTTTGTTTATTTTTAGACATAAGAGGCAAAAATGCTTTTTTTTTTTCCTATTCATTTTTGTAGATTATTTTTTGTTTGATTATCACTTTTTATATCTTAAAGATTTTAGATCCACATGTTCTCTCGCAGGCATGATTTTTTAAATCAGACATAAAACCTCTTAAAACAAATGCAACCTAAGTCATACGATGCATATAATTTAGGTAATTTTTAGCTATAATTAATGTTCACTAAACGAGTTTTTTGATATAAAAAGAAACATGTATTCATTTAATAAAACCTAGCATGTGACCAGTGAGCACATGTTAGCATAACCCTTCATTAGTCGAGTACCTAGCACCAACTAGTTGCCACAAATAGTATGCGTAATGAAACTTTAGGCGATAGAGTTCTCCTATCATGATTCAGTTTAAAGTGTTAAATGATGTTAACCCCGTAGGTATGATATATTATTCAACAACAATATAGAGAGAATGCATGGAGGAAATCCTAAGTGACCATAAGCTCACAAACGGACTTGGGCCTGACCTAATTTTTCATCTAACACTCCCTCGCAATCCGTGCGGTGAAATCACGAAAGCTCGGATTTGAGAAAAAAACTGAAAAACATGAAAAACTATAACCAATTTGTTGTTGAAATCATCCAATGGCAAAGCAGAGATAAGTCTTTGAACTGCAACACTAAAAGCAACATAAATACTAAAGATTATTGACAGACTAGAACTATTACCAATAGCAATATTAATTGTGGACTTTGTTTTTGAATTACGAACGTATGTTTAGGTAGGGTAGTTAGGATTTTGTGTGGGATACGTTTTAGACGTTTGTTTATGAATTACAAACGTTAATATGGAAGGGTACTGATTGGTGGTGTGTTTGTTTATTAGCATAAACAATTGAAGGAATATGGGTTTTGATTGGTGATGTATTTATTTATGAGAACAAATAGTAGATGGAGAGGTGTGAGAGTAAAAAAATAATAATAATAAAATAAAATAAAATGGAGGTTAATAGATCATCAGTCAATGCGATACCGTTCTGTCAAAAACCCTCATTTAGTTATTTTTAAGAGAGAACTGCAAAATACATCCCTGTAGTTTACAGGTTTTACCATCTTACATTTCTGTCAAAAACTTTTGGCAAGATACATCCCTATTAGGCAAACGTTAGTCACTATACATCCCTCGTTTACAATGAGGACTAACGGTACAATTTTTTTCTCTGTTATCTCTTAACGAGACATAAAATATTACACCGTTAGCCAAACATTTGCACCGTTAGTCCGCATTTTGAGTTTTTTTTTTCGTTTTTTACGTTTTATCCGTTTTTTGTCAATTTTTTTCCGTTTTTTATACGTTTTATCAGTTTTCTTACGTTTTTATCCGTTTTTTAACGTTTTATCCGTTTTTTGTCAGTCTTTTTCCTTTTTTTGTACGTTTTATCATTTTTTTAACGTTTTTATCCGTTTTTTGTCAGTTTTTTTCCGTTTTTTATACGTTTTATCAGTTTTTTATGTTTTTTATCCATTTTTTGTACGTTTTATCCGTCTTTTGTCAGTTTTTTTCCTTTTTTTGTACGTTTTATCAGGGTTTTTTGGGTTTTTTAACGTTTTTATCCCTTTTTTTTAAGTTTTATCCATTTTTTGTCAGTTTTTTCCCCTTTTTTGTACGTTTTATCAGGTTTTTTACATTTTTATCCGTTTTTTGTACATTTTATCAGTTTTTTGTCAGTTTTTTTGGTTTTTTATACGTTTTATCTGGTTTTTTGTATGTTTTATCCATTTTTTATCAGTTATTTTCCCATTTTTGTACGTTTTATCAGTTTTTTTATGTTTTTATCCGTTTTTTGACAGTTTTTTCCCTTTTTTGTACGTTTTTTCGGTTTTTTTTATGTTTTTATCCGTTTTTTGTACGTTTTATCCATTTTGTGTCAGTTTTTTTCCGTTTTTTATACGTTTTATCAGTTTTTTACATTTTTGTCCGTTTTTATACATTTTATCCGTTTTTTGTTAGTTTTTTTTCCATTTTTGGTACGTTTTCTCAGTTTTTTTTACGTTTTTATCCATTTTTTTACGTTTTATCCGTTTTTTGTCAGTTTTTTCGTTTTTTTTGTACGTTTTGTCAGTGTTTTTACGTTTTATCCATTTTTTGTACATTTAATCCGTTTTTTGTCAGTTTTCTTTCTGTTTTTTATACGTTTTATCAGTTTTTTTTACGTTTTTATCCATATTTTGTACGTTTTATCCATTTTTTGTCAATGTTTTCCCTTTTTTGTATGTTTTATCAGTTTTTTTAGGTTTCTATCCAGTTTTTGTACATTTAATCCGTTTTTTGTATGTTTTATCTGTTTTTTTTTATGTTTTTATTTATTTTTTGTACGTTTTATCCGCTTTTTTGTCAACTTTTATCCATTTTTTGTAAGTTTTATCTGTTTTTTGTAAGTTTTACCAATTTTTTCTCAGTTTTTCTCTTTTTTATGTTTTATCGGTTTTTTACATCCCTCGTTTACAATGAGAACTAACGGTGCATAATAAAAAAATGGATAAAACGTACAAAAAATGAATTAAACGTAACAAACTGATAAAACATAAAAAAAAAGGGGAAAACCTAACAAAAAATGGGTAAAACATACAAAAAAACAGATAAAACCTACAAATAATGGATAAAAATCGACAAAAAATGGATAAAACATACAAAAAAATGAATAAATACCTAAAAAAACAGATAAAACGTACAAAAAAACGGATTAAATGTACCAAAAAACAAATAAAAATATAAAAAAACTGATAAAATGTACAAAAAAGGGAAAAAACTGACAAAAAATGGGTAAAACGTACAACGGATAAAAACGTAAAAAAAACTGATAAAACGTATAAAAAACTGGAAAAAAAACTGACAAAAACGGATAAAAACGTAAAAAACTGATAAAACGTATAAAAAAGGGGAAAACTGACAAAAAACGGATAAAACGTAAAAAACAAATAAAAACGTAAAAAACTGATAAAACATACAAAATAGGGGGAAAATGGACAAAAAACGGATAAAAAGTATAAAAAATGGATAAAAGCGTAAAAAAACCTGATAAAACATATAAAAACCGGAAAAAAAAACTGACAAAAAACGGATAAAATGTACAAAAAACGGATAAAATGTACAAAAAACGGATAAAGACGTACAAAAAGGAAAAAAAATGACAATTAACGGATAAAACGTACAAAAAACGGATGAAAACGTAAAAAAACTGATAAAACATATAAAAAAACGGAAAAAAACTGACAAAAAACGGATAAAACGTACAAAAAACGGATAAAAACGTAAAAAAGACTAATAAAACATATTATAAAGGAGAAAAAAACTGACAAAAACGGATAAAATATACAAAAAATAGATAAAAACGTAAAAAACTGATAAAACGTATAAAAAAACTGAAAAAAAAAAACCATCTAAAATGTACAAAAAACGGATAAAAACGTTAAAAAACATAAATAAATAAATAAATAAAAACTAATAAAACGTACAAAAAAGGGAAAAAAAAAAACTGACAAAAAACGGATAAAAACATTAAAAAAAACTGATAAAACGTACAAAAAAGGGGAAAAAAAGCTGACAAAGCCAGATAAAACGTACGAAAAACGGATAAAAACGTAAAAAAACTGATAAAACGTATAAAAAAATAGAAAAAAACTGACAAAAACCGATAAAATGTACAAAAAACAGATAAAAGCGTAAAAAAACTGATAAAATGTATAATAAAAGAAAAAAACTGACAAAAACGGATAAAACGTACAAAAAATGGATAAAAACGTAAAAAAAACTGATAAACCATACAAAAAAGGGGAAAAAACTGACAAAAAAACGGATAAAACGTAAAAAAATAGATAAAAGCGTAAAAAACTGATAAAACGTATAAAAAAACAGAAAAAAACTGACTAAAAACGGATAAAAACGTAAAAAAAGGTATAAAACGTACAAAAAAGGGGAAAAAACTGACAAAAAAACGGATAAAACGTAAAAAAAACGAATAAAAACGTAAAAAAAAATTGATAAAACGTATAAAAAACAGAAAAAAAATTGACAAAAAATGTAAAAAACGGGAAAAAAAAAAAAAAAACTTAAAATGATGACTAACGGTGCAAACGTTTGGCTAACGAAGGCTAACGGTGTAATATTTTTTGTCTCATTAAGAGATAACGGAGAAAAAAATTGCACCGTTAGTCCTCATTGTAAACGAGGGATATATAGTGGCAAACGTTTGCCTAACGGGGGATGTATCTTGCTAAAAGTTTCTGACAGGGATGTAAGATGGCAAAACCTGTAAAACAGAGTGATGTATTTTGCAGTTCTTTCTATTTTTAAATATAATGGATAAAGCTAATCATCATATGAATTGTTTTCGGGTTAGTACAATGTTGTTGAAACTTTATTACAAACTAAAGATATAATTTTATACTCGTATTTGAAGAATGGGCAGCTTAAAATTAAGCGTCACAATCGAAAAGGGTATCCAGATCCTTCGAGTTATGTATTTTTTATTGATACAATGTTGGATCGATCGATGTGTCAACTCTAATCTAGATTATTCTTTCTGTCGAATAAGACACTTGGGTCCTTGTTTCTGTGTAGTTTTTTTCATGCCAACTATATTCTTTTGCCATCTCGTCATCTTTCACATTTCAGATATAGAGACCCATAAGAACCACATAAAGTGATCAGGTCGGTCTGATCGAGTCCTACAGAGATTTTTACTACGTTTAATTAAGGCTGTGGTTACACCACCGCAAAGTGAAATTAATTATTCGATTAGCTAAATAGTTGGTCACGAACACAAGCTATTATAAACGAGTGGTGAAACAACTAGCTAGCTTACAAATATATTTACTTCTTTCAAACAAGATAAAGCAATATATTATGGGTCCAACATTTCTTAGTGATTAGATATAGGAACTTACAAATATATTACATGCATGTGTTTCCTCTATCTTTATGGAAAGATCGACTGGGTTTTAATTTACCGACTTCGGACACTTATTACGAGTATTACAGATTTCTGTATAGTCCGTAAGTAACATTTTACAAAGTTGTGTTCTTCTTGATTATATTAGAGTTTTGCAACAAGATATGGTGTGAAAATTAGAACTAATATGAATAAGATATGAGCAATTCTCAAAGTAAGTAACCTGGTTAGACTGGAAATTAGAGATGAGTGGATTGTCCCATATCGATCTAAGCTTTAACATACACCCCCTTAATATGCACCTCTTAAGTTTGTCTCAACTACAATCTACATATATTGTACACATTGTCACATTTATGTAATGGATACTAAATAAATTGCATCGTTATACATAGCTATTGGTCATATATGTATGTTGGTAACTTAGTTTAACATTAGTAAAATATAAACTTACTCAGATAATCAAGATTATAATATGTGACTGATCATAAATTTTTTGAAATGGCACATTTAAATGTATTTTCAAATTGACAGAATTGACAAGTTACCCAATGATTATATGCAACAAATCATAGACATCAAACGTGTGACATCAATCTCAATCTACATAATGCACATTTGTAAACTTTCATCTCATTAAAGTCGGGTAGTTTCACGTTATTTCAAGTTTCATCATGATCAAATAACTAAATCCCATGTGTGGCAACTTATGTACATACGTTGTAATCTAGTATTCATGGAACTTTAATCACTTATTTTTGGAACCAAATTATATCGCTAGGGTCACGTAATGTCCCATGTGAGTTATGGGCATTTACGCCTACCTCCATGAGTCTTCATGTTGGCATAACATGAACACGTATCATAGTTACCATAAGTGCCTGGTGGAACACAATGACAGCGTTCGCAGCATGTTCCACATGCTCTTAGACACATGTTTGTCCTCGACGCTTTGCTACACCTCACTCTACATTTTCCTCCACAATCTGCCCATTATATAACCAAAAATCATACTCCCTCCGTCCCATTTTTATTGTCCAGTTTGAATTTTCAAAGTCAAACTGGTTCAACTTTGACCATAAATATATATTTTTATTATATAATACTTGATGAAAAATTTATACCATTGAAAAGTACACTTAAAACTCAATCCATTTATATATTTTGCATCAAATATTATATAACACCCACAAAAATATTTAAGGTCAAAGTTGAAGAATGAAGACTAAAAAAGTCAATATTGGACAATAAAAATGGGACGGAGGGAGTAATATGTATAAGTTCTCAACACCATGTCCTTGAAGAATATTTTAAATAGGAAATCTTCCCTCATGGTGTTCCTTCTAAGTTAATTGCAATTATGAACGTATGCAACATTAGAGGTCAAACAAAATTAAGTAATCACTATATCTATTTTGCATCTAGATCATATACAACTATTTTGAACCGTAGATATTCAAACGAGCATAATTCAACTATTGTGTATAGTAATACCTATATCTTGGAGCGAAGACTCAAGAGCACCACTCGTATGTAGCAGCAGAAAAATGAAAAAATAGCAACAAACTGTGTATAAAATGAAGCAATCTTTGAACAAGCTGCAGATGATACATAATGAAAATCGAGAAATAACCAGATTTTTGTGCTTTGAATATAATGAGAAATTTATTAACTCACCGTCTCTGTACTAGATGAAATCAACTTAAGAACAAGTAAAGCTACAAAAACTAAAATGAAGGCAGACTTAGATATCATCATGGCTTTGTAGAAACTCACACGGGATTTTGGTTAAAACCCCGAAAACAAATTATAAGTTTGCTAAACAAGATGTTCGTGGTTAAAACCCCAAAAGTGTGAACCACCTTTGCGTGTGGATTATTTACTTGCCAAAAACCTGGAGCATGTCTAGTTTTTGTTGTCGTTTAAGAAACCAAAAGTAACTCCCAATACCGTCTTCCACGGGTTATGGGTCCCAATACCGTCTTCCACGGTGTATGGGGGAGGTTGAGATGTAGACAACCATACCCCTACCTAAGGTAGAGAGGCTGCTTCCGGTTCTACCTAAGGTAGAAAGGACCTCCGGCCTTTTGTAGGGAGTGAGGATCGAACCCTTGACCTCTAGGTTAAGAGGCAAGGGGTTTTCTAACTGATCCAACCCTACTTGTTTAAGAAACCGTATATCGTTTAAGAAACCATATACGTAAAAAAGCTCATTAAGGGTCCTAAATACGCTTAAAGACTTAACTTTTTAAGATGTATCAAATATTGGAAACCCCTTTTTTATAACATAAGTTTAAATTCAAATCCTCACATGAATACAATCGAAATAATTGAACCATTCATCTAGAAGTCGGTAGACATGATATAGAAACACACGACAAATTTAACATGAATATATAGTAATCCAGAAAGGTATTGATTTGAGTGTAGCCAAATCTATCACCCTCAACATTACCTGAACACTATCTGGATATATTAACTTGGAGGAATTGTAAGGGTCCTGGTTTTGATTTATTATTGTAACAATTTACAATATTTTGATTGTTTTAACTGTCGCGCATCTTAGTTATAGCGTATGGCTATGGTTAAATGAACTACGTAGTATATGATTACACCATTTGGGAAAATGGGCACCTTTATTTGCGCGTTTTGTTCGTATAAGTATCTGCATAAGTAAATGTATCAGTGGTTTGTAAAGATTTGTGCACATTTAACATACGTTTGGCATTGTTGGCCATACGGTGGGTGCTAGATATTCCTTTTTTTATGAATATTTCGGAAATGGTTTGCGTGGCTTGATTATTTGTCCATCTCTCATAATGCGCGGGTGTTTCTTGAAGGAGCGGGAGGGTCTCTTTTGTGGTTTTTTGGAGCTTTTGCAACCAGTTGATTTTTTCTAATCCTCTTCCTAAGAAGACGTTGGTTTCGGATAGAATTGTTTCTCAATCGTTTTTATGGATTTCATCTAGAAATCCTAATTTAGTTGGGTAGGTTGGTTGCAAAACCCTATAGCTATTATAGCTTCTTTGTAATTTTGTAGCTTTTGCTAGTGTTAGTGCAAAAAGTGTGGGGATGTTGAGATTATGTTTGATATGCGTTGGGCCAACCTTGATGGACTGTTCGCTGTGTATGCCTGCACAAATCAAAGTAATGGGTTGAGTACCTACACAAATGAAAGTAAACCGTTAGCTTTACTATGGGGATGGACCCCACGATTAAACTTCGAAGTGAGAGTAAGTACTCATTTTGTCAGAGGGATTTTTTATGTATTGGGATATGTGAGAAGATCGTACCTCGCGAATGTGTACTGAGATTTCCTTTTATAGGTAGTTGAAATGCTAGGGTTTCTTAGGATTTTGCATATTGCTGTAATGGCAAGAATGGGACCCTTGTCGGGCAAGGGTCCGCAGCTTAATCATGATTGCGGACATGGATCAACTGCTGGACCGTGGGCCGGTTCATAAGCTTACCTTGGAGGTGTTGCTCTTATAGTCCACATGCGTCATTAGAAATTCGGAACGCGCCCTACTCGTAGCTTGGGCTTTGGTGATGTCTAGTATTTCTGTTTTTGTTGGGCCAGGCCCAGTTGTATATGATGCGATCCAGGCCCAGTGAACCTGTTACGCTTGTTATATGTCATCACTTGTTTCAGTGGGCCAGGGCCCAGTTGTGTATAATACGATCCAGGCCAGTAAGCCTGTTATTCGTATTATACATCATCAGCTAGCTTTAATAAAATGCCGCCGTTAAAAATAATAATAATAATAATAATAATAATAATAATAATAATAATAATAATAATAATAATAATAATAAATAAATAAATAAACGACAAATATGAAAAGATCCCAATAACCACAGGTTAACATCTCTGACTTCTCTTGGGAAAGAATCTAAAAATTATTAGTGAAGTTACACTTTATTAGGCTTGTGACAGTGGTGACCTATATTGCATCATCTTTCCTGCTGCAACCTCAGCTTTCTCTCTCCTCAACCCATATTCACCTCTCTCATCACAGTAGCAACCCATATTACATCATCTTCCTTTATTATTACTCCGTATTATTTTTTAAAAAAAAAAACATTTTCTAACACAAACACAAATTTTATTAATAAAACGTAAACATTCATAAATGAAACGATACGGAATTAAACAACTAAAAATTAAACGTAAACATTACATGACAACACATAACATAAAACACGATACGGAAAACAAATAAAACACGATACGGAAGTACTTAACATAAAACACCATTACTCATCGTCTCTGTCCCATGCATCTATGTTTCTCAGAATGAACCACACATGTTGATAATTTATCCCTCTCCCATGGCTTTTATGATAAATTCGGTTTGCATTGCTGAGACGACAAGGGTCTTGACATGTACGCTGCAACTCTTCGCAAATAGCATTATATCTATAACATTCAAGGTTGATTCTATTCCATTGAGCCGTAATACTATTTTTATTACGGTGCTCACCATCAGTCTGATCGTTGAACCTTTGTATAACTTCATTTCAAAAAGAACGTCCATTCACAAGGTCTCTAGAATCGTGAACTTCAAGCCATACGTTAGCTAGCAAGTATTCTTCTTCCATTAACCAACGATTATTCATTGTGAAATGATTTAGGAGTGTGTGAAGAATAGTATTGTATGGTGTGTTATTTATAGGGGATAATATAAGAAGCGGGATATTTTTAAATTCAAAATTCAAACAGAAGGCGAGATACATTTTAAATTCAAAATTCAAATAGAAAGCGGGATCTTTTAACACAAACATAACTTTTTATTAATAAAAACATAAACGTTACAAAAACATAAATGCAAAACGATAAGAAATTAAAATATTACAATACTAAATTAAAAACTTAAACTTCAATTATAATCTGGGTGATCCCAGGTTTGAGAGTTGTTGGAGTCGTAACCATCGTCATAAGGATCAAAGCTCGCAAACCTCTCTTGTTCGATCTGAGCTTCCAACCTGCTCAGCTCCCGCTCATCCTCAGAGTTCCAGCCATCATCAGCAGCTTTCACATTTTCCTCAAAACTTGGCTGAAAGTGATCAAGATGAGGTTGCTGTTGTTGTGGCTCAACAACTCTTGGTGCAGATGAACTTGATGCACCTTGCACAAATTGTTGTTGTTGTGGTGGTGCATCAGCAGCTGCCACATTTTCCTCAAAACTCCAACGTATCTTGTTGGATTTTTCGTTCTCTATCTTCTGCACATAACACCACAATGTTTCAACAATATCAGCGTCTTTGCAAAACTCATTGTACAAAAACTGGTTGATCATTTCGGTCGACAGAGATATCTTTGCACTATGTGTATCGTGTTCTCAGGCGTTGTTTGTGTAACTTCGCCAGCTCAAACTTCTTAATAACTTCGATAAATGCATCTTGACGTTCCTTGTCGTATATGTCGACTTGTTTTTTGACATAGTTTTGAACTTGTTTGATAGTGTGAGGAAGTTTACAAGCCATTTTTTGTGTTTGATTTGTTGTTTGAATTATGTTTGAAAGTGTGTGTTTGAAAGTAGGTTTGATTCGGGTATTTATAGGATGAAAGTGGTTAAAATTAAAAAAAAAATGGTAACCTTTTTTTTTTTTTTTTTTTAATTTGGGATTGCATCAAACAAAATGGTACAAATATCGTTCGCTCAAGCAACCGATTATGCTCTTTTCTCGTCGGCGATTTCAAAACAAACCACCACAGTGGCTCGATCGATTTCCCAAATCGATCGATCAATCCATGCGAACGATATTTTACGACCCAGTGTCACAAGCCTTAATTAAAAGAAAGTTTGTTAAAACATATATTACTTAAAATTGATGTATTGGTCATATCAGTGTAGTATTTTTCTTGAAACTTATTTTTTGGTTTTCAAATGACTTCTTTTCATGATAAGCTTCAGTCTGATGTATGTCACTAGATTTTGATTTATGATTGCTACTCATCACCGATGCACCGGGGCCAATACAACAATAGTGTTTGTAACTAGTACGAGTATCAAACTACTTTCTGATAATTTATTTTGCTTGTCTAACACAAATATGCAAAATAATATCACATATTGATATGTGTAATGTTTTAAATTTGATTGGTATATAAACAATATCAAACTATCTTATGTTAACGATTTTGATTTGTACTTTTCCAAATCGAATGTAAAACTGCCCGGAATGGGCATGACTTCTCACGCTTCACCCTCACCTCACGCGCCACCCACCAAAACACAACCCTCACCTCACGTGCGACATAGCCAGTGGCAGAGCTAGAAAAAAAATTTTGAGAGGGTCGAAACAATTTTTTTTCCGGAAAAACATTTAGATGGGAGGGCCGAGATGGAAAAATAAATTAACATATGAAATCGCGAAAGAATACACTAATGGGCTTAGGTCTAGAGGTCGAGACCCTTCCCGGTCACTTAATAGTTCCGCCCTTGGACATAGCAAAAAAAAAAAAAAAAAAAAAAAAAAAAAAAAAAAAAAAAAAAAAAAAAACTGAACTATGTTTTGGTTCTGCAATAAACAAATTAATTTGTTGCAACAAACAAGGAGACTAAACGCACACTACATAAGGCTAGTTTTTATAAGGGTGGTGGATCACCTCTATCCTACCTCCCCGAGTGGAACACCACCCACCAACACCACCTCCACCTCACCCACTCTTGCATCTTTAATGGTGGTAGTGACCAACTTTATCCAACCTAGAAATTGTGAGTCCCAATATGTGTTTTTATTAGTATTATTTATTTGGTGTTAGTGAGTGTCTATGCGGGTATATTATAGGTATCTTTGTATAAAGTTGGGTATTTTGTGTTGTAGGGGGTTAGGTACTGACACTAAAATGTAAAAGGTGGTAAATCTAGTGGTGTGTTGAATCGTAATATGACGCTGATGTGAAAGTGATGATAACGATGACATATAAAAACTAGTCTAAATGTTCAATATGTGCCATTAGAGCACACGGTAAGGTCACCCCGGTTTAAAACTTAACGCACCGCCACGTCAGAGTCACATCAGCTTTTACCTTTTAACCTTAACTCTTGACTTTCCACCTCGGTAACATAACTTACATTTAACTCACCTTCACCTCAATTATTATTTTCAATTTCAACCCCGTTAGAAGGGGTGGGATGAAAACTTTTTTTTTTTTTTTTTTTTTAGCAAAAACTCAACTTAACGCAAGTCAAGCTCTTAACTTCATGGTGAACCTTTGCCTTTGCCTTTAACTTAACGCAGGTGAGGGTAAGTTAACGCACCCCATTTTTGGTGCTGAGTTAAAAGTTAACTCGGGTGTACGTGATCTTACCGCAAGCTCTTAAGTGATAAATGTTCAATACGTGCCATTAAGTGATGATAACGATGACCATAAAACTAGTCTAAATGGTCAGTACGTGCCATTAAGGGCACTTGACTTTCATCATAGGTTGTTTGTCGTGCCATTAAGGGCACTTGTCTTTCATCATAGGTTGTTTGTCTCACATTTAATATGTATTATGACAATGTTATTTTCTAAGAGACAATCAGTTCCAAGATTCAAAATCAAGCCAGTAAACAAACCTTCATCCTTGAAGCGTCTCTGCGCCTATCTACAAATCATTCGGAAAACCTTTGCCTATCTACAAATCGTTCGGAAAACCTTTGTAAAATCAAACTACACTACTCGTAGTTTCTTGAAACAAACTAAGATTGTAAAAAACCATCTTATGAGTTTCATTACTAAAGCATACAATGTTTCCTTATTCAGGTTATCTGATATGGCAAGTGTTTGACTCGGATGTACACGGCTTGATGGGGTATCCTCATAACCTTTTTTTCCTAGCCAACCCCAAGATGTTTGCCTTAATGGGGGTTTGAACCCGAGACTTCTTGTGACAACATAAAGCCGCCTACCACTAGGCAACCTTGGTGGTGGTTCTTTTTGTTGTTAATCTCGATATTAGTAACTTAAACAATATTATTTTGTAAAATAGATAGATTTATTTCAACCAAATGAAAGGCAATGTGATAACTGATTAATTTGGGTAGAAATCTCTTGAGGAAAAAGTAGTCAGTTCGTTAAAAAAAATGTTTTTCCGAACACAGTTAAACTCCATGCTAATCTCAATATTAGTAACTTAAACAATACTCTAAATGTAGATAGATATAAAATTTTACATAAACTTAACAGGGTAATGGATCTTGCAAGGAAATGTAACCTCCCTACAGTCTCAAGGAAAAACATAAAAAGAACATGATGTTGCTTTACTGTCTCTGATATGGACAGAATTAGTCCCATAAACCCTGCTCTCATTTTACCCTGATCATTCAGCTCACACCACTCCAGATGGAAGGCGTAAAACGAGTTGCCCGCCCATAACACTGCAAACACAAGGAATCAATTCATAATCAATATTAGAGGTGACATAGCATTTCCAAAAAAAAAATATTAGAGGTGACAACTTTAGCTAACTAACTTACAAAATGGGTCGATTTGCACTATGTTTCATCTCAAACGAGTATAAGAAAAAATATTAAAAATTGGAAGGGAAATAGCTTAGAAGGGAAGGGCTCAAATGGGTCCAAAGTCATAGAAATGAGATGTTTGATGCATAAACATCTATAATCATATTATTAGCGAGGTTATATCAAGCTGATATCATTAAAGAACCTGTAATCATCTTTTAACACATTGATCATTTCTAAAAAAAATGTTTCAACTTTTAAGTAAAGGGCATTTCGGGTTAGCCTGACCCATTTTAACCATAACCGGTAATTACACTTTTGACTCGAATCCATTTATACCGGTTACCCAACCCACTTGACCTAACCACTTCGCCACCTTTAATCAGATAACATTGTCACGAATGGGAATAAAGTAAGGAAGAAATTTTGAAGAGTTAAAATGGAATATGAGAAGGAACCTTTGAACATAGTAATAGCAGAAGTCAGCAAGTATAAATGTTTGGACGATTTCAGAAAGGAGGACCATCGAGGGCCACAATCCATAACCTAAAGCTGTCAACAAGCGTCCCCTAGTATCCAATACCTGCAAGAATGTCAAACAACTCTCATCAGAAATAATTTTAACACATACAATGATAGAGTTATGCTGTATCCCTCCAAATTTGATAAGAATCAGTGTTCAATGAACATAAACACATGGTGATTTATTTTTTGGTTCATAATGCACCACCAAAGCAAAGGTTATACCATGACCTAGGGGGTGTTTGGATGTTCATTTTGAAGGTAGGATAATACGAAAAATAATAGCCAGAATCAGATTGTCATGCCTATTAACAGGCAAAAGAGATTGTTTGGATATGACTATGTTGTTTAAAGTTGTAATAACTAGATAATCAGTCGTTTGAGTGCTCGACATCTTATTTACAAAGAATGACCAAAAAGAGTATTCTTGTGGGGAAAAAAAAAGGAAATGTGCATTGTGAATTGGAGTAAAAGTCTCAAAAATTAGTTTAAAAGTGGGGTGATTAGGTGATTTAGTTTCACCTTTACTAATTAGTATTGTTGCACCTAATATTAAACTTATCATATATAATAACCAGAAACATAATCTGTTAATGCAAATAATGAAAGCTGCTTCAAAACATAAATCCGAACACTCCTCCAAATCAGGTAAATTTACTGCATTGTGTATTATGGCAATTAATAATTAAAAGGGTGGCTGCGCATATACCTGAAGAATCCAATGGGCACAACTTAGAAACCTTGCAACCCCTAAAGCAAAAACATAATGTGCTGTGAACGGTTCAACTATCTGAACAAAAATAAACTCAAGTTAGTAAAAGAAATATATAAGATCCCAGCAAATCAGATTGACATTAATGACAAGATATGTTACATACTGACCTTGGTACTTTGCATGACACGAAGCTGCGGCAGGACTGAAACAGCTTCCAGATAAACACAAAAGGCCCACAAAATTCGGTTTACAATGTGATGCTGTGTTGTAGGATGAACCACTAGCGACAATAAAGCACAAGGAATCACCTACATACAGATCATTATATGTGACGGTTTGCAATATGATTAGAAGCTATTATATATGATTCCTAGTATTGGCGCATATTAGTTCAAAAGGTAAAGAACTCACAATATAATAATTTGGAACATTGTCTTTTTCGTGCATGTAGCTGGAATTTAGATTAAAACGCATCATATAGATAACCCAAATGGTAGCTGCCAATGTAGCCAGATCTAGTAAAGTGTGGACATCATATTCCATTACAAAACTGCAATAGAGTCTAGAACCTAAGAAAAGGGCCGTAAGTTCTTGTGACTTCAGCGAAAGTCCTGCAGTAGTCCACCAATAAAGAGTTATTAAATGAAAATATATAAAACCAATATAGATTATGTTTCAGGAAACATTGATATAATGTTCAAAGGAACCGAGTGGATTCTGCCATTTCATACCCTTATTCTTAAATGTGGGATTATTTTATTGAAATACTACTTTCAAACTAGTAATATTACATCATATACACAATTATGTAAGTATGTAACAGCAAAATTAGTCACCAGAACAAATTATCACCTCATAACTATGTCTACTTCTCTTAAAATGCATGATTTATAATCAAATATCTCATCCAATTCCTCCCATTTAATCACGTTAACTTATACACGTGTCAAACTTAAGAGTTAGAGGACAGTTTCCAATATGGTATACAAATTTATTGTACCTCAAATTCTTGGACCAATTGGTAAAAGTTACCCCTTTCTAACAAAAAGCTCATGAGGCTCGAGCGATAAAAACCCTCGTAAAGTTGCATCGAACCAATTTTCTTGATTTCCAAAAGAGAAGTGACTTTGAAACTTTATTACCAAATCAATCCTAATCGACTTCAATGCTACAATTTTTGTGAATTCCATGTTTTATGCAGCTCAAGTTCTTAGAGAAATTAGACTGAGTTGCCCCTTTCCAACCAAAACCTCATGAAGTCCAAACGATAAAAAACCTCTTCACGTTGCACACATAGACTCCCCTTACCTCCCCAAATAAAATTCTTGAAAATAAGTCCGATACTAAAGTAATCTAACAAATCAACTTTTATGAAAGAATGAACCTTTTTATTAAATAATGAACATCTTAGCTTAAATTCTTGGAGCAATTGATAAAGGAGACCCTTTTACTTCTCTAACCAAAAAGTCACATTATTCTAGTGATAAGATTAAAAACCATCTTAAAGATGCATGCAACGACGTCTCCTTTCACAATCAAGTTCGGCTTAGTAAATCGTCTATTAAACCAATCTTTCTTTCTTTTTTTCCCCAAAAAAGAAATGATTTTCAACCTCTTTTTTAACAAATTAACCTCAACAACATCAAACAACAACACCTAATCGATCTCAATACTACAAATTGTTGTAAATTCTAAGGGTGCGTTTAGTTGGAGAAAAAATTCATTTATTTTCTATCTCTAGTTTTGTAAGAATTTGGAAGGGAAATTTATCTCCACAACACTTGAAAATATAGAAAACACGTTATTGGATGTTTGTATTTTCTATTTTGAAGAAAGAGAGGGAGGTTGTGGGTTACAAAAGAAAACAAGGAAACCAACTAAAATTTGTTTTGTAATTTTGAAATAAGATATTTTGTGTTTTGCAAAACATTTTGTTGGAAAATGCTAATTTGAACGCGATTTCTATTTTCCTTGTCTTCCGCAAAACATTTTGTACAAAACAAGGGTGTTTTATCCTAAACTTTTTGTACAAAAAGCATTTCCAATTGTTTAAATGACTAAAATCAATTATACCAAATTAATCCAAATCAATTAACTTTCTTTTACAAAAAACCTAAAACAATCATTAAAAAAATAAAAAATAAAATAACTTTCATTTACAAAAACCTAAAATATATAAAAATCCCATATTTTACATCATAAAAAAACAATTATCTGCAGAAAACAACCATAATAAACAAAACCCACATGATAAAAAACCAATAAATTTACCAGCACAGGTTTTTTCTTGGGCAAGTTTGTAAATAAGGACAGCAATGCCAAGAGCATGAACAGCTTCAGCGGCAATGAAAAGATTATCATGATCATAAACAACCATTCGGATAAAAACAAGGGCTGCAATTGCGATCAAAAACGCCAACAAAACCTTCACTTTTGGTGGTTGTCTTCGTACCCATGTTCGAACCACCTGGATAGGTCTCTTTGTCTTCAATCCCATCCTGATAGAAATTTTCTTTCAGAGGGTTTTTTGGTTTTGGTAAAAGTTTTTTGTTTTGAGAAATGTGTTTTTGTTTGGTAAATTTTGCCCACAGGATTGTTTTCTTGTAATAGTATTTTGTTTGGCCTATTATGGATGGTAAAATTTATTGTCTTGTATTAAATGTTATTAAATGAAATTTCTTTGTTTTATCTTTTGGTTGAAGAAATACCATTTTCTATAAAAACATGTCTTCCAATAAAGGAAATACCTTTAAATTTGGGTTTTTGTGAGACTGTAGTATGAAGAAATATCATCATTTTCAATAAAAACATATCTTTTGGTTTAACACATGCTTTAAACTATTAAATATGAAAAAAATATCATGTTTTTTTATTTTCTATTACTTATCTTTCTTTATTTAAACCATTAATAATGTTATGTATCAAAGAAAACAAAAAACAAAAAAAAAAAACAAAAAACAAAAACAATTTTTATGATAAATGTAAAAATTTGACATGCAAATTAGCTGCAATTATTAGTTATTTTGAAACCAAAACATTTGAAAAAAAAAATTATTTAATCTGAATTTACTATTATAAAGTTTTGCTAACTATAACTTTATGGGTTACAGTTAAGCATTTTATATTTATAAATTTTGTATTTAATAAACTCATACATGTTATTTTAATACATTTTTAAGCATTTTAAACATGAATATAATCTTACATAAAAAAGGTTTAATGTTCATTAAGTGTTGATTTTACAAACATAGACGGCTTAACCATAGCCCATGAAGCTATGTTAGCAAAATCCAAAAATATTTCGTGAAATGTTAATAAACAACATAGAGTTAAAAAAATAATAATAATAATAATAATAAATAAAATAAATAAATAAATAAAATAAAAAAGCGCTTCCCGCAAGTTGTACTACTGCCGTACGAAAATCATTTCTTTTAACTAAAAAACACAGTTTAAAAAATGACAATTGTTATTGCTTATCTTTTTTTTTACTTTCAACAAAATAACAGTTTTACTATTAGCTAAATAATTAAATTATTGTTACAATCTTTGTAATAATAATTCAGATAATGATATTAAAAGTCGATCAAATGTTCTCATCTATTTTAAACATTGAATGATTAATTTAAGTTAAATTGAAAAATAAATGTGGAATATTAATTTATGGGACGAGTGTAGTTTGTAAGGAGGTTGGTAACACACATCTCTCACTCAAAATCTGATCACTCACTCCCAACCAATCCTCTTATGACACATCATTCACCTATTTTTTTTATCATTCACCTATATTTTTGTTGGCAAATCCCATCACTCACTTTATTTTATTTTTAAACAAAACTAAAATTCCATTAAAATTAAAAAAAATATTACATAATACTACTAAAAATGTAAAATAACTAAAATTCCATTAAATCCTAAAAACTACACGGCCAACCGTAATTGGCACATATCTCGCGTTTCCTACTGATGACGAATTTCTTAAAAGCCAGGTCTGTGATATTGTCGTGCGGGTCCATAATGAACTTCATGTCACGATTGTAGACCTCCCCATCAATAAACTTCAAATATTCTTCATCCTTTTTCTTTTGAATCTCCAACTGCGTCTGCAATAAACTTTGTTTTTCGGCCATATAACTTGCAAGGTATCATGCATCGAAATTCGGCTAAATCTTCATAATTCGCCTTTTTTCCTCTCGATTGACGTGATGGAGCAGAGTTATCGTTGAGGTTCGGTAAGTGACAATCGAAATCTTCCTCATTTGTTGGCGTTTGAGTGTTACTTGACTCGGACGACTTTCTTTTCTTGCTCGATCACTGGGATTGTTGAGTCAAACCAATCACCCGTTGTTCGCGCACACTTTGGTTGTTCTTTGAGAATGTGCCACGCTTTAACATGCGCGAACGCTTTCCTAAATTGTTTTTCAAAATTGGCATTGGCTCTCTCAAAGATTTTGTAGATCGTTGCACCCACTTTGGTTGATATGCACCTACATATTTATAAAACAATGTAATACAAGAATATATAAAACTTCCAAATATATATATATATATATATATATATATATATATATATATATATATATATATATAATGTATTTATTTAAAACTTCAAAAAATCACAAATATATAAATTATACCGCTTACTGGAAGTAACCTTTGAACGCAACGATAGCCGCGTTCATAGGAGTCCATTTCGAGTTCAATTGATCTTTCGTGTGTGTGCTTCTCGGAATAAGGCTTTGATAATGCTTTAGAACTCGCTTCCAAAATCCCGCCTTTGTTTGACGGTCACCAACTTGTTTGTCCACTGAAATTTTAATCCAAGCCTTAGCTAACGCCTCCTCCTCCTCGGCCGTCAAAATCGTATTGACTTTTTTTTAGTCCGCGTTACCACCACCTCGGCTGCAACTTCTACGGCTTCTTTGACTTCTACGGCTTCATCATTAATTGGTTGTGTCTCTGGTACCATGTCAACATGGTCGAAATCTTCATCATCATCAGTATCATCACAAATGGGTAACGGAGCGCTTTCCCGTTCACGCCTTTTTTGTTGGCTATACCGCGGCTCAAACGGGTCGAATTGAGTAGGAAATTGCGGGAGGGGTTGTTGGGTATAGAAAAATGGTGGAGATTGAGGTTCGTACATTTGGGGGCGGTAAACGGATGGAGATTCGTACAATTGGGGGCGAACGGGTTGTGATTGAACTCGAGGACGAATTGCGCCCCTCGATACTCGATTGGTTTTTCTAGGATATCTATTTTTTTTAGGCTCCATATTTTTTTTTTTTTGATTGTGTGTTCCCATTCTTTGCCAAAAATGTCCAATATATATTTAAATTAAAAGAGAGCCGTTTGGCCTCAACGGTCAAAAAATAAATGCCTAACGTTCGCTTTTTTTTTTATTGTGTATTCTTTCCCGTGCGTTATCTCATCACTCAAAACCCATCCCGCATCCAATCACGCAGGCACGGCGGCAATGTTGCCGTGCGTGATGGATGTCGTCCCGTGTCATCACTCACTCATCGCCAACCCCTTAATACTTTTAAATTGTGTCTTGTGACCACCAAGAATCTCGTGTTCTAGACATTAGACTACACATTTTTTTGTTTTTTTTTTGGTTTTTTATTTTTCATTTTTTGGTTTTTTTAAAAAAAAAAATAAAACTTAGATGCAATTTGTTCTCCTTAAATATATTTAATTAAGTTAAAAAAATGTATTTAAATTGTGAAAATATGAAGATAAATGCGGCCCTTACACTAAGAAATTTTCATTAAATACAATCTGTTCTAACTTCTTAACAAAATACATTCAAAATGTAATAAATATATAATCTTACTATATTATTAAGCATGAAAGCCTACTATTAATAGAATACTTAAAATTAAGCCTTATAACTTCTAAAAACTATAAGTACAACAACAAATGCTACTTATAGAAATTCCTCTCATATTTAATTCTAACATACAATTAATACTAATATTAAATACAATAAATAAATCATTATGTACATTAAATATAATTAATTAACTTGTCAATAAATGCAATTAATACACTTATTAAAACACCCCTTACATAAAAAAATACAAATTATCAAGCATATTGTACAACTAACTTAAATACAATTCTTGCATTAAATGTCACTAATACAAATAATAAAGCATATTATACAAATATTCAAGCCCGAACGGGCAATGGGCCAAATGGGTTCGAGCTCGAACGGGCACGGGTCAAACGGGCTCGAGCCCGAACGGACACGAGCTAAACGAAATTTTTGATATCCATAAATTTATTGTCAAAAAAAAACATAATAAACTAAAATATGTTCACATATTGTACAAACCAAACAAACTACTAAACAAAAAAAATAAATAAAATAATACAAACTAAGCAAAATTTCATCAAACTTTTGCCATAAAAAACTAATCAATAAAGCTATTGCCAAAAATTTTACAAATAAAATAAATTATTAACCGAAAAAATTAAATTACAGAGTTTCCGTATCTGCATTGCGCGAGGATCCTGCTAGTAATGTTATAAGTAAAGCAGTAAAAGCTAACAAAAAATTAATACGTACCGTCAACTACAAAGTTAAATGCAGGCCACGACACTCGTGATGATGTGTATCTGCCTTTCAGATACTAACACGTCAACTACTACGACATCTCAATACTATGAAAAGTGTCAATGTGTCATCGCTTTACGTCCATTTTTGTTTTCCTCTTCTCATTAATATAAAAACTAATTTGTATGTACGCAAAAGATTATAAATTATAATTAAACTTTTCGACAAATGATGTTTTAGGGTGACTTGTTAGAGCATTCGGTAACATGTCAGTGACTTATAACATAACGCACTGTCACGTCAGCGTCACATCAGCTTTAACTTTTTAATCTTAACTCACCACTTTCCATCATGATAACATAACTCACCTTCACCTTAATTTACAAATTAACCCCTTAACTATTTCATTCATTCAACAACCCAAATATTTTATTAATAGCCTTAAAAATTCAATAAAAAAAATGTTACGAAAAAAAAATGCTACTAAAACCACAAAGACTAAAGTGTAACAACTAACAACCACACTATACAAGGACTAAAGTGCAAATATTTCATTAATATAACCCTTTCTTCCTCCTACCACACACCTGCACACACACACAGTGACACCATCGACACCATCCAAAACCGAGGGAGCCTTTATGTAAATTTTTTCATAGCATAACGCTGCGTCAATAGCATGACGTGGTGCGTTAACGTGCAAATGCCCTCCACCCTCGGTAAGACTTAACGCGGCTTAACGTGTTCGAGTCATGGCATAACGCAGGTGCGGAGGGCATGTTACCTTGTGCTCTTAGGGGTATATTGGAGCGGTTTTATGAGATTTTTATTTTAAATTCTTCTAAATATTATGTTTGGTATGTCAAATAAAGGAATTTGAAATTTTATAAATTGGCAAACACCTTTTTTAAGGGATAATTACTAAAATGGCCCGTTGCCCTGCAGTCTAGGCATTTTTAGCCCGATTTTGCAATATTCTTGATTTAGCCCGGGTTGCCCTGGGCAACTAGCGTATAGCCAACTACAGGATGACACGTGTTCGACCAACCACTGTTGGTACGAGGTACATAGAACGTATTGTATTTTGGACAACTTTTATTTTTTGGGCAACCAATACATGAGCAACTTGGTATTTTGGTCATTTAACATGGATTAAAATAATGAACCTTATATTGATCTATGTACGACTAGAAGGCTACACTCATAGATACAAAAATGGTGAACCACTCAATGTCTCATGCTCGCCATCGCCGTCGCTCAAAGGCGTCGTCTCCATCGTGCGCCATCCCGTTGTATCCACCTCAGTCTGTCGTCTCCATCGGAAACTCACGGCGTCTCACTCCACCGCTCCATCGACCTCTCTTCTTCACTCCATCACCGCCTCACGGCGGCTCCGCCCCACTCTACCGCCATTGGTTTTGTGAATCTTTTTGCAGCTTTTGAGGGATCCGATTGAATCTGATTATACCCTTTTCAGATTAGGTGTTATAATCTTTTTTCAGCTTTTGAGGGATCCGATTGAATCTGATTATACCCTTTTCAGATTAGGTGTTATAATCCTTGTTTAAGTAAAATTAAGGTACTTTTTTTATATATTTTATGTTGGTTTAATATGCATTTTTACTATATGTAGTTTATTAATTTTGCTTATTTTTTTATTTTTTTTGTTTGTAAATTGTTGCTTTTTTTGAAATATATGTTGGTATGTTTTGATCATAATTTGTGTGAAAAGAAAGGATCTTATGGACACTCTTTATGTTGCACTTCCTCCAGCAACAGTCAAGTTCAGCTGTCAATTAGAATCAATAAAAATCGACCCAAATACCACTAAGCCAGTTCTTCGGTTCATTGATGGAAGCTCCATTATGGCCAAGGTATGAGCTTGATTAAATACAAGCTGATCAACAGATCGATCATATTTATTAGCATTTATGAATGATTCAAGTTCACTATCTTTGCACCTTACTCCATGGTTTTAGTAGACTAAGTATTGGGTGAAAATATATTATTATGAAATCAACTTACAGACTAAGTATAGTTCTTAATGCTTGCAGGTTGTAATTGATTGTGATGGTGGCAAGTCAATCATTGGCAACTTTCTTAACCTCAAGGCTACAAAGATGGTTCCCTTATGTGGAGTTAGAGGTTTTATGAACTATCCATATGGTCATTTATTTGACCACGAGTTCGCTCGTTTCAGGAAGAACAACGTTCTTGTTGGAAGGATTCCGATCAATGGTAACTTGGTCAACTGGTTTATTGAAGAACCCTACGTTACTATAGGTTTGTTTATCAACATATGTTTGTACATTTCATGTACTTTAGTGTTGTTCCTTTATAAAGCTTCTTCTGTTACTAATTATGATATATACGATGAATAGCTAAAAGAATTTAGGAAGATCTTGAGGAGATTCGATCATCAAGTCTAGAGTTCTTAAGTGATTTTCCCCAAGATGTTCAAGAAATGAATTGAATTATGAGCCTTCTAACTGTTTTTACAACTGTGGTCGCATTACTGGAATTTTTGAAGTAATCCAGCTCTGTTGATTGAATGGTATGTCAGACCCGTACTCATCCAATCAGTTATCGGCTGTCTGACATCCATTCAATCAACAACGCCTGATTGCAGCTGATGTGTCGTTGTATAGGTGATTATTCATTATCAAGTTTTAATATTTATATTTTGCCGTCTTAAGCTATAACAACACTAACGGGCAGTGTACCCGATCAATGTAGCATAGTTGGTAAGTAGGGTGTCGATCACTAAGAGTAGATTTCTAATATACTAATTCTAAAGGTATTCGACTCTACTAAATTAACCTAAACTAAAGCAAAGGGGGTTCAGCCTGAGAGACTGGCACGAGTTTGGTTTTATGCTAAACTAATTAAACTAACAAACAATAGAAGCTTGAAGATATCAAATATAAGAAGAACGTGTTAACCAAGTTTAGTCATATATGATTAAGTTCTGATAAGTTCCTAAGACATGTAGCGATGGTGCTCAAGACTAGGCGTGGTCAATCCTACCTCTAGTTTCCCTAGAGTCTAGATTCCATTATAATTAATCCTGTAACAATTAATAGGAACCTGCATAAAGCTGCTTAATAATTACTATGTTTATGATTAAGTAGCTTGTCACTTGTTTTATTGCTAGTTTTATATGAAGTGTATCGTAATCAATTCTCTCTCGTTGGATTGCATTATATCGGTGAGTAAACTCTTAATGATCACTTATGTCTATCCTACTTATCTAAAGATGTTAGCTTAAGTAGGCGAGGGGCAAGTATGGCAGCTCACGGGCTCAGCTAGACACAGACGTTATCAATGCACAAATATAAGTCACCAAAAACATCATCATATAAACTTTAATTGATGGGAAATCAATTTTAAGGGGAGTGTATGATATTCCGTAGTCACAAAGTTACAAGCCCATCTATCATGATGAATTAAAGCTTACTAATACAATAAAACAAAACTACTTAACATATGTAATTAAAACGAAGACTGAGCAACCAATCGAATTAGAAACAAATCAAAACATCAAATAATCATAAACTTGGCTAACACATAAGGGTGTTAGCCCATAATCTCTGTAACAAAGTTGTAGGACCTTAGATATCACAACTTTATCACACCAATAGAAGATTAGAAGAAGAAAGATGGTGACTTGGTGACTTATATGTAATTCGTGTATATGTAGAAAGAGATGGAAATATGAGAGCTTTTATTCAAGAAAACACACACAAATACACACACAAGCACACACCTCAAATGAGCCTTTGAGGTGTTTAAATAGTAAGATACAAGAGATGCCCTATGGGCTTTCTATGGGCTTGGGCTTGGACTTGGTTACATGGTAGATAACTAGGCTTATGAAACATAGCATATAACATATTAGCTTGCCAAGTCCAAGGCCCAATGACTAAACTATTACTAATCTTAACAAACGACACAAAGTTACAATATGAGAATGACCATCACTTCATAATACATATTTTTAATGCTAACAATCTCCCCCTAAGGGTTGGTCATTCGAATGTTGCTCCACGTGAGTGGGTCTTCCGTGTTCTTTGTCTTTAACTTTGTGTGTCGTTGTAGAATAGTCTTTAGTCTTTGTTCCTTCATGCTTTGTGATCTTTGATGACTGAATTTTCATCGTTCTTTGTTCCTTAGTGATGTGGAGTTATCTGCCTTTCGTCACTTCTGCGTCTGTGGTGGTTGTTTGCCATTCCAACATGCTCATACATCTTTGGACATTGATATTCATATGCACGTAGTTCCCTTTCTTTCACTTTGATCTTTAGTCTTTATACTTTGTAGATTCTTCTTTTTGGCGTAGAATCTTTCTCTGAACTTTGTGTTGTATAGATCTTTGAGGGAGCTTTCTTTAACTTCCAGATGTATGTATGAGCACGTGGAATCTGTCGCCATGGAGATGAAGTGTCCCTGCATGAAAACAGTTAGCAATAAAACAACCGGTACTTACAGATAAGAATTAGAGATCGTCAACAGCATAGTGTGAAGACTCCTTCTAACCCTTACCAAGGCCGTTCCCATGTCAGATACTCTCGAGAGAGCTTACAAGACCTACTGAGTAGCTCAATGACTGGGTGAGTCGCTGGGGATCACTCCACGACTGTAGATCGCTATGGAACCACCGCAAACACTAAGCGTAACCCATAAAGAATTACCGAAGTGACCTGCTGTCAGGGCTGCTTGATGTTGACCCTGGCAGGAATTTCCATTCAATCATTGAGAATCACAAAAGTGAATCCTCTCATAAATGTTCTGGCAGATTGCTAAGATCTGCGTAGGACTCTAAAGTTTACATCTGGCGTTCTTAATGTTGAACAACCAGTGTAGAAATATCATGTGTTCCTATGAGATCTTTTGATGAATCTCGGGGCTCTAGACTCGATAAGTGCACATTTGGTTTCCTATGCGGAGATTAGGGAGAGGTCTCCTGCTTCAATATCAACCATCTCTAAGAGACAAGTCGATAGATTACACCGGTTCCCCGTGAGAATGAAACAAGCTCTTTTAAGAGAACTTGAGTGGTTAAGAAGGTTTAGTGCAGTGCGTCACTGGGTCCATGACGTCTTTGTCTTCAATACCAGTGTCACCTTAGTAACAACCAGTAGCATATGAGTTGAACCCGGTGTCTGCCCTAAGGTTGAACATATGGAGGGCTATTTCTTTTCACCCTTTTTCATAACTTTTTCTTTTTAATTCTTCAACCCCTTCTTTCTCCTTTCTCATTTTCTCCTTTTTTCAATCATACCTAAGGACTTCTAATTCTAATCTATTGGATTTGTCCTTGGGTAGATCCCTCCGGCTCTGGCGGATCATAGGACGGTTTTTCCTAACCTTAGTCACCTTATAACTCCATGACTATCCTATCATTGCCATAAAACCATTTATAGAAAATCTCTCAAAGTGTTTATGATAATGAAACACATTTTGTTGACACTTCGAGAGTTTTGCATTACTTATGAAGGACTCCCCCTTCACATGTGCTCATGTAATTTTTAAGAAATTTGCACATGCGCGAGGAGTTTGCACTTTTGAATTGATCCACTTCCAGCGAACATGACCGATTCGAGACACGCTTACATCACTAGTTAGACTAGCTTGAAATTATTACCCGTCCTGGTCAAGTCCAAAGAAAGTTTCTCGAGACGGTACATTCTACTCGGACAAGTCCTATTCGAGACACGCTTACATCACTAGTTAGACTAGCTTGAAATTATTACCCGTCCAGGACAAGTCTTTTCGATTACTGACATTTTAAGCTTCGTCAATTCATTGGTACTATCTGAGTCGAGCTCTTTTGAGATTCCGTCACAAACTTTAAACATCTTTGATCACATTTTAATCATGTCTTCTCCCCCTCAAAAATAGCATATCGTGATATTTTTGATATCAACTGATTAATAAAAAGCTTTTGGAGAGAAAGACAGATTTTGCATGAATTTGGAACATTTTTTCTTTTTATACTCCCTCTTAATGATAGCATATTTAAAATCAATTTAAGGGTTTTGAGGGAGTTTTCTTGAGCACTAATTTTGAGAGATTTTGAGAAATCTTTTGAACAATCTTGAAAAAGTGCTCAAGAATTTTGTTTTGAAAACGAGTTTATGCTTGAAATCTTTTTCGTTTGTTTAGACTCGAACTTTTTGAAAAAGAGTTCGTCATTGAACGTACGAGTCCTTGATTTGAAAATAATCAGAAGTCGTCATTGAAGTACGGGTTTCGTATTGATGTATACGAAAGCCATAGTTAAGAAAATTTTGAGAAACGACATGTTTTAGAAAAACATTAAAAAGAACTCCCGCTCAAGCATCTGTACATGTCCGTATCATTGTTGAATGACATTTCTAGAAACGTACAGAATATTGATTTATACGAGAGACATGTCGTGAGAAGAATATTTTTGGATTTTTTGATTTTATATTGTTTTTGGATTTTTTGAAAATTTTATATTTTTGTATTTTGTTTTTGTTGGTTTTTCAAATTTTGTATTTTTTTTTTTTTTTTTCAAAAATATGTACAGCAAAGCGATTTTGGAAACATTTTTCAAGAAGATTCGAGAAGACGTTCTAGCTCCTCAGGAGTTAGGCTTCGCATGCCAATTCGTCGAACTAAATAGTCAAACCGTTCTTTTGGAAGGGCTTTAGTAAATAGATCGGCGAGTTGATAATCAGTCTTAACGAAAAATAATTCAACAGTACCCTCTTCCACATGTTCTTTGATGAAATGGTAGCGGACTTTGATATGCTTCGTCTTAGAGTGATGTACGGGATTGCACGAGATGGCTATGGCACTTTTTGAGTCACAATACATAGGTATTCTGTCAAAAGTAAAGCCATAATCTGTGAGTTGTGTCCGCATCCAAAGAACTTGGGCACAACACGCAGATAGAGACACATACTCGGCTTCGGCGGTTGATAGCGCAGTACAATCCTGTTTCTTTGAAGACCAGCTTACAAGCTTTTCACCCAAGAATTGTGCTCCACCTGATGTACTCTTTGCTGTTACTTGATCACCAGCATGGTCTGCATCTGAAAATGCTGTTAGATTAAACTCCGAATCCTTCGGATACCAAAGTCCCATGTTAATGGTGCTTCGTAGGTATCGAAAGATCCGTTTAACCTCTTTGAGGTGAAGTTCGGTAGGCTTTGCCTGAAACCGTGCTAATAAACAAACAGCAAATTGAATATCGGGTCGACAAGCAGTCAGGTACATGAGAGAACCGATCATGCTCCGATATTTCTTCGGATCAATGGGTTTCCCAAACAAATCAGCACCTATTTTTGGTGAAGAGACCATTGGTGTACCAACAGAATCACAATTTTCCATTCCATGTTTTTTCAAAATCTCTATTGTATATTTAGCTTGATTGATAAAAATACCACGAGGGGATTGATGGATTTGTAAACCAAGAAAGAATTTTAGTTCCCCCATCATGGACATTTCAAATTTGCTTTTCATGAGATTTTCAAAATGTTTTGAATGGTTAGGATTGGTTGATCCAAAAATAATGTCGTCCACGTAAATTTGAACGATCAAAATGTCATCTTTGAACTTTTTGATAAACAAGGTGTCATCAACCGTTCCTTTTGTGAAATTGTTTTTAAGCAAGAAAGATGATAGTTCGTCATACCACGCTCTTGGAGCTTGTTTTAAACCATAAATGGCTTTCTTAAGCTTGTAGACGTAGTCTGGATGATCTTTGTCGACGAATCCCTCTGGCTGACTCACATACACTTCTTCTTTCAGAGTTCCATTCAAGAATGCAGTCTTAATGTCCATCTGATAGACTGTGATGTTTTTGTGAGCTGCATAGGCTAAGAAAATCCGGACTGCTTCAAGTCTAGCTACAGGCGCGAATGATTCCTCGAAGTCTATCCCTTCTTCTTGCGGATATCCTTTAGCCACGAGACGAGCTTTGTTGCGAATTACAGTCATTTCCTCATCCAGTTTGTTCTTCCACAACCACTTGAGATCAAGAACACGTTTATCAAGTGGTCGTTCAACAAGTTCCCAACTATCATGTAACAGGTATTGAAGAAATTCCTCCTGCATCGCTTCAATCCATGGGTTTTCTGCCATTGCTTCCCGAATGTTCTTAGGTACTTTGGTGCTTATTGAGCAAATGTAAATGCACAATTCGAGATCGGTGGCAAGTTGTCTCCTCGTCTGAACTGGCATTGAAGGATCACCAATAACATGTACTAACGGATGGTCTTTTGTCCATTGAAACGTAGAAGGGTACCTTTGGTTGAACGAATGTGTGTTAGATGGTTCTTGTAACCTTGAAGAAGATTCAGCAGAGTCTGATGCAAACGGGTTTTCAAATACTTCTTCTTCTTCTTCTAACGTAACATCGTTTGAATTATTTGTTGGTTCTTCTTGAAAATTTGTGTTTTGGTTTTGCTCATCAACTCTTGGTATGTCAGTGTCAAGTACTGGAGTTGCTTGAGTAGATGTAGATGATGTTGATGTAGTTGGTGCTTCAGCTTCAACTGTTGTAGATGCATCTTGTGATGGTGGTGGTGGTTGATGGTTTTGAGCGGGTGCAGCGGAATGTAGTTGAGATGCATTTGTCGAAGTTCCACCATAATATTCATCAAACATTAACTCGAAGAAATTTTCCAGTTCTTGTTCTGAAGGTTTGTCCGTGTTTGTTGACTGAGCTCCTTGAGGCACGAGTCCTGAACTGATGTGTCCAGAAGTCTGCTGGTTTGGTGCGGGTCCTAATCTGTTTTGATTAGAAGCCATCGGATTAAGCACGGGTTCTAGAGCGTATCTCTCAGAAGCCATTTGTGAAATCTCGTCAAACTTCACATTCATCGTCTCCATAATCTTTTTCGTTCTTCTATTATACACCCTGAATGCCCTCGAGTTTTCTGAATATCCAATGAAGATTCCAATATCACCCTTAGCTTTCAACTTTCCTAGATCTTCTCTATCGTTCGTCGGATAGCACAAAGCGCCAAACACGTGAAGGTAAGAGATGTCAGGTTTACGGTTGTTCACTAGCTCATATGGGGTTTTATTGAATCTCGGATGGACTAGGGATCGGTTTTGAGTAAAACAAGCAGTGGCTACAGCATCAGCCCATAAGAATAGTGGTGCACTAGAAAAAATCAGCATTGTGCGAGCAGCTTCGACAAGAGTTCGGTTTCTTCTTTCAACTACCCCATTCTGCTGTGGAGTTCTAACAACTGATGTTTGATGTGTAATTCCAACATCTTCGAGGTAAGTTCTTAATTCCTGATTTGTGAATTCTGTGCCATTGTCTGTTCTTATAATCCTTACTGGAGCTTGTAGTAGAACTTGAATACGCTTCAGAAAGGTGATGATGATGCCTGGTGCTTCGTCTTTTGATCTCAAAAACTTTACCCAAGTATATCTTGAATAATCATCAACAATAACGAGAATATACTTCTTCCCATTAATGCTTTCAACTCTCATTGGGCCACATAAGTCCATGTGCAACAAATGTAACCTTGTTTCCGAACTAGGTACGGTTTTGGGTTTATATGATGCTCTTTTACTTTTTCCTTGTTCGCATGATGGACAAAGGTGTTCCTTGGTGTATTTGAACTTAGGAAGTCCGTTGACGATGTTGTCTTTGGCTAACTTGTTGATGGTGTCGAAATTGAGATGGGATAAACGTCTATGCCACAGCCAGGACTTAGTTTCGGTTGCCCTTGTCATAAGACAAATTGGTGATGTAGAAGCCATTTGGTTGATGTCGATAGCATACAAATTTGTACCACGATTACCAGTTAAGAGATCATCACCAACCAAATTTCTAATAAAAACCGTGTTTCTCCTGAATGCAACTTCTAAATCTGCATCACAAAACTGCCCAACTGAAAACAAGTTGTGTCCCAATCCTTCGACGTAGTAAACTCGAGTGATTAAAAAATTCTCAAACTGAAGATCTCCATAACCCTGAATAGATGCTACATGATCATTTCCAAATCGTACAGTTCCCATAAATTTCCAGATGAAGTTGATCAGCAGCTTTAAATTCCCGGTCATGTGCTTGGAGCAACCCGAGTCGACGATCCAAAGACATATTTCGATAACCTGCCAAGAACAGAAGAGTTTGTATTTGGAAACCGTGTTGAATTTGGTTCCATGGGGTTAGGAGTAAAAGCAGAATCACACTCATAGACAGTTGCTACTTGTTTAGCTTGAGTTATTTCTAATTTGCCGTCCTTAAGAGTGAACTCTCTACCCGTCGGAATCCACATACAAAACTTAAGATAGTTCCTAGGCATTCGACTAATAGTGGTAGTCCTAAATCGTGCAACTAGTCGTTCTATAGATCTGGATCTAGCACTAGGTCTTTTTGGAACATTTTTCTGCTCAGGCGTAACATTCACATTCTTAGAAACACATTCATCATGAACATCATTAATTAAACATTTCTTGCATATTAAACAAACAGAGTCATTACATGCATTAGAAACAGTACTTTCGACATTACATTCAGATGAATCATGTTTCTTATTACAAAGCGATAAATTCCTAGGGTGTTCTTCTACTTCTTCAACTTTATTCTTGCTACTACTCTTAGAGACAGGCGAGACTCTATTGTTCCTTGTATTGCTCTTAGGCTTTAGTCTGCTGCTCCTAGAGGTGCTTTCTAATCCTGTAGAAGGTAAGGCACACGCGTTAGGATTTATATTGTTGTCCTTTTTAGCATCACTAGACTTTTTAGAAGTATCCTTTTTGCACTCATTTGTCTTAGAAGTGGAGGCAGACGCATTAGTGGGACTAATCCTAAAAAGGCCAGGTGCTATCACTTTTGGTGTTTCGACAACCGCTTTTCCTTTATCAACAATCTGAACATTTTCACTTTTCTTAGGCAAGGGTGTTGGAGTGACTGGTTTTGTCAAATCCTTTTTCTCATCGACTTTTGGAGCAAACCGTGAAATTGACATTTTTGGTTTTTGAACCGTGTTTGAAACATTTGGTTTAGTCGACGGTTTTGCAAACTTAGTTTCCTCACCCTTTCCTTTTTGACTTTCAAGCTGAGCCCTCAAAATATCATTTTGCTCTTTCATGTTCTTTAAGGCACGCTCATACGACAATTTGTCATACTTGCATTCTTCCTTTTTTCGATCAAGTTGTTTAAAATATGACACATTTTCTTTTTCAAGCTTTATAAGAGCATTTTCATATTTTGAAACAATTTCAGAGGCCTCAGCTCTCAGTCTTTCATCGTCTTGAACAGAATATGTTTGTAAAATGATGGACATAATGTCAGTGGTCATAACAGCTTCGAAGAGAGAATCATTTAGGTTTTCCAAAACATTTATGTTTTCACGAGAATCATGAGCTTCGTTTACCAGGGATTTGTGGTCCTTGACAAAGTCGGCCGTTTCTTTTAAGAAAGCTTGTTCAAAATGAATTACCCTCGCACTGATGTTATTCAGTGGGATAGTAATTTCGTTTTCAAAAACTTTTTTCTGCTCAATATGAAAACTGGAATGCCAGTTGTTAATATTGATTGTAGTTTTAGAAGCAACGATGTTTTGAAGTTCTTGAATTCTCTTTTTAACATCATCCAAAATTTCTCTAGCCTCACTTGTGTTAAAAGTGTTGTTTGAAGAAATTTGTTCCATTTTTGAAAGAGATTTGGAAACAATTACTTTCTTAGAAAACATTTTTGAGAATGGTCGTTTTATGGAAAACACAGATGGTTCTTTTTGTGGAACAAAAGTAATTCCCGAAAGTTTGTTCAATTTGTTATAATCAATGGGTTTTAAATCCTTTTGTTTCATTTTAGTAATGCTCTCTTCGACATGTTCTATCGTTTGCACAGAATCCCGAACGACGGGAGGATCATGTTTGGTATAAATCACATTACCATTGTACAAAACATTCTGTTCTTGCTGAGCTTTCTTGAGATTACAAGGGGTGTTGTTACCGAGAGCCATTTTATGTTTCGTATGGTAAATCAGATTAATTTGATTTGAAATCATTTTCATTGTTTGACTCGACTGACCCGACTTAACCACTAATTCCTCTAAATGAGCAATCATGTGTTCTGACTCTACGATTTCTGCCAAAAGTTTGTCTTCTTTCTTTGCAAAGTCCTTTTTCAACTCATCCCTTTCTTTTTCAAGATTGGTATAAGCTGTTTTTTGTTTAGAAAGTTGGTTTTGTAAATCAGAAATTTCCACGTTTAAAGCTTTTATCTTCTTGAAAGAATTAACATCAAGTGTGTCAAACTTGAGTTGCAATTGTTTTTCTCTTGAAACGGAATTTTGATAACCAGTTTCTAATTCAGACAATCTTTTGTTATGAAATTCAAAAGCTTTAACGTTTTCTTTGTAACTCTCAAGCTCAGCGGTCAATTTAACATTCGCGGCCTTAACATCGCGATTGACCTTTTTCACATTCTCAATTTCAATACGACAATTATTCAATAATGATTCAAACAAAGCACGTGTTTCCTCATCATTCTCAGCATGCTGTGAAACGAAGCCTCCATTATGAGTCACATCTGGAGTTGCTGAAGGAGTATTGCTACTACTTGGCGTGTCCAGGTATGTATCATAAGTGGGTGCTTGCTTCTCGGAATGTTGTTCCTCATGAGGAGACATATCAAATATATCATTATTATGACATGTGTTGAAATTTGATACCTCAGATGGTGCACTGGTGTCATAGACAGGAAGTGTGTCAGAATCCGTGTCATACTTAGCTTCCTGAAGATTCGCCATGAATATGCAGTTCGCATCGATATCCTCTATGTCTTCCATGTCATCCATAAGAGCCATAAAGTCATTCTCCTCTGCGTTCAACTGAAATCCTGCCTCTTTCTTTTGTGCCAACATCACTGCTTTCTGCAAGTACGCTGAGTCTCTTTTGTTCGGCTTAGTAGGACAGTTCCTTGCCATATGACCTACACCCTGGCAGTTGAAACACTTTACCGGATTACCCTGATTCATATTTCCCAAATTCCCAACTACTGGAGCTGCAACATTTCTATTCTGATTACCCATTGCCTGATTACCAACATTCTGACCCCTCTGATTTCCAACAAACTGACCCAACTGATTCCCTGCATTCTGACCATACTGATTCCCTGCATACTGACCTGCATTCTGCATATTATGATTACCCATATTAATCCCAGTAGCATATCCCTGTTGGTTCCCATAAACTCCAACCATTTGGCCTCCATTGCCCATATTGAAACTCGGCTGAGCAATCTGCTTGTTGCGAGTGTTCGATGAAATCCTTTGGTTGTTGTTAGTTGGTGTGGAATAACGTCCTTGGAATGCCTTTGTCAGAAAAGCAAACGCTTGAGTCAAGGCTGCAGTGGCTTCATCATTTTCAGTGAATTCTGGTTCTTGGAACTGTGGGTATTGTTGTTGTGGAATAACATGTTGTTGTTGCTGTGGGTAGAACTGTTGTTGGTAGACCGGTGTTGGTTGTTGAATGTATGATGGTTGCATGTAGTTGTGAGTGGAAGATGATGATGGTTGTTGTGTGTTCACTGGTAGTGGTGTTGGTGTAGTAGCAATTAATGCGAGAGGATCATGATTCTTTGCCAATCTTTCTTTCCTTACTTCATTAGCCTCAGCTTGATTTTGCTTCAGAAAATCATAAAGTTGATCATAATTCACCTTATGTAAATCCTTTGTTTGATTGACAATTGTAACATAACGACCCCATTCTTCTGGAAGGTTATTGATGAATTTGATGTTTGTTGCAATTGTTCGAGGTGTCAACTTGTTTCTGATTAACTCATTCATCAAAGTGCAAAACCTTGTGTAGTAAGATTCAATCTGTTCACCTTTAGTGGATGTGAAATTTTCCCATTCAGTAAGAAGTTTGTTCTCAACATCCTGTTGTCCAATCTCTGTTCCATGACATATCCTCCTAACACGTTCCCACATAGCATAAGCAGTTTCACAGCTGTCGACCGCAGCAAAGATCTCCCGTGGTAATCCAAGTTGGATTAAATGCATTGCCATATCATCTGCGGCGATCTGCTTCTTGTCTTCCTCTGTGTAATCTGCTTCTGTTTGTTCACGCACAAATGGTTGAGTAGGAGGTGTTGTATTTGGATTGCCTTCAATTTGAACTTGTCTTGGCTGGAATGGTCCTTTTTCAATGGATTGAATCATTAATTTACCATCAGGCTTTGTTTTGATGTAACGAAGCATGCGGCTTGTCCATGGGAGATATCCACCTTTTTCAAGCATAGGAGGTCGGTTTTCTGCACCGGCTGCATGAATATCTTGCTGAGATGCCATTGATGAAGTGTAGATGGATAAAGTTGATTCTTGGATCGTTCCAACGAAATAGGAGTAGAGTTTAGAGTGAGTTGATGCAAGTTTTTATGGTGAAAATTTTGACTGAAAACCTTAAAACCTCAATAACTTCTTCTCGGAGCGTTTTTAGGCCTCGAAACTTCGCCTAAATCGATAAATCATTTAGCGTGTCGTTCTCCTCTGTCTGACGGTCGTTTTGACAGCTGATTCGTCGAAAACGGAGTTACGGTTCAAAAGTTATGGCCGTTTGAAGTTTGGTCGTCAAAAACCTCAGTTTTGTCAAAATTCTCGAAACTTTGCTATGTTCTCGATAATATCAAAAGTTCTCGATAATATCAAAAGTTCTCGATAAATTCTGGAGTTCTCGAAAATTTCTAAAGTTCTCGAAAAACTTGAAAAGTTCTCGATAAACTCTGAAGTTCTCGAAAATTTCTAAAGTTCTCGAAAAACTTGAAAAGATCTCGATAAACTCTGAAGTTCTCGAAAATTTCTAAAGTTCTCGAAAAACTTGAAAAGATCTCGATAAACTCTGAAGTTCTCGAAAATTTCTAAAGTTCTCGAAAAACTTGAAAAGATCTCGATAAACTCTGAAGTTCTCGAAAATTTCTAAAGTTCTCGAAAAACTTGAAAAGTTCTCGATAAACTCTGAAGTTCTCGAAAAACTTGTGATTTTCTCGAAAACCCAGTTTCACAAGAGATTTCGAAATTGTACAATTTCGAAACTTAGCCCGAAAGTCGAAGTAATTTCTTTCTTATACAAGAGAGAAAATACCGAGTATCCAACGGTGAGCACGAACGGAGCCTTTTCTTGTGTTCTCGAAAACTTGTCAAATTGTGATTTCGAAATTAGGACAGTTTTTTGTATAAGCTAAACGCACACCCAAACGACTTTTGCAATCCAAGATTCTTGTACTTCTAAGCTTAAAAACACCAAAACTTGTAGAAAGTTGCAAACTTGATGATTTTTATGAAACTTTTTAAGATCTCGAAAACAAGTACAAAAACAAAGTCGAATTTTTTAAGCTAGAAATTTTCAAAAAGATTAAAACTTTCTTGTTAGATAAGGTTTATAACACTAGTTTGTAATCAAAAAAGTGTTAAAAACCAAGAAAAACAAGAAAAGTAAGAACTTTTATAAAAAAAACGTGTAAATAGCTAAAAAAAACGAACCAAGCAAACTCTCAACACTCCTAAATCATTGTTAGGCGATTGATACCACTTGTAGGACCTTAGATACTACAACTTTATCACAAATATAGAAGATTAGATGAAGAAAGATGGTGACTTGGTGAGAGTATATGTATTTCGTATATAGATAGAGAGATAAGAAATATGGGAGCTTTTATTAAGAAAACACACACAAAACACACACAAGCACACACCTCAAATGAGCCTTTGAGGTGTTTAAATAGTAAGATACAAGAGATGCCCTATGGGCTTTCTATGGGCTTGGGCTTGGACTTGGTTACATGGTAGATAACTAGGCTTATGAAACATAGCATATAACATATTAGCTTGCCAAGTCCAAGGCCCAATGACTAAACTATTACTAATCTTAACAAACGACACAAAGTTACAATATGAGAATGACCATCACTTCATAATACATATTTTTAATGCTAACAAAAGTACATAAACATAATTAAAATGAATAGAGTATGAAACATAGTGAATACGATACACTAACCGAATGATTAAGTTACTTATAACAATGATTAGAGATGTTCTTCAAGGATAATTGGGTCTTCAAGGTTGATCTTCTGCTGTTTGGAGAGCCTTTGATCGTCTAGGAATGGCCCTAAGGGTTCCCAAGGATACCCTAATTCGTTTATGGGTATTCTATTTGTAGTTTCTGAAATCGGGGTCGATACAACGCATCTAGAGACTTAGATGCGCCGCATCTATAAGTAAATGTAGCCTCCAAGTCTGAAACTGACAAGATATGGCGTATCTAGAATTTTGATATGGAGCATCAGCCAATATGGCGCATCTAAAGACCCAATGCACCGTATCTCCTTCAGAATCAAATAGATATCTTTTTTCTCTTTTCGTGGCCGCTTGAATCAACTAAAACGGAGCCCGGATGAAGATTTTACGGCCAAAATACTAAAGCATCTTCAAGTGTCGACTTTTAATCTTTGACTTCTTCTTTAAGATTCTAATCTTCACTTGATCTCTTGAATTCTTGGTAAGGATTGTATATGGCCGATACGGTGCATCGGATTGGTCCAATGCGGCGTATCAAGGTAACTTCGCGTGGGGTCCAAGATTAGTATATTCCAGAATATTCGTACACCGCCTTTAGATGCGGTGTATCTTCAATCTCTTATGCGGCGCATGTTCTTCTGTGTCTTGGATCATCTTTTGGTGAAGTCTTAAGAATGATACGCCGTATGTCTGGAATGTAATACGGTGTATCCTTCGTCAGTTCAGTGGACTTTTCCATATTGATCCATTTTGCTCCAATTTACGTCCAAAATAGCCAAGTTTCACCAAATGCTTGTGGTATCGATTCTCATATAACATAATATAAAACAAGCGAATAACATAGGATAAATGATGCAAATAAAATGTACATATTTGATGTTATCAAATATCCCCGCACTTGAACTTTACTTGTCCCCAAGTAAACCTTAGATTTAGACTTATGAAAATGTATCCTAAATAGGATGTATTTTTACAATTAAGCATTTATTTGTTTTATCATAATTACACAACCAAATACTTAACGAATTAGAAACAAAATAAATTATTTTGATAAAAGCAAATCTAATCGTTTAACTGTCCAGTCGTGACGAATATTCTATCATAAGCTTGGCAAGGAAATACATCTCCCCCACTAAACCTAAGGAGTAACAAGTCTAAAGCAGTAAATAGGGTTGATAAGGCTTAAGGGTCAAACGTAGCTCCGTTTAAACATCTCCTGCACAAACTTAGTAGATCGCTAGCACGAGTCCTCGACGCTTCAACTAACGGATGGTCACTAGAGCACTTCTTGGATCGCTGGTGCATTATTTGCATAACGGATGGTCACCAATTTATACACTAGATTGCTAGTGCGTTAGCCGATTAATCTAATACTCGGATGGTCACTACCTTAGTCACATATTTAATATTCTCACTTGGCCATCATTATAACCAGATACTCAAAAGCTAACAACGAATATAACAATACGGTTGGGTATGGATAATAGTTGGGATAAAAATTGGTGTAAAATAAAAATAAACGAAATAAATAGATTAAGTCCTAGTGTGTGGTTAATCACTTTCCCAACCATCCCATGAATAAGACACATATGATTGACTAACTCACGCTTTGACACTGGAAACTCACGCTTTGGGTAGACACGAACTAGACTCAATAATATCTCAAACAAAGAATAAACCTTTGTTGGCGTTCCCATAACCGCCAACTCCCTTGAAATCCATATATATAGTACAACAAATAGTGGTCATATGAACCACTTACATAACTTTACGTTGTTGGTTTATAAAAAACTCACCAACTTTCTTCTTTCTTTTTCTTTTCTTATTATTTTTTTTTCTTTTTTATATCAAATAAAAACAGTAATTGTGTAAAATTTCACCACTTCACTATCACAAAAAATCTTCATAACTTCAGATATAAAAATAATAGTGAAAGTAGTAAACATACAAAAATAAAACTATACAATATGTACTTTCACTCCAATTGCATTGTGTAATTTTCCGACCTAACCAAAGATAATGAATTACGCATGCGAACACAGGTAATTGTAAGGAAACACACTTTGCCTAAAGTAACTAACCACGGATTTTAATCTACAGGGTAGGCTAAGGTGTAAGGGTGTAACGAAACATTTTAACAAAGGTGTAAGAAACGAATGGAATGGCTCTGAGGGTTTTTCTAGGGGTATATTACTCTAAAATGAGAGTAAACAAAAGGGTTTATATGGGGGTTAACTAACCAGTGTAGTTAGTTAATAAACATAACATATATTAGGCTTTTTGGGTGTAATACTAGAAATTTACCAAGTTAGAAAGGTCACTCCAATTATATCAATAATACTCATTATGGTGGTCTCGAATAGTATACAAGCCAAGTTCTAAAGTTTACAAGTCACCGGCACACTCATAGATTTGTGAATTTTGATAAGTTCACAACTTTTGAAAATAAGGTTATGTGTGCAGTTATGCAACTTAGATTAAACAAAAACATGCTAAAAAAATTTTAAATTTAAGCATATTAAGTACATATTAAGCATATTTTTGAAAAATAAGGACAAGTAAACGTTCTAATTCTCCATCCCCCCACTGAAGATAAACAACGTCCTCGTTGTTTGAATTTGAAATTAAAAACAGGAATTAAAAAGAATTAGAACGGGAAACTCCCCTTAGGTTTGCTCGGTATGATCCTCCATGGTAAGAATGCGAGCATAAAAAATGCGGGAGTTCATCAACATCTTCAATCGTTCAGACCTGTAAATATATAGAGACCACAAAAAAAGAATCTCGAGAACATCTCGTTAATCATTGGTTAGCAAAATAATAATACGAAAAATTACAGGTCATAGTGTCGATGCGCCATATCCATGGAATATTGGATACGCCGCATCAACTACCTATAGGAAATACTAAAGTGCATGTCAGGGGTTAATGCGCCGTATCTACTAAAAGTGCATACGCCGCATCGACCAACTGACAGAAATACGAAAATGAAAATAAACTAAGAATAAAAACAAAAATAAAAGACAAGCATGGGTTGCCTCCCACAAAGCGCTTGTTTTTGTTAGAGTCACGAGCCTGACTCCACCCTTATTTACTATGTAATAGGGTGTACGTCCCCCCACTTGGAATCAAGTGCGGGTGATAATAGAAATAAACACTATAAAAGTGTAAATATGTTGTAGTAGGAAGAATCGAGAAGTGAAAATGGTACCTTTGTTGGTAGTGATCTCCACTCATTACCTTTTCGGATTTGGTGGATAAATTGGATGTCTTGAATATAACATGTGAGAGACGGATATGTTGAGGATGTATGAATTGCTCTTTATTAATCTTGTTGCTAGTTAAGCGTCCCTCAACTTCCAAACAAGATGAAAAAGAGTCTATGGCGAATATTTGTTCAAGTTCCTCTTCTTTCCATGTCGGCTCCAAAGTAGCTTGCTCTTCAACAATGGTGTTATCCAAGAGCTCATCATCAATTTATTTTGGAGGTTCAACCAAAATTTGGTGGATAATATTAACAGTAGCTAGATGTGTGTCATCATGTGGTGTGATTTCTATGATGGGTTGTAAGGTAACAGGTTCCACCACATCATTATTCGGCTCTGCAACCTGTTTAGAAATACTAACAATATCATTAGTAACAATAAAACGAGAATCAAGGGTGTTACCTATTTGTGTAGTAGATTCCACATGAGCTTGTGTTTTTTATTCTTTCAACCGTTGATTCTTAGCTTTCATCTTCTTTATTTTCTTCTTGTATGGTTTCTTTTTGTTTTCCACCTTTGGTCATCCAGTGAAAGGGATAGGTATGCATCCATTCTTTATTTGTCTAGGGAAAGGGTCGGGTGGGATATTCGGTTCAGTTACCATAGAGCGTTCAAGAAAAGGAACGGGTGGTGGATTACAACTATAGTGTCTTCCACCGTTTTTCCATTTATACTGGGCCACCGATGTTGTCCTAGGGAAAAGGACGGGTTTACATAGTTTAACCATCTGTTTTAACCTAGGGAAAGGGACGGGTAGGTTATGCAGATACATGCCCAAAACTAATGCCCAAAACCTTTCTAGCCTTTCTCTATCCATGAGATCTAAATTCCTTTTTTCTTCCTGATTGTAAATTACAGGAATATTATCCGTTGTTTCCTTGTCATCATGTTTAACTCCGGAATTACTTATCTCTTCATGTTGTGGTTGTATCTCATCACATATAATAGCATCAATCTCATCACATCTTTCCACCATACTCTTTTCTTTTGGTGTGACACTAAGTATACTTATAATATTACGACAATGTTCTTCAATACGATGTACCAAATCCGTAGTATCTTCCTTATGCTTCTTAAGTGCTTCTTGATAACTTGTGTCTACCAACTCTTCTCTTGATAGTTCACCATCTTTTATAAATTTAGAAATGGCTTCTTCGAAGTCATAGACTTCTTTTTGTGGTGGTGGAGTTGGTGGGTAAGGTGAGTGAGGTCCATAGCATCCCTTGTAGCGATTATCGATGGCATATATCCTTTCATTCATCTTTTCTATTTCCCTGCCAAGGTTATTTATTTGAACAGTAATTGTAGCTAAAATTTTAGAATCATCATCACCTGTATGTCTTTTGAATGCCCCATCATACCACCTTTCACAGTGGTCAGCTCTTTCTTGTATAGCAGTTAAGGCGTGTTTAGCACTCATTTTAGGAATAAAACTCTGAGAATCTAAAATCATCCTAGTAGCCACATCCAAACCCATATAGAAAGCAATCACAACCTGCATGTCTGTTAAATAATGTTGAGGACATTTATAAAGTAATTCTTTAAACTTGTCCCATGCCAAATAAAGCGTTTCTTCTGGTCTTTGCTTAAAGTTGTTGATTTCTTGGACCTTCTTTGCAGTCTTTAAGGGTGGACAATACTTGTTCAAAAATTTAGCCTTCAGATCGGCCCATGTAGTGATGCATCTGATAGGAATAGTCTTAACCCATCGATAAGCTTTTCCAGTTAGTGAAATCGGGAATACTCGCAACATGATATGGTCTTTCCCTACATGAGGTACAAGAAACAAATCAGCGATCTCAAGCATTTTTTCAATATGCTCATTAGCATCATCATTTTCTGCACCATTGAAAGCATTGTTGCGTAGCTCCTTTAGAAAGTGCTCTTTCAGTTCAAACCCAATTTCTTTCTTGAATCTTGTGTACCACTTTTCTTCACCGTATCTTGCATTGTGAATATATTCTTCCATATTAATGTCTAGATTGTCCATCATCATTATTACCTGAAAGACAAACAACCAAGAACAACAGTAACCGAAACAAAAATAAAAACTAAACTAATAAAAATTAACTAAACGTAGAAAATAAAAAAACGAAAAGATATTTTTGGGTCACAGAAGATCGATGCGTCGTATCTAACAGACAACAGATACGCCGTATCGACACAAGTTAATGCGCCATATCCAACAGACAATGGATACGTCGTATTAGCTTCCTGTAAGTTCTTTTTTTTTTAGAAATTTTTAAAACTGAAAATCAAAAAAACTAAAAAAAATTTGCCCACTGAACGCCAATACGCCATATTCACAGACAAGAATTCGTCGTATTGAAAACAGACAGATGCGCTGTATTCACAGACAAGAATACGCCATATCTCCCTTCTGAGACAGACACACGGACAGCAAACAGACTATCAAACAAACAAACCAAACAAACTAAAATAAACTAAAAACAGAAAAATACCAATAAAACTAGTAAAAAGATAAATTCACTCCCCGGCAGCGGCACCAAAAACTTGATGTGTCGTTGTACAGGTGAATATTCTTTATCAAGTTTTAATATTTATATTTTGCCGACATAACCTATAAAAATACTAACGGGCAGTGTACCCGATCAATGTAGCCTAGTTAGTAAGTAGAGCGTCGATCACTAAGAGTGGATTTCCAATATACTAATTCTAAAGGTATTCGACTCTACTAAATTAACCAAAACTAAAGCAAAGGGGGGTTTTGCCTGAGCGACTGGCACGAGTTTGGTTTTATGCTAAACTAATTAAACTAACAAACAATAGAAGCTTGAAGATATAAAATATAGGAATAACGTGTTAACCAAGTTTAGTCATATATGATTAAGTTCTGATAAGTTCCTAAGAAATGTAGCAATGGTGCTCAAGACTAGGCGCGGTCAATCCTACCTCTAGTTTTCCTAGAGTCTAGATTCCATTATAATTAATCATGTCACAATTAATAGGAACCCGCATAAAGCTGCTTAATAATTACTATGTTTATGATTAAGTAGCTTGTCACTTGTTTTATTTCTAGTTTTATATGAAGTGTATCGTAATCAATTCTCTTTCGTTGGATCGCATTATATCGGTGAGTAAACCCTTAATGATCACTTATGTCTATCCTACTTATCTAAAGATGTTAGCTTAAGTAGGCGAGGGGCAAGTATGGCAGCTCACGGGCTCAGCTAGACACAAAGGTTATCAATGCACAAATATAAGTCACCAAAAACATCATCATATAAACTTTAATTGATGGGAAAAAAATTTAAGGGGAGTGTATGATATTCCGTAGTCACATAGTCACAAGCCCATCTATCCTGATGAATTAAAGCTTACTAATACAATAAAATAAAACTACTTAACATAAGTAATTAAAACAAAGACTGAGCAACCAATCAAATTAGAAACAAATCAAAACATCAAATAATCATAAACTTGGCTAACACATAAGGGTGTTAGCCCATAATCACAGTAACAAAGTGCATAAACATAATTAAAACGAATAGAGTATGAAACATAGTGAATACGAAACGCTAACCGAATGATTAAGTTATATAACAATGATTAGAGATATTTTTCAAGGATAATTGGGTCTTCAAGGTTGATCTTCTATTGTTTGGAGAGCCTTTGATTATCTGGCAATGGTCCTAAGGGTTCCCAAGGATACCCTAATTCATTTATGGTTCTTTTATTTATAGTTTCTGAAATGGGGGTCGATACGGCGCATCTAGAGACTTAGATGCGCTGCATCTATAAGTAAACGTAGCCTCCAAGTTTGAAACTGACAAGATATGGCGTATCTAGAATTCTGGTATGGAGCATTAGCTAATACGGTGCATCTAAAGACCCAATGCACCACATCTCCTTCAGAATCAGATAGATCTCCTTTTTCTCTTTTCGTGGCCGCTTGAATCAACTAAAACGAAGTCCGGATGAAGATTTTACGGCCAAAATACTAAAGCATCTTCAAGTGTCGACTTGTAATCTTTGACTTCTTCTTTAAGCTTCTAATCTTCACTTGATCTCTTGAATTCTTGGTAAGGATTATATATGGCCGATAGAGCATCAGATTGGTCCGATGCGGCGTATCAAGGTAACTTCGTGTGGGGTCCAAGATTATTATATTCTAGAATATTCGTACATCGCCTTTAGATGCGGCGTATCTTCAATCTCTTATGCGGCGCATGTTCTTCTATGTCTTGGATCATCTTTTGTTGAAGTCTTAAGATTGATACGCCATATGTCTGGAATGTAATACAGCATATCCTTCATCAGTTCAGTGGATTTTTCCATATTGATCCATTTTGCTCCAATTTACGTCCAAAATAGCCAACTTTCACCAAATGCTTGTTTACAACTGAGAATCACAAAAGTAAGCGATTAAGTATCGATTCTCATATAACATAATATAAAACAAGCGAATAACATAGGATAAATGATGCCAATAAAATGTACATATTTGATGTCATCAGCAGCTAAATACGTGATCTCTGTTTGGCCTATCGTTAGACCAGGTTATTGACAAGCATGATAAACGTGTGTGAATCGAGGAGGAAGGTCAAGTTGACATTCTCTTTTTATTTATGTTGAAAACTTTGTGATAATAGATACTTGGATTAACCAAAACATTTTTATCATAGGAACAAGGCTGGTGAGCACCAGATATATCTAAACCCAAGGCTCTCAGTGCTTGATGTTACTACAGTTAAGGTAAAATTTACAAGCAGCAATATGTTATCTTTTTTTAAGTAATGTCATAACTTACCATTAACAGTCACCTTATTCTAACAGGTGCACTATTCGCCAAAAACTTAATCCCAACGGTATTGAAAAAAAGCAACACATGAGCAGAGCAAACAAGCAACACATAACGACAACACCACCACAACAATTAAAAAAAAGAAAAGAAAAGAAAAGAAAAAGCACAGGTATGTTCCAACATAAAGCTTTAATGCCATAAATCTTACATTAGTTAAGTAGTAACACAAAAACTTTTCCACATCTAAAACAACTACCAACTTGAACCTTGATACATTTTCATCAAAATATCCCCAGAACCCTACACATTCCCACCAACCCCTAAACCCAAAACACATCTTCAAAAGACAAAAACAAAATGCGTCTGTATGGCATGGCCTTGAGCTTATGAATAAACGACAAAAGCTCCGCTGCTCGCTTTTGTTTCCTCATAACATTCACCAAGATCATTGACACCTCTGTCAAATCTTGGGTTTGCAGATTCGTGAACTCTGATGTAACACCCCCAAAATACCGCAGCGGAAGACTGTGTCACTGGGGTGCTACTTCAAAATACAAAGTACAAGTTATAGAAAACGACATCTAAATGAGACATTTTGAAAAGTTACCATACGATTAATAAATTCAGAGTTACAAACATGAGTTCCAAAGTATGATACATAAATGTATACAAAATGTTTCGAATGGTAAATGATAAAAGCGTAAGTCTTCAGAATATGCAGCTTGACTTTATGTTCCATGCACTAGCTATCGCCTTACTAACCTGAGATAAACGTGCTAAAGTGTCAATATAATGATTGGTGAGTTCATAGAGTTTGTTTTAAATAAGTTAAAGAGCCTGTAGAAAATATTCCCAGAGCAAAGGCATTGTGAATCCACTTAGTTGCAAATCCTGCCCATACAAAACTTGCAACCTGTGTGTTCACAACCCACTGCTAAAAGTATAGTATGAGTAATACATGTGTGTATATGATATATGCAAGTACTTAATGTAAAGAATAATATCCAACTAAAATGCACATGCTGGGAGCCTCTTCCCAAAGATTACTACTAGCCACCAAAATGCACATGTTGGGAGCCTCTTCCCAAAGATTACTGGGAGCCACTTCCTAAAGACTACTGGGAGCCACTTCCCAAAGAACTACTGCTAGCAACTAAATTGAATAACGTAAATAAGTTTATCACAATCATGTATGTATGCAATCAAGTATAAATGTTTTGAGTATTTATACAAGTAAAAGCAAATAGTTAATGATGAGGCAAAATATGTTATGCTTTTAAGGGGTCATTTAAGCCTTAAGTTGTGATAATATGATCAATTATTACCCTAAATCATTCCTTTGGTCATTTTAGGTACTTTTGGAGAGAATTCTGGAAAACATAGCATTTTGGACGTTTTTTTAGCATAAAATGAAGAAAACGACAAAGTCAAGAATCCAAGCTAGAAATTACACCTGACGGCGTCACCCATTCCTAAGGGACAGCGTCAGCCTTTGTAACAAGAGGTGGAAATTACTTTTACACTCATCACCCTTGTAAATCTATATATAGTTTTTGATTTTTCATTCATTGGTGTGCAACTTTGGAGAGGAACTTTGTCACACAAACCCTAGGTCGAATTTTAGAAGTTTTTAAGGGTTTCATACCCTTATCTCTTCCATGTTTAATTGAAGATAAGTAATCTATCAATCATTCAATATGTCTATGTGTTGTTTGATTCTATCTTACGCATGTCTTTCTTTTAACATGCTAGGATAGGTTTATTTGTGTTTGCTTAGATGTAGTGAAACCTAGTTATTGATTATTGATTATTGATTTATGGTTGGTTATTAATTGTTGTTGGGGGATTGTTAATCGATGTTAGGCTTAAGAAAACTAGCAAATCTCCTATTCGGTAACTTGCTTGAACGTCTTAAGAAACATGAATCGGATGTGTACTACGATTTTAATGGTTGTATTTAATGCGTAAGTGACTATTAAGGAGGCCATGGTAAGGATACTTAACGTGTTGCCATAGGAAGAGATAGAAGCTTATAAAGTTGGGGAAGATCGTACACGGCCCCATAATTAGTATTAAGGAATGCAACCCGTCACCCACGCAATTGTAACAAGCTTATCAATCAATAAAAGATAATTAGGGAGAAATGAAATCTAAGTAAACGCGTTTTCTCCATATATAGTTTCACATTTTATTTTCTTGTTATTTTATTTTTATTTCATTAGTAGTTATTTGGGTTAGTTGACTAGCAACTAATTCCACCCACTCTTCCAAGACCCGAAATTTTTAATTGCTTTCATAAAATATAAAAATACAATAAGAATCAACCCTCACCTATAGACCTAGTTAGATCAATTTCAAACCTAACGAACACTATTCCCCGTGGAGAATGATCAATCCCCCGGTACTTGCCACTTCACTATACAACATCGATCAGGTACACTACTTGGTGGGGATTGTAAGCTTCTTAAGATCCCTTCAGAAGTAAAACTTTCGTGTAGACCACAATCCGCACATCATTTAAGCATGTATCTCCCCTAAAGAGTTTAAAACAACTATTAAAAGAGTAAGAGTGGGGCTATGACTCACCTTGAACTAATGATATCAAAACGTATAACGGAATCAATGGATAAGCCAGGAAGTCTCTATGCGTAACCTAGAATATGATGTCATGTATTAGGTTTGGAATAACGATGCAAAAGTATAAACAAGCCTATACACGTCTATATATTGATTATGGTGTAGTACTTGGTAGTTTTATGTACGTTTGTTTATGAAACGGTTTTAGTTTGTATATCTCGTACTACCGTTTGGGCCATCACAATCCAGAGGTCATGCAGTAAATGTTCGAGGAGCCAGGACAATTTAAATTGTCAATCCACAACTCATCTCGATGATTTACTCTAATGAACCCCTCACATGAAGTTCTCTAGTGTTGTAGTATTCAATATGTAAAACATGTATAATAGTTATAATGATTTCGGTTTAGAAAGCCTTGAGGTCTTAGCCGTGGCCTTGCCGTGGCTTTGGTCATGGATACCATGGCCTTTAGATCTCAACCTTGGCCTTAGCCACATTTTTTATCTTAGATCTAGGCCTTTAGGCCATTTGGTTTTCCTTAGCCGTGACAAAAAGGCATAGTCTTATAGGTAATAAAGGGGTTGTTAAGAATTTGAAGAAAAATAACATTCGTTTTGCGTTTTCAGGACTCGAGCTTCTTTGGACAGCTTTCGTGTTTTAACTTTTTGATGAAATGGACCAGAAGGGCCTCGTTCAAAATGGACAGCTTCTTAATAGATTGCAAATGGCAGTTTCGGCGTTTTGGTCTCGTTAACTTCTTTTGACTCGTATACTCGTTTTAGGTGATTCAATTTGCTACGTTTTCCTTGTAAGATCCTATATAATTCTATAAGCTTTTTCAAGTCTATAAGTATATATTTTTAGTCGTTTATTATAGCATAACCTACTAGTTTACTTGTTTGTTTTATAAATGATAACATATAATGATATATAAGTTTAGACTTGTTTTAAGGATTTGTTCATCATGAGATCAATATAACAAGATATATATAGCATATAAAGCTTATGAAAACATAGTAAGGACGATGAGTATAAGTTTTCTTACAACTTTTGGCCTTGTAAAAGGGAAACATAAACTAGGACAAGAACTATACACTTCAATCGAAAACCCTAGCTTCAAATCCTTCACCAAAACTCTTGCAAACATTGATAGCCTTGATATAGACCTTGTGAAAACCTTATTAACTCAGCCCTAGTACCCTCGTGTAGCTCCTAATTCATCCATCGAATCACCAAATAAACAGTAGTTTCATGTAGAGAATAACTAGGCCTTCAACTCTTATGTGTAACTTGGAACTTGGAAATCATAGATGAAAGGTTGTGTGATTTAAGTGTATTGTGTGTGGTGAACGACCAAGAGGGATCAAGGGGGTTTTATAGGACCTCTTGGTCATTGAGGAGGTGCTAGAAAGGTGACTAACAATCTTGCTTACTAATTCTTGGTTTAGATGAAGTAAACTTAATGCCTAAGTTAACTTAGCTAGTTTATTTAACACATGTAAGTTTCCTAATGTTTCAAGACTTATCACCAAGACACATGGCATGGTGAATCACCCCTATACACGTTCATTTGATGGTTAGGGTGACTAGGTTCATAGTTTTGGTATTATCTTATTTTACGGAGGTCGTTTAGTCCCGGTAATCTCTAACTGTAAGTCGTAAAGTCACGAAACTCAAAATCGGGTATCCTAAAAATATGAAACTTATAAAAATGTTAAAACTTATTAATATAACCTATCTTAGCATATTAAATGAGTGATAAGTTTTATTGGGGTGCTTAAACTCGTAAAAACCTAAAACCGGAAGTGTTTAATATCTAGTTAGGATATTTAAGAAGAGAATTTCAACTTGACGTCTCTTAGTGAGATATTTTGTAAGATGTTGTCTAAATAATATCTAGTTGATGACTAGGTATATGATTAGGCAAGATCATTTAAAATGTACTAGTCAAAAGGTGGTGCGGGTATCTGGAGTGAATAGTAAAAATGAATAGTAACCCGAAAATGCGATTTGTTATAGTACCTACCCCTTAAAGGGAACTTCCTCCTGAAGTTCTATTTACATTAACTACTTACGGTGTGTCTAAGAAAATTCAGGGTTTCAGGATCTATAAAATAGTGTTGTTTACTCTAATTCATCTAAGATTGTGGTTAAAGAGTCGTATCGGATACAAATAAGCCCACTTATTTATAACTCATTACTTACATAAAGAAGCGTCCAAATTTATGTAAGTAAGGGATCATAAACTTATGGTTAAGTGATTTACTATTTCTTTATTTAAATAAGGAGGCGTCCCAATCCATTTAAATAAGGAGATTCTAAATCATCCTACTTAAGAATTTCCAACACAAAAACTCGTTTTCTGAGACAAATATTAAGATAACAAAGTCATCAAATCCCTAAAGCTAATTAATAATATTATTTAACTCAAACCTTATGTCTCATCAAACAAGAACCGTCACTAGATCAGGTTAAATAATTAGTTATTATTGAGCTCCATATTTTTAATGACTCGACTAAATTCTGGGGTTCTTTATAATACTAAAGTCCTATCATCTAACAGCGTGGAACTAAACAAATAACTAATAAAAAGCATATGCGTATGTAGTGTGTGTAAGGCAAATAAAGAGGAGAGTCTTAACGTATATAGCAGTTATAGTCTAGGCACGAAATGCAACCTAGTTCTCTATAACCAATACTCTGATACCAATCTGTAACACCCCCAAAAAACTGCAGTGGAAGACTGTGTCACTGGGTGCTACTTCATAATACAAAGTACAAGTTATAGAAAACAACCTCTAAATGAGACGTTTTGAAAAGTTACCATTCGATTATAAACTCGGAGTAACAAACATGAGTTCCAAAGTATGATACATAAATGTGTACAAAGTGTTTCGAATGGTAAATGATAAAAGCATAAATCTTCAGAATATGCAGCTTGACTCTATGTTCCATGCACTAGCTATCGCCTTACTAACCTGAGATAAACATGCTAAAGTGTCAACACAATGGTTGGTGAGTTCATAGAGTTTGTTTTATATAGGTTGAAGAGCCTGTAGAAAATATTCCCATAGCAAAGGCATTATGAATCCACTCAGTTGCAAATCCTGCCCATACAAAACTTGCAACCTGTGTGTTCACAACCCACTGCTAAAAGTATAGTATGAGTAAGACATGTGTTTATACGATATATGCAAGGACTTAATGTAAAGAATAATAGCCAACTGAAATGCACATGCTGGGAGCCTCTTCCCAAAGATTACTACTAGCCACTAAAATGCACATGCTGGGAGCCTTTTCACAAAGATTACTGGGAGCCACTTCCCAAAGACTACTAGGAGCCACTTCCCAAAGAACTACTGCTAGCCACTAAATTGAATAACACAAATAAGTTTATCGCAATCATGTATGTATGCAATCAAGTATAAATGTTTTGAGTATTTGTACAAGTAAAAGCGAATAGTTTAAGCATTTATCTCCCCCAAAGAGTTTAAAACAAGTATTAAAAGAGTAAGAGTGGGGCTATGACTCACCATGAACTAATGATATCAAAATGTATAACGGAATCAATAGATAAGCCAAGAAGTCTCTATACGTAACCTAGAATATGATGTCATGTCTTAGGTTTAGAATAACGATGCTAAAGTATAAACAAGCCTATAAGTACTTGGTAGTTTTACGTACGTTTGTTTATGAAACAGTTTTAGTTTGTATATCTCATACTACCGTTCGGGCCATCATAATCCAGAGGTCATGCAGTAAACGTTCGAGGATCCAGGACACTTTAAATCGTCAATCCACAACTCATCTCGACGGTTTACTCTAATGAACCCCTCACATGAAGTTCCCTAGAGTTGTAGTATTCAGTATGTAAAACATCTATAATGATTTCGGTTTAGAAAGCCTTGAGGTCTTAGCTGTGGCCTTGTTGTGGCTTTGGTCTTGGCTACCATGGCCTTGAGATCTCAACCTTGGCCTTAGTCGCGTTTGTGATCTCAGCTCTAGGCCTTTAGGCCATTTGGTTTTCCTTAGCCGTGACAAAAAGGCATAGTCTTATAGGTAACAAAGGGGCTGTTAAGAATTTGAAGAAAAATAACATTCGTTATGCGTTTTCAGGACTCGAGCTTCTTTCAATGTGATGGAAAACGTCGTTCCGGACAACTTTCATGTTTTAACTTTTTTATGAAATGGACCAGAAGTGCCTCGTTCAAAATGGACAGCTTCTTAACAGTTTGTAAATGGCAGTTTTGGCGTTTTGGTCTTGTTAACTTCTTTTGACTCGTGTATCATTTTTGGTGATTCAAATTGATATGCTTTCCTTGTAAGATCCTCTATAATTATATAAGCCTTTTCAAGTCTATATGTATATATTTCTAGTCGTTTATCATAGCATAACCTACTAGTTTACTTGTTTGTTTTATAAATGATAACATATAATGATATATAAGTTTAGACTTGTTTTAAGGATTTAAACATCATGAGATCAATATAACAAGACATATATAGCTTATAGTGGTTATGTAAACATAGTAATGATGATGAGTATAAGTTTTCTTACAACTGTTGGCCTTGTAAAAGGGAAACATGAACTAGGACAAGAACTATACACTTCAATCGAAAACCCTAGCTTCTAATCCTTCACCACAACTCTTACAAATATTGCTAGCCTTGATATAGACCTTGTGAAAACCTTATTAACTCAGCCCTAGTACCCTTGTGTAGCTCCTAATTCATCCATGGAATCACCAAATAAACAATAGTTTCATGTAGAGAATAACTAGGCCTTCAACTCTTATGTGTAAGTTGGAACTTGGAAATCACAGATGAAAGGTTGTGTGATTTAAGTGCGTTGTGTGTGGTGTACGACCAAGAGGGATCAAGGCGGTTTTATAGGACCTCTTGGTCATTGAGGAGGTGCTAGAAAGGTGACTAACAATCTTGCTTACTAATTCTTGGTTTAGATGAAGTAAACTTAATGCCTAAGTTAACTTAGCTAGTTTATTTAACACATCTATATTTCCTAATGTTTCAAGACTTATCACCAAGACACATGGCATGGTGAATCACCCCTATACACGTTCATATGATGGTTAGGGTGACTAGGTACATAGTTTTGGTATTATCTTATTTTACGGAGGTCGTTTAGTCCCGGTAATCGCTAACTGTAAGTCGTAAAGTCACGAAACTAAAAATCGGGTATCCTAAAAATATGTAACTTATAAAATTGTTAGAACTTATTAATATAACCTATCTTAGTATATTAAATGAGTGATAAGTTTTATCGGGATGCTTAAAGTAACAAAAACCTAAAACCAGAAGTGTTTAATATCTAGTTAAGATATTTAAGAAAATACGAATTGTTACAGTACCTACCCCATAAAGGGAACTTCCTCCCGAAGTTCTATTTACATTAACTACTTATGGTGTGTCTAAGAAAATTCGGGGTTTCAGGATCTCTAAAATAGTGGTGTTTACTCTAATTCATCTAAGATTGTGGTTAAGGAGTCGTATCGGATACAAATAAGCCAATTTATTTATAACTCATTACTTACATAAAGAAGCATCCAAATTTATTTAAGTAAGGGATCATAAACTTATGATTAAGTGATTTACTATTTTTTTTATTTAAATAAGTAGGCGTCTCAATCCATTTAAATAAAGATATTCTAAATCATCCTACTTAAGAATTTCCGACACAAAAACTCGTTTTCTGAGACAGATTTTAAGATAACCAAGTCATCAAATCCCTAAAGCTAAGTAATAATATTATTTAACTCAAACCTTATGTCTTATCAAACAAGAACCGTCACAAGATCAAGTTAAATAATTAGTTATTACTGAGCTCCATATTTTTAATGACTCGATTAAATTATGGGGTTCCTTATAATACTAAAGTCCTATCATCTAACCGCGTGGAACTAAACAAACAACTAACAAAAAGCATATGCGTATCTAGTGTGTGTAAGTCAAATAAAGAGGAGAGTCTTAACGTATATAGTAGTTATAGTCTAGGCACGAAATGCAACCTAGTTCTCTATAACCAATGCTCAGATACCAATCTGTAACACCCCCAAAATACCGCAGCGGAAGACAGTGTCACTGGGGTGCTACTTCATAATACAAAGTACAAGTTATAGAATAGGCCTCTAAATGAGACATTTTGAAAAGTTACCATTCGATTATAAATTCAAAGTTACGAACATGAGTTCCAAAGTATACTACATAAATGTATACAAAATGTTTCGAATGGTAAATGATAAAAGCATAAATCTTCAAAATATACAGCTTGACTCTATGCTCCATGCACTAGCTATCGCCTTACTAATCTGAGATAAACATGCTAAAGTGTCAACACAATGGTTGGTGAGTTCATAGAGTTTGTTTTAAATAGGTTGTAGAGCCTGTAGAAAATATGACCATAGCAAAAGAATTGTGAATCCACTCAGTTGCAAATCATGCCCATACAAAACTTGCAAACTGTGTATTCACAACCTACTGCTAAAAGTATTGTATGAGTAAGACATGTGTGTATACGATATATGTAAGTACATAATGTAAAGAATAATGCACAAGCTGTGAGCCTCTTCCCAAAGATTACTACTAGCCACTAAAATGCACATGCTGGGAGCCTCTTCCCAAAGATTACTAGGAGCCACTTCCCAAAGACTACTGGGAGCCACTTCCCAAAGAACTACTGCTAGCCACTAAATTGAATAACGCAAATAAGTTTTTCGCAATCATGTATGTATGCAATCAAGTATAAATGTTTTGAGTATTTGTACAAGTAAAAGTAAATAGTTTAAGCATGTATCTCCCCCAAAGAGTTTAAAACAAGTATTAAAAGAGTAAGAGTGGGGCTATGACTCACCTTGAACTAATGATATCAAAACGTATAACGGAATCAATGGATAAGCCAGGAAGTCTCAATGCGTCAACTAGAATATGATGTCATGTCTTAGGTTTAGAATAACGATGCTAAAGTATAAACAAGCGTATATACGTTTATATATTGATCATGATGTAGTACTTGGTAGTTTTATGTACGTTTGTTTATGAAACAGTTTAAGTTTGTATATCTCGTACTACCGTTCGGGCCATCATAATCCATAGGTCATGCAGTAAACGTTCGAGGAGCTAGGACACTTTAAATCATCAATCCACAACTCACCTCGACCGTTTACTCTAATGAACCCCTCACATGAAGTTCCCTAGTGTTGTAGTATTCAATATGTAAAACATGTATAATAGTTATAATGATTTCGGTCTAGAAAGGCTTGAGGTCTAAGCCGTGGCCTTGCTGTGGCTTTGGTCTTGGCTACCATGGCCTTAAGATCTCAACCTTGGCCTTAGCCGCGTTTGTGATCTCAGATCTAGGCCTTTAGGCCATTTGTTTTTCCTTAGCCATGACAAAAAGGCATAGTCTTATAGGTAATAAAGGGGCTGTTAAGAATTTGAAGAAAAATAACATTCGTTATGCGTTTTCAGGAATCGAGCTTCTCTGTTACCAAAGGTAAACGTTGTTCCGGACAACTTTCGTGTTTTAACTTTTTGATTAAATGGACAAGAAGGGCCTTGTTCAAAATGGACAGCTTCTTAACAGTTTGTAAATGGCAGTTTCGGCGTTTCGGTCTCGTTAACTTCTTTTGATCATATCTTTTGACTCGTGTACTCGTTTTAGGTGATTCAAATTGCTAAATTTTCCTTGTAAGATCCTCTATAATTCTATAAGATTTTTCAAGTCTATAAGTATATAGTTCTAGTCATTTATCATAGCATAACCTACTAGTTTACTTGTTTGTTTTATAAATGATAACATATAATGATATATAATTTAGACTTGTTTTAATGATTTGTACATCATGAGATCAATATAACAAAACATATATAGCGTATAGAGCTTATGAAAACATAGTAAGGACGATAAGTATAAGTTTTCTTACAAATTTTGGCCAGGTAAAAGGGAAACATGAACTAGGACAAGAACTATACACTTCAATCGAAAACCCTAACTTCTAATCCTTCACCACAACTCTTGAAAACATTGCTAGCCTTGATATAGTCCTTGTGAAAACCTTATTAACTCAGCCCTAGTACCCTTTTGTAGCTCCTAATTCATCCATGGAATCACCAAATAAACACTAGTTTCATGTAGAGAATAACTAGGCCTTCAACTCTTATGTGTAACTTGGAACTTGGAAATCAAAGATGAAAGGTTGTGTGATTTAAGTGTGCTGTGTGTAATGAACGACCAAGAGGGATCAAAGGGGTTTTATAGGACCTCTTGGTCATTAAGGAGGTGTTAGGAAGGTGACTAACAATGTTGCTTACTAAGTCTTGGTTTGGATGAAGTAAACTTAATGCCTAAGTTAACTTAGCTAGTTTATTTAACACATGTAAGCTTCCTAATGTTTCAAGACTTATCACCAAGACACATGGCATGGTGAATCACCCCTATACACGTTCATATGATGGTTAGGGTGACTAGGTATATAGTTTTGGTATTATCTTGTTTTACGGAGGTCGTTTAGTCTCTGTAATCGCTAACTGTAGGTCGTAAAGTCACGAAACTCAAAATCGGGTATCCTAAAAATATGAAACTTATGAAAATGTTAAAACTTATTAATATAACCTATCTTAGCATATTAAATGAGTAATCAGTTTTATCGGGGTGCTTAAAGTCGTAAAAACCTAAAACCGGAAGTGTTTAATATCTAGTTAAGATATTTAGGAAGAGAATTTCAACTTGACTTCTCTTAGTGAGATATTTTGTAAGATATTATCTAAATAATATCAAGTTGATGACTAGGTATATTATTAGGCAAGGTCATTTAAAATGTACTAGTCAAAAGGTGGTGCGGGTATCGGGAGTAAATAGTGTTAATGAATAGTAACCCGAAAATGCGAATTGTTACATTTGAAATGCTCTGAACAGAGGAGTCAAAAGCAAACACCATCCCCAGCTCTCTAAGCACGAAGTCCCTCTCAGCCACATGACTCATTATCTCCTTAGCTTTTTTTCTTAGCCCCCCTTCATCAACCAATGTGACAGTGACCTCCCTCTCGAACCTTACAACCATCATGTCTCTAACCAAGGTTGACTTGGCAGCAGCCCCTAACTCCTTGAAAAATAGCATAGGTGTTGTCATCTTTTTCTTTGTTATAAAAAAGGTGATTTTTAGGGTGTATATGTGTGTGTTGATATTGAGATTTTGCTTTGTTAGTAATTAAGTTTTTCTGTTTGTATGTCACTTATAGGCACAGTGGATTTAATTATCACCCTTGAGCCACACAAACTAATAATTACTCATGCTTCATTTTACTTACACATGCATGAACAAATATTAATTGTCCATCCCTTCATATACTAACCAGGTTGACTAACACACCTCCAACATAACCAAACAAAAAATGGACAAAAAATTAACAATATATATATATATATATATATATATATATATATATATATATATATATATATATATATATATATATATATATATATATATATATATATATGTTTTTTTATTGCACCATTTAATTATTTTTACATTCTTTTTTACAGGTTCTTATGCATGGCGGTTATCCATCTTTCACTCGACGAATGGAAGTAAAAAACATGACTTCTAGTTGATAAGCAAAATAATAATATGTTTTCACCAAACAGTCAGTTTTGACCCGCTTCTGCTTCATTTTTATCCGTTTGAAGACTTAACCAAACACCCCATTTGAGTTTTGACCCGCTTAAAGAGCAACAATATATTGTAGTAGCCAAAACTGAGTGTATTATGTAATTGACCCATTTTAGCAAATGAATATATGGCAGTAACCAAATTGTAGTTACCAAAATTGAGTTTTAACCAGCTTCAAATTTTACCCATTTAAACGTCAGTCATTAAATAATTGACCCGTTTCAGCAAGTTGAATGTAAGTAGCAGTATCATTATTTTTGTGAATTTGAGATGAAACTAAGAAATGCAATCGCAATTGCAAAGAGATGAAACTGGAATACAAGTTAGCGCTAAGCGTGTCAATGTACAATATTTTTTCACCAAAAAAGAAAACTAAACATTCGATAACTAGATAAGCATCATTCCTTTTCTTGCATGCTAAGAGCCTTCTTTTTCTTACACCCACTGATGTTGTGACCTGGTTCATGACAGAAAGAACATGTTACTGTCCTTTTTTGCTTCACCTCATAAGGAGGTTTGGCTCTCGTTGCCAAGATTGGTTGTCGTCACTTGTAACACCCAACTAAACTGGTTGCAATATCAGCATCAAAAAGTGATTCACTTCCAACTGCTATTTCTCTCTTGCATAAAATGGATGCAACCTTCTCAAGACCATTTCCAACAAACTGAACATGAAAGTTTGATCCCAACAAATTAGAATTTTGTGAAAATTTACAAGCTAAACTCCTTCTGCAGAGGCAAATATATTTCATCAAGCATCTTGTATTCAATCAGATTCAAATATATTTGAAACTCAACAATAAAATGCCTAAATCAAACTCAACATAAAATGAATTACATATACTGATATCTAATTGCTAGAAAATCTAATAGTAAAAACCATTTACCTAGATAGTAAATAAAATCGAGCCTATACCTCCTAATTAGTAATTATGGTGGCGAGACGGCGGTGGTGATGCGCGACGTCGCCGCGGTGGTGGGGCGAGATGACGGAGGCAGTGGTGGTGTGTGGTTGTGGAGATGATATATAGTTTGAAGTGGTTGAGTTGAACATGGCTTTAATAGGGGGGCTCTATTCTAAAATTTGTAGTAGCGGTGGAGGGTTACGACGATCGTGGGGATTCAGTGGTTATGGGTTTCGACTATGGAGGGATTCCGGTGGGGAGGGAGTTGTAGTGGTGGTGTCAGATTGAATTGGTGATATAAAGAGAGAGATATAGATAAATAGTATATAATATGTAAAATAACCAAAAAACTAGTTGCCTATATACGGTTGCCCAACTACTAATAATTGCCCAAAATACAATACGTGACACATGTCACCCTCAGATGGAAGCTGCCCAATTTTAAAAGTTGCCCCGGGCTAAAACAAGAATATTTCAAAATCGGGCTAAATATGCCTAGATCTAGGGCAACCGGGCTATTAAACTATTTATCCCTTTTTTATATATAAATGATCAAATAGAACCAAAATACTACTTTTACTTTCTTTTTTTTGTTTGTTTGTTTAAGAATTTAAGTCGATCACTTAATAAAAAAAATTAAAATAATAAACATATAGATAGATTTTATAATACTATGATTTTTTGTCAACCAAACACGTAAAGGTATTTTTAATTTTGAAATTCTAAATCCTTAAGAATTAAAATTTCTCATAATTTAAAATTTTGGAATTTCAAATTCATGAACCAAACGCCGCCTTATATGTTTTTTCGTAGCAATTACAATACAAAAATATTGTCTTTTGGTGACACTTAAAAAAGTGTCATAAATTTTACCGGGTGGAATACCCTTTACCAAAAAAAAAAGTGTCATAAAAAAATAAAAAATGTCACTAAAAGTAAAAAAGTGTCAACAAAAATATTAAAAAAACGCTCTAAAATTTTTACATGTGCTTCTTCTGCACTAAAAAATTGTAGGTAGAAGTCCAGTAGGTAAAAGTCTATTTATTGTGAAAAAAAAAACAAAAACAAAAAAAACAAAAAAGTGTAAGGATACATTTTTTGCCTTTCAAAAAATATTTTGTACATAAAAAGTGCTATTAAATCTCAAAATTTTAAGTTTTTACTCACACTTTATAAAAAATGTCCCCATTAAAAGTTAGATTTACTTGACGGTTGACATAAGCTTTTCGAACTATTGTTGGAATAACCAATGTTTTAAAAACCGGGTTTTTAATCGACCCGGTCGAGTCACCGGGTACCAGTTCGACCACTGAGTCAACCTGGTTTTCCATTAATCTTTTTTTATTGTTTCGACCGGGTCAACCCGGTTCAAACATCAGGTCAACCCGGTTTTTATAAAAAAAATTGAAAAAAACCAAACCCGGTCGAGTTTCAAGACCTGGGTTGACTCACGTCACTCAAAACCATGCGGGTCTAACCGGTTTTAGAAACCCATGTTTTTTACCCGTTTTTGTGGCTGGGCACTAGTCTGACCGGTTGAACCGGACGGGTCGACCTGAGTTTGAAAACATTGGGAATAACAGTCTATTAGTGAGTGTAAACAAGAAATTTATGTTCGGGCAATGCGAAAAGAATATTATACTCTTTGTGTTCCAATATTATTGTTCACGTCTTTTTTTTTTCTTTTTTTTATTTGATGTCTTAAATTAATTGTCCTGCTAAAAAATAAAAATAGATTAAAAGAAGACAAAAATACAACTTTGGTCCCTAAACTTTCCACGAAACATCACCATGCACCTTAACTTTTGAAAAACGTCTCCGTGCGTCCCTCCTCAAGTTTTTTGAGGCCGATTACGTCCTTTGACCTGGAAATCTAAGGTCAACGCCCATTTTTAGGTATAGCATCAAGGGTATAATAGACCAAACACATTTTCAACCATATCTAAGTTAAATCTAACCCAAACTCCTTTAACATCATCATTTTTGTGATTGGTTGTTGTTTCTCTGAAGTTAGTAAGCATGGATCTTCATGGAAATTCACCATATTAGTGTGTTCTTTCCTCAAATGGGGTATTGTTAACATCTCGTTAAGTAGCAAGTTAGTAAATTATATCATGACAAAAATACACCGTTGGTCACTAAAATACACCGTTGGTTACACATTCATTCAATTTTTCGGTGTATGTTGACTTGTGAAAGTCAAACTGGTTAAATCCAAACACCCGCTAAACTGTATATGCAGATGCAAACATGCAATTGAAAGCAAAATACTCAGAAAATTAAGATTAAATTGTCTTAAAATTATCATATTACATACTGACATTAATCTGAGGCGTATGCCAAATGTACATCATCATAACTGAATGTTTCTAAACGTTCATCTTATTCAGTTTAATCATTTTTTTTTTATCCATTTTTTTGTTCTAATTTTCTAAGTGCAGCCTTCTCTTTCCAATGCTCCTCGGCCGCTACAGAACGCCTTCCTTGTTTCACTTCAGCATGGCTTCCTTCTGCCTCCTCCTTTCCTTCTTCCTGCTCCTTTGCTTCTTCCTTCTCCTTTTGATATTCCTCCTGTTCCAACGCAGCTTCTAGTTGATAGTACCAGCTTTCATCACCTTCAACTTTGGCCGACTGTTGTTGGCTAGATACAGGGCTTTTTGCTGCCACATTTGCTTTAGTAGTTGGTCTTTTGGTCAATTCCTTGTCTTGGATAGCATCCGCATCTCTTGGTCGTTTGTTTCCGGACAACATGATTTCACGTGAATGTGATAGATGTGTTTGAGGTTGATGATATAAGATTGGTATGCAGCAACATGTAGAAGTATCAAATATATACACAAATAATATAGAAAACGAAGAGTCTATATTAAATTTTAGAAGTATTTTTTGAACTCTTCGATTCCCCATTATTTGTTGGAAATATACACGCATTTAGATGTAAATAGAGCATGTCAGGAAAAACACTGTTGATCCCTCAATTTGTCTATGTTGCCTTTGGTATTGTTAATACTCCCGCCAATTATTAAGTTGAGTGTTCACATTTGGTCCCTCAAGTTGACTGTCGGGTTTAGCTTGGGTTAGATCATAGTTAAATAGTGATTGGACTATTATGTCCCTGAAACTAGAACATAAAACGTGCATTGACCCAGCCCAAATGGGTCAAGGGACGCAATCAGGCTCAAAATCCTAAGGCTTGGAAGCCTGGCGATGAATTTTGAAAGTTAGGGTGCATTGCGATTGATTGGCTCCAAACGGTCAACTAAATGGACCAGGTGAATGGTCAACAAAGTCAAACTGCTTAGAGTCAATCTCCGCAGAATACAGTGTTTCCCCGGGTCGTTATGTCCCGACGAGGTGTGGATTATATTCAAACGGGTTTGTGATCGGGTGAATTTGGACAGGAAGGGGTTGTGAATGATTATGCTACTGATTTATACAAAAAAATAGGTTAAATAAGCTATATTAACAAGATTGTAAAATTGGAAATGTTTGGATTAAAAGTGACGATCATTTTTGAGTCAAATAATTAGTTAAATATATTCATGTAATGGTTAGTAAAATGCTAGTTTATTAAGGTTATGTAAAAGCCTTAATGGCTTGGCCCAAAAGAAGGCCCAAGAGAAAGCCCATGGTGGCCTAATGTAAAGACTATAAATACCCTCCTAAGCTTGTTAGGAAGGGTGGGAGTTCATGCTTATTCAAGGTTTTATTTCACATAGTGCTCTCCACCTCTCTCTCTCTACTTTCTCTCTCAAGCTCTACTTTCTCTCTCTAACATCATATTAAAAGGTGATTAAGGTTGGTCTATGGTCCTACAAGTGGTATCAAGAGCCAAGGGATGATTTTAGGTTGTTTTAGATAGTTTTTGGGTGAAAAATCTCGGATCGGTTACTGTTCATCAATGTTTTGTCAAGTTAGGAAAAAAATTCAAGTTAGAAATTTTTTTTGTATCGAGTTTGAAAAATTTTATCGAGTTTGAAAAAAAAATTCGAGTTGGAAAAATTTTTTCATCGAGTTTGAAATTTTTTTTATCGAGTTTAAGAAAACTTTATCGAGTTAAAATTTTTTTAGCGAGTTAAAAAGTTTTTTAGCGAGTTATAAAATTTTTTATCTAGTTAAAAATTTATTCCGATTTACAAATTTTTTTTCCGAGTTAGTCTTTATACCTTATCGTACATCGAGTAAGGATTTCTCTAGTGTGTACCTAAATGAAACGCTGCCAAAATTTTATTAGATTATCGAGTTAGCTTTGTCTATCGAGTAAAAAGTAATCTACCGAGTTAGAAGGATTTTCCGAGTTACAAGGTTTTATCGAGTTAGTAAACCTAACCAAAGCTTTACCGAGTTAACAACTGTTACCGAGTTAGAAGACATCAGCTTTACCGAGTTACAAGATTCTTAGCGAGTTACAAACCTTTCGAGTAACAGAATCAGTTTCGAGTTAGACAAGATCTAAGGTTTACCCAGTTACTTAAAAAAAAATAAAAAAAAATAAAAAATTATTTTTTGCAGGAGTCTAAACGTTCAATTTTTACGCGAGATTCAAAGTTTGGTATAACGTTGAAAATTTCGGCCGAAAATTCAAATTTTTAGGCCAAAATTCAAATTTTTTCGGTAAAATTTGGCGTCAAAATTTTTATAACTCAAATTTTTCTGATAACCTTAGAATTCCATTTTAACGTGATTTTCAAATTTTGAGGGGGAAAATTTTCAAAATATTTTTGGAGGGAAAATTCGAAATCACTATAGTCAACCATATACGCTTTTCAAACTTCGCCAAAAACATCTAATCTTCAACAACAACCTTTGTTATCTTAAAAGATCCTAAGATCAACTTTATCACACATCATTAAACAATGGAAATGAAGGTGCAAATCCAAGAGAGAGATTTTAAGAAAAAGTTTACAGCATTCAAGTCACAAGTTGAGAAGGTTATAAACATATTTGGATATGAGTCAAGGTTCGATCAAGCATTTGAATACTACGTCAGAGACCGATTTCATTATTTCCAAGAAAAACTCAATCAAAACCTGAATCAACTTGAAAAACTACTCAATGAAGAAGAACTTCATACATGTGACTGCAGGGATGCTCTTATAGTGATCAAAACTCAATTTCAGAGTATCTGTAACACTTGGATAATGAACCAGTCAGAGTTTATCGATGCATTTTACCAAAAATTTAGGGTAAGCTATTCGACCTTCAGAACTCAATGCATAAATGACATGGGTGAACTTGAAAAGTTACTTGATGCTGAGGAAGCTGAGTTAAATGAAATTGAGAAGCAGAAACGGGAAAGAGAGCAGATTAAAAAGATGTGTAGTTAAAGGAAAGAGAGCAGATTGAAAAAGATATGCAGTTAAAAGAAAGAGAGCTAATTGAAAGCGAGATGTAGTTAAAGGAAATAGAGGTGATTGAAAGAGAGACAAACAAAGCTTTTCAAACAGAAGAGGAAACGGTCAATGAGGGTGATGCATCAGATGATAGTTTGGTTTTCATAGGAAGTGATTCATCTTCAGAACAGCAGGTTGATAGCAGCAGTCCTAGTTATGATTCAGATACTGATAGTACACAAAGGAATGAAGCTGTTTGGGACACCAAAATGATCATATCAGACCTTCATCATACACAGAGATATTGGCTACGGTACAACATTCACATGCTCATGATAATGTTAATATCTTTGATAATGTGTTTGCTCATGATCAGACACATCCTGCGCATCCTGAGTCTATTAGTGACACATATGTGGTGGAACAAAATGATAGTAATATCACTTTTGCTACTCCAGATATGGATCCTAATAGAGGTGAGCCTGGCCAGGATGGATCTTCTTATGAGCAAGATCGTGCCTTATTTGCTTCATTAATCAAAAATTTCAAACATGAACTTGACAAGTGCAAAAACGACAATCGTGAAGCTAAGCAAACGAATGTCTTTTTGAACAAAGAGATTGAGAGATTTAAGGAAATGGAAAAACGTTTTGAAAATGCAACAACAAGAAATGCTAAACTTGAAATTGAAATCTCAAACCTTAAATCTCACGCTCAAAAGTTTGAAATGTATGGAGAGTCTGTCAAACCACTTTTAAAACGAAATGAAGAACTTGAAGTTGGTTATAAAGAAGTTGTTCTTCGAGAAAAACGTTCCATTCAAAATCTGGATGCTCAAATGGTTGTTAACAACAGAAAGGTTCAAGCGCTTTTAAAAGAGAACAATGATTTAAAAAGTGAAAATTCAAAGCTTTAGAAAACCACATCAAATTTTGAGATTGTAAACACAAAACTTGAGAATGAAAACCAAAAGTTTTTGAAACGAACAAACGATCTTGAAAACAAACTTCGAAAATTGGGACAGACTTCTCAGACTATCAACATGCTGCCTACTAAAGATGAGGAGGTTGATAAACAAACATCTGGGATTGGTTTTATGAATAGTGCTCATGTGGAAAAAGAAAAACCTTGCTTTTTAAACAAAGTGCAAAAGTTGACGCCTACTTTGTATAATGCTGAAGACATGGGAAAAGGATTGTCGGCTGACCGTTTGTATGAGTCTCAAGATGGTTTAAAAGTTGAAGAGGAAAAACGTTTGAAAGTAAAACAAACAAAAAACCCATTCTCGTACCACGGCTTTGTGTATGGGTGTACACAATTGACAGATTTACCAAAAGAACCTTTCAAAAGAAAAGACACAAATGTGAAAAGATTTTTCAAAGAAGCTCAACTTGCTACCTGTGATGCTAAGTTATGGCAAAATAGAGCAAGGAAACAATTTTGTAATCTTAAACATCACATTGAGCAAACGTTAAAGGTCATTTGGTTTAAGCAAGAAAACATCTCAAACAACGTTTTTTCTAATCCTCTTTCATCAGATGTACGCCTTAAGTTAGAAGTCAAAAAGATTTTGAAAGATGAGATTGAACCTCGTGTGAAAGATATCAACTTATGTTTTGAGTACTTTGAAAAACATCTTGTAACTGAAATGAGAGAAGATCTAAAGTACGTTCACTCTCTTGAAGACGAATTTGATGAAAAATGCTTAATTCTGGACATTCAAAAAGAATTTTTCACAAATCAAATAGAGTCGTTCAAGTCAGCATATGTCAGCCATGAGTATGAGAATGTGCATTTTGAACAAACATCTTCTTTGAAATCTGAAAATCTTTGTCTCAAAAAGAAAATCACCGAGCTTTCAAAAGAAGCAGCTGATGTCAAAGAAGAACTGTCAAAAAGAGCTGCTCAGTTTGAGAAACATCTTGCAAAACTCGAAGCACAAAGTATCTCTTTCCAACTAAAACTGCAAGAGAAGAATGAAAAAATGTCTTATGAAAACTCTTTGACATCAGTGCTTAAAGAAAAAGAAAAGATTTTTGAAGAAAATTGTGGTGATACTGATTGGCTCTAAATGGTCAACTTAAATTGACCAAGGAATGGTCAACAAAGTCAAATAGCCTAGAGTCAATCTCCGGTTTATATAGAGTATCACCAGGTCGTTAAGTCCCGACGAGGTGTGAATTGTGCTTCAGCATATTTGTGATCGGGTGATTTTTCACAGAAAAGGGTTGTGATGAGAATTATTTAAGAATTATGAAAAGAAATAGCTTAGGAAAGCTATGTGATTGATTTCTTGAATTTAGATTAAGAGGAATCTAGCTAAAACCTAAAAAAGTATGTTTACTGAAAACGGGAACAAGCGTACGTAAATAAAAGTGAGTTTGATTATCTAAAAAGGTTACGGGTGTGAAAATGATATTTTTACAAACCTAATGATTAAAGAAAATTTTTGGAAAATTAAAATTAATTTTTACACTATTTATATAATTATTATTAATTAAATACTAATTTCCTATTTACTTTTAATTAATTAAATTAACCTAAAATACAAATAATTATGAAATTAACCTAGAAAAATAAAATTTAAACTTAGAAAAATCTAAAATACTATAAAACTAATTTTAGAACTAAAAATATATTTTTAAGACTTTTTAATTAATTATTAACTATTTATTAATTACTTTTTAATTATTTAAATTACCCTAAATTCTATTTAATTGTGAAATTACACTAGAAAATTGAAAATAAAATTTGGAAAAATTAAAAATAACTAAAAACTAATTTTAAAACTAAATTTGTATTTTTCTGATTTTCTAATTAATTAATATTTATTATTAACTATTTATTAATTGTTAAAAACTAATTTAAATTATAAAAACTACCAAATGATGAAAGAAAAATCTGAGAAAATTACTAAAATTATTTTTAACTACCAGAAGCCTAGGAAAAATATAAAAATGAGATTAGCTTATAAATAAGCTGAGGTAATAAGCCAATTGGCTTAAATAGAAGCTATCACTTCCAATAAGTTGTGCTTTTCAGGATTTTTCTGTTTCACAACTGCTTATGGAATGATTTTAAGTAACTTTTGTGAAGGTAAATTGCTTGAATATCAAAAATAAGCAGTATGGTGAGCTTATTAATTTGACAGATGAGCTTTTAGGCTTATTAGGACTTTTTGGATTTAGCAAAGCTACCAAATGAGATTATAATCACAAACAAGCTTGAAACAGATTTACAACTACTTAAATTAAGACAAATGAAACAGATAAGTACCAGAAATAAGCACAAATTAAGCAATAAGCACTCCAAACACTAAACAGTCCACAACAGGTCCAAAGGGTCACCTTTGAGGGCCTGTGGGGTCCACTAGGGACCTTGGAAGTCCAAACAAAGAGTTGAGCCAATAAGCTGAGCTTATTGGCTGTCTAAAAAGCTAGGGTTTGGTCATTGGGTCCCACAGATGAGGTCAGGGGGAGGGTTGGAATATTGGTACAAAAGCTGAGTTATCAGCTTAAGTCAGGAAATGGTCAAACTTTAGGGCACTTGCAGCCCTATCTAATGAGATCTAATCCACAAAATAAGCACAGAGCCTAAAAGCCTGGCTTATTGGCTTTCTATTAAGCCAAAAATCAAGTCCTAGGGCCCACTGGTTAGGCCTGTGGGGTCCACTAAAGTTTGGTCACTTGGACTGATAGCAATGCACAGGGGAGCACCTTCCCCTGCAGCTCACTTTGAGCTTGTGCACAAGCTTGTGAAAAAATCACAAAAATAAGCCATACATGGAATTACACAGTTCAGCTGATATATTTTACACCCAAGAAGTTTCAAACCTTCAATATTAACACAAAAATCCACAAAATTCACCCAAGAATTGGTTTTCTGCCAAAGGGCACTTTTTAACTTTTTTATGAAAATTTGAATTTTGACTTCTATGAACTTTAAACCTAGATTTAGTCACTGATTGTTGTTAGTTAAGGTGTAAAAAGACAAAATTAAGCAGAGTTATCAACTTGTAACTTGAAATGACACTAAAGCTTACTTAAATTCCATCTCAGTCAAATCCTAGACCCAATTGTTCATGATTTTGACTTTTCTCCTTATGACTATTAAAAATTTGCTTGATTTGGTGTATTTAGGTACTAAGTGAGTTGTGTGAACAAGCACCAAACACTGAGAGCAACTATGGATACCAACACAGTCAAATCCAAACACCCTCTTAATCACAGTCTATTAATGAAACCTAATTCAAATGAAACCAAACTACAAGCTACTGATCACAATTAATCCAATAAGTGATAAAGAAGCAATTTAAACAATAATCAGCAACAAATACTACTAATATACTTGAAAGAGTAAAAATAAAAAATCAAAGCTTACAATGGCATTCCAACTGAGAACAAGGAACCAGGACCAAGAATCAACCTATGTGGCTTCCACAAGCCTCTAATACCATCAGCAACCACAATCACTGAGCTCCAATCTTCTTCAACCCTTGATCAGGTTTTTTTCATGTTTTTTTTTATTTTCTTTTATTTATTTTTTATTTTTATCAAACTGTGGTAAAAACAATTCCATAAACTTAAAAAGCTTATGAAAACAGATACATTGGACTTGTATGAGTTTATAAACAGCTGAATAGCATTGATGAACCCTAAACAAGCAATTGGAATTCTTAAACAAACTTGAAATTTGCAAATTAGAGGTAAACTAAGAATAACACTTTCATTGACTTAAAACATATTACAAGAGGTAAAATAAACACTAAAAGTAACTAAAATACAATCCCACATACATTCTAAGGCTCATATGAGCTATTACTTATACAACGAGACTAAAAATAAGCCCTCCCTCCTTCCACATGGCTTCCTGATGATATTTGAGAGTCCCAATGGGTCTATTCTTGACCAATGACCAAATCCCAACCGTTTAATTGACTTTTGATGCATCTGAGCCTTTGATTGTGATTTGGCGCCAAAAATGGAACGGGGCAAAAATTAGTAGGACGGGTGGAGGTATTAATTGTGGGTGGCTAATGTTGGTTTGGTTGGTGAGAATCATTAATTATGGGGGGTTTGTTTGGTGAAAAGGTGAGGAGGAGGGGGGAGCAGGGAGCGGGAAAAAAAGGGAGTTTGTTTGGGGAAGATGGTGTTTGACTGGGTGTTTGACCCTGCGTTTTGACCGTTTGACCTGGGGGGTTAATATTAAAAGGGGTGGGCCGGTTAGGGGTGCTGGTGATGGGCTTGGATTTGGATTGGATGTTGGGCTTGGTTGTTTGGTTTATAGAAATACAAAGGGTCCTGTTTGGTGGTATTATTTTACAAGGACCAATTTTGTAATTTCTCAAAAGTTTAGGGACTGAAGTAGTGCACTTTCCAAAGTTATCAAAAGACCAATATTGCCACATATCAATAATCCAAGAACCAATTTTGCCATTTTCCACTTTTCAAAATTCCCAGGGACTATTTTTGACAAATTTGAAATTTGAAGGACCAAACATGTCAAATTTTGACCCAAGTATTATGTTTTGTGATTTTTAACTTTCAAAAGACTTGGGTTGACTTTTCTTTCAAAATAAATGCATAGGGACTATTTTTGACAAGTTTTGAAACTTGGGGGGACTGAAACTGCCGATATTGCAAACTTTGATCATTTTTCATTTGTTTTTGCTTATTTTGCATTTAAAACATATAAAACACAATCCCTAGGATAATTTAAGTATTTTGATGACTTTTTGATTGTTTTTGTATGTTTTGCAGTTCAGATTTGATCAAAAATGATGAGTGTTTGAGCACTCATCAATCCCCACACTAAACTATTGCTAGTCCCTAGCAATCTTTTTAGAAAACTTGATGGATTTGACGTCTCTTTACCAAAAGCCATCACTTTTGGAGTAGCCAAATGCTTCAGTTCAAGTAAGAACCATGGTACACCGATAACCATGTGATTTTGAGCAAACCACCAGCTTTCAACGGTTTTGATTTGTCTTTACCAGAAGCCGTTTGCTTCTGGACTAGCCAACTCTTGATGGACACAGTCGACATCTTGGTGAGCTGATTACCAATTATGGCTTTACACTGCCTTTACCACAAGCCATAATCTTGTGGGCTAGCCAACTCTTTCACTTTTTAGGATATGGTGAGTTGAGATACCAAACAATTTTGGGCAAATTGCAAGCCGTCAATGGATTTGAGTTATCTTAACCAAGAGCCGTTTGCTTCTGGATTAGCCAATCCCTTTGTCGGTTAGACATGGCGGACTGATAACCACAAAATTTTTGAAATAAAGTGAAATTTTTTTAAAAATTTTGGCCAAAAACGGGGGTACTAGAAGATATAATGTGATAAAATTCGCTAGAATTCCCCCTACACTTAGAATTGAATATTGTCCTCAATATTCAATGTCCCGGCTATTATGCCGACTCTTTGAATGGAAAAGGCCAATATTCGAAGCTAACTGTGGAAACACCATATTTCACTTTATTTCTATACATACTTTTTTTTTTTGGAATATACATATATACATTTCGAACAGCAGGGGGTGGCCACTCCCCCACACTTAGTTGGTAGAAAGTAGAAAGAAATCAGAGATACGGGTGAAAACCCGTATTGTGCTACTGTTTTTGTTCATCGAGTCGCTAGCTTGACTCGATCCCCGAATTCAATTGTCCTTGGGGAAAGTTTGGAGATCCGGGACAACCATGGATGGTATGTCCTCTCCAAAGTAATGATTCAACCAATGTCCATTCACTTTGAAATTCGGACCGTCATTTTGAGATAATTCGACAGTGCCATAAGGATAAACCTTTGCGATAGTGAATGGACCAGTTCAATGGGTTTTTAGCTTTCCCGAGAAGATCTTGAGCCTAGAGTTGAAAAGAAGGACTCGATCACCAACGTTAAAAACGCGGTTCTTGATTTTGGAGTCATGAATCTTCTTTGTCTTTTCTTTATAGATCAAAGAGTTCTCGTAAGCTTGATCACGAAGTTCATTTAATTCATTCAGTTGAACTTTCCTATGATCACCCATAGTTTTGAGGTCAAAATTTGCATGCTTGAGAGCCCAATAGGCTTTGTGCTCAAGCTCGATCGGAAGATGGCACACTTTTCCGTACACAAGTTTGTAAGGCGTACACCCAATGGGTGTTTTGTAAGCCGTACGGAAAGCCCAGAGTGCATCATCTAATTTATCCGACCACGATGCACGATTTTCACCTACAGTTCTTTCCAAGATTCTTTTAATGCCCCGATTGGAAACTTCAACTTGTCCACTTGTTTGAGGGTGGTACGCAGTAGAAATACGGTGAGTTACACTGTACTTTTGCATGATTTTGTCGAATTTGTCATTACAGAAATGCGTACCACGATCACTAATAATAGCACGTGGAGTTCCAAATAGGGCAAAAAGAGCTTTTAAAAATTTCACAACTACTCGAGCATCATTAGTGGGTAAAGCTTTCGCTTCAACCCATTTTGACAAGTAGTCAACAGCCACGAGTATATACTTATTTCCATGAGATGATGGAAATGGCCCCATAAAATCGATGCCCCAAACGTCAAAGATTTCACAAACTTAAATTGCATTCTGAGGCATTTCATTCTTTTGTGAAATGTTCCCATGACGTTGACAAGCATCACAGGACTTGACCAACTCTTGGGCATCCTTGTAAATCGTGGGCCAATAGAAACCGGAATCAAACACCTTTTTGGCGGTGTAGTTTGGATTGTGGTGGCCCCCCGTGGGACCAGCAGGGCAAGCCTTTAAAATTTCAGCGGCTTCTTGACCATATACACACCGCCGGATGACTTGATCCGCACAGATTTTAAAAAGATAAGGGTCGTCCCAGAAGTAATGTTTTACATCTTTGAAGAATTTATATTTCTGTTGGGACGACATCCCTTTCACCACAAAGTTACCCGCATGGTAGTTTGCAAAATGGGCAAACCATGGGGTAATAGAGTCTCCACGAAAGGTAACCGCATTGAGTGTCTCGAGAGGGAAGGTTTCATTAATTTCTTTCCTCTTGAAGACATCTTGGTGGGGGTTTTTCAAACGGGAGAGATGATCAGCAGCTAGGTTCTCAGCTCCTTTTTTATCACGAATAATGATATCAAATTCTTGCAGGAGGAGAACCCAACGGAGTAGTCTCGGCTTTGCATCTTGTTTTGCAAAAAGATACTTCAAAGCCGAGTGATCCGTATACACTATGCTCTTGGTCAATATCAAGTATGGCCGGAATTTTTCAAAGGCATACACCACAGCTAATAATTCTTTTTCAGTGGTGGTGTAATGACTTTGAGCCTCGGTCATAGTTTTGCTCGCATAGTGTATAGGCTGAAAGTGTTTTGTTTTTCGTTGCCCCAAGACTGCCCCTATCGCATAATCACTAGCATCACACATGAGTTCGAAGGGCAAGTCCCAATCGGGGGCAACAAGAATCGGTGCCTCAGTAAGCTTTTTCTTTAATGTTTCAAAAGCTTTGATGCACTCGGGGGAGAAGATAAAAGGAGCATCCTTCTCGAGGAGATGGGTCATAGGCCGGGCGATTTTGGAAAAATCCTGAATAAACCTACGATAGAAACCGGCATGACCCAAAAAGCTCCTAACACCTTTTACGATTGTGGGATGAGGCAATTTTGCAATGACTTCACTTTGGCTCTGACAACCTCAATCCCGTTCTTTGAAATTTTATGGCCGAGGACAATGCCCTCTTTGACCATAAAGTGACTCTTCTCCCAATTTAGACATAACTTTGTGTCTTCACAACGTTTGAGCATGTTGTCTAAATGGGAGAGACATGATTGAAACGAATCCCCAATGACTGAAAAATCGTCCATAAAGACCTCCATAGTTTTCCCGATCATGTCGGAAAATATGGCCATCATACATCTTTGAAACGTGCCCGGATCATTACATAAACCAAATGGCATACGTTTATAAGCAAAAGTTCCGTAGGGGCACGTGAAAGTGGTCTTTTCCTGATCCTGCGGATCAATGGGAATCTGAAAGTAACCCGAGAAACCATCGAGGAAGCAATAGTACTCATTCCCCGCTAATCTCTCGAGCATCTGATCCATAAAAGGCAGAGGAAAATGGTTTTTACGGGTGGCGTCATTTAACTTGCGATAGTCAATGCAGACACGCCAACCCGTAACCAATCGAGTTGGAATCAACTCATTTTCCTCGTTTGTGACAATAGTAATGCCACCCTTTTTTGGAACACAATGTATTGGGCTAACCCAAGGACTGTCCGAGATAGGGTAAATCTATCCGGCATCAAGAAGTTTTAAAACTTCTTGTTTGATGACCTCATGAATTTTGGGATTCACCCTTCTTTGTTGTTGGACTGCTGGTTTGAAATCATCCTCCATTAAAATCTTGTGGGTACAAAATCCAGGGTCAATGCCCTTGATGTCGGAGAGTCGCCAAGCAATTGCTTGTTTATATGACTTCAAAATCTTTATTAGAGCAGCCTTTTCCTCAACACTTAAATCTTTAGCAATTATGACGGGTAATTTATCATCACCCTCCAGAAATGCATATTCAAGATGAGGCGACAAGTCCTTAAGTTCAACCTCAGGGAAGTCATCAGTTTTCTCAACATTTTTGACTTCCTCTTTATGAAGAGTCTGTGGTAGAACAGGAAGAGGAGAGGGATCTTCGTTTAATAATTTCTCAAGCAGGAGAATATCCCTCTCGGGGTCAATTTCTTGGTTATCGATTCCATCGGGAATCGAATCACTTTTGAGAAAGGCCTCAATTTCTTCTAAAATGAAGTCACTTCCCTCAAACGGAGTGAGGGAAGGAGAAGAATTGGCAATGATGGGATGAGAAGATTGAGTGAGATTTTCACTCGAAGAATCATCAATGAAATCTAAGACCTCTTGAGCATACTCCTCAGCAGCAATATCGATGACATCTATTTGGTTCACCGATTTTGAGTCATAATTGGAGGAGTATCTCGAAGTTTGATTTAGGTTGAAGGTGATGGCTTCCGTTCCAACATGCAGTGTGATCTCTTGCTCAAATACATCGATGAGAGCACGCCCAGTTCTAAGGAATCCCCTTCCAAGAATGAGAGGGACCCTTGAATCGGCATCAAAGTCAACAATCACAAAATCTGCCAGAAAATGGAACTTTCCCACTTTAACGAATACGTCCTCGGCAATGCCAATGGGACGAGAAATCGAAAGATCGGCAAGCTCTAAAGTCATGCACGTGGAAGTGAGTTCGGGAAGAGAGAGTTTCTTCCACACAGAATATGGCATCAGGTTAATGCTAGCACCTAGATCGGCCAAGGCGAAGCATTCAACCATACCCAGGAAAATACAAGGAATGAGAAATTTCCTGGGGTCTCCAAGCTTTTCGGGAAGCTTTTTCAAGAGAACTGCTGAGCAGTGCTCATTCAGAGGAGTTCTAGCCATCTCAAAGAGTTTTTCCTTATTACTTAACAGATTCTTGATTGTTGATGCAAACTTGGGCATCAAGAGAATAGCGTCCGCGAAGCTAATGTCAAAGTACAAATCTTGGAAGATTTGGAAAAATTTATCCATTTGGTGACTAGCCTTTTCGTGGAGCTTTTGTTCATTGAGACGTGATGGATAAGGAATAGAAGTTTTGGATTTAGGGTTGTCCACTGGAGTTTCTGGTGGTTCAAAGACAACTCCAGGCTTACATCTGGTTTCTAGAATAACCTGAGGTTGGACGTGTGCTGTACTTCGTGAGCTAGGAGGTTGCACTTTGTCCTTTGTCACCTCAGGTTCACGTTCCACTACCTTCGGAGGAGAGGAAGAAGAGGTAGTAGGAATCGCGGGTTTATCATATGAAGCACCACTTCTTGTTGTGATTGCCTTAGCATCGCCCGTCGGGTTAGCGATCGTGTTGCTCAGTAAAGTAGTACCTAAGCCCGAGGGTCGATCATTTAAAGACTTCTTGATATCAGAAATCTGGCTGACCAACATCTTGTTCAACTCTTCTTGGAACTTCATGAATTGCTTTAACAACTCGTCAGATGAAGGCCCAGTAGGAACAAGAGCTTGAGGTGGATTATTGACATTTTGAGCTCGATTGTTTTGTTTGGGACCTTGGTTGAAATTTCCATGATTTTGATGTCGGAAATTCCCTTGATTCTGGTGGTTATTTCCATGAAAATTCCCGGGATTGAAATTACCCAAAGTTTCCTTGATTTTGGTGTTGGAAACCTTGATTTTGGAAACCTTGGTTTTGATTTTGAAAACCGTGACCTTGATTGAAGTTACCTTGGTTTTGAAAACCTAGGCTCACTCTATTTTGATTTTGGCCATGGTTTTGGACATTTTGGTTTTGATTAAAACCGGGAGGTCCAGGATAATGGTGAGGACGATAGTTCAGGTCCATAGGAGGGTAGTATTGATTGCCTCCTTGATTTTGGGAACCAACAACAGCATGAGCTTCATATGGAGTACCATCAGTAGCTGTGCAATTGTAGTAGGCATGCAGCCCACCACAAGTCATACAGACTTCCACTTTTTTAACCTCAGCAGGTGGAGGATGTTGTGGAAATGAAACTATCTTTTGTTGGGCGAGAACCAAAGCTTGAATAGCTTCATTGAGCTTGTCAATTTTAGCATCCCGTGCTAGATTGACCCACAGAAGATGAAGTGGAAGGACCCGCATTGATTTGGGAAACAATCAGTTTGCTTCGTGTAGAGCGGACCTTGGACTTGTTTTCTATGATTTGCAAAGCTTCTTTTGTGGTTCTACTCAAGAAATTACCTCCCGCGGAGGCATTGAGAGAATCCTGATCAGCTTGGCTCACACCATTGTAGAAAGTATCGAGTTGCATCAACTCTGAAAAACCATGATGTGGACACTTGCGAAGTAATTCTTTGAAACGATCCAACGCTTCACCAAAAGATTCATCATATTTCTGAGAGAACTTGGTGATTTCGTTCTTAAGACTCGTGGCCTTGGAAGGTGGGAAGAATTCATTCACAAATTTTTTCACAAGATCTTCCCATGTCTCAATAGATCGAAGAGGTTGTTTTTCAAGCCAAATCCGGGCTTGTCCCTCCAGTGAGAATGGGAAGAGAAAAAGTTTGATTGCTTCACAAGGGACATTCTTGTACTTGATGGTCGATGTGATTTTATTGAATCATCGAATGTGAGCATGAGGATCGTCCCTCTCAAAACCATAGAATTGACTTGAGGTTACAAGATTGAGCAACCCGGTTTTGAGCTCAAAATTATCAGCCACGATGGCTGGAACAACAATGGCATCTCCGTAACCCTCGATGGGTGCTTGGAGAAGCTCACACATGGGGCGGTCTTCCGCCATGGTGACAGTGGATGTGGCAACAGTACGGATCTCAGATCCGACTGTTGGTGCTGAACGTCTACGAGGTCTTCGAGGTTTCCTGACAAGCTCACGTAATGGGCTAGTGGACCTTGAAGAACGAGTGCGCATGCACTAGGGATAAAAACCAATCAAAACAAAATCGAGGCAAATCCACAGTGAACTTAAACCAATAATCACAAGCAAGTGGCTTCTTTAAGAAAGGTACACCACTCACAGGGATACAAAGGCAAGTTTTAAATCTTTGGTTTGGGAACTTATTATGTCCACACCCCCAGTTGGTAGGTGTTCTGTCTTGGTTTGCGACGGTTTATTTTTATGTATAATTATTATTCACAAGAAAATACGGATGTTTTTGGGTTTTTGTGTATGGGTGAAAAACTTTTGGACAATATTTTTGGTATCGTCCCGTAATCTAAAATTGTTTCTCTTTAAGAATCACCTTAAAAAGAAATCCGACTCAGAAAACATTACGATCTGTTTTGTTATTTTTAATTTTTTTGGTGTTTTAACACTTTAGGAAAGGTGTTAATGAATTTTTTGTGTTTTGATTTTGAAAATTTACAAAAGTGATGGATTTTTACAATGATGATGGTGAAATAACACTAATCTCGAAAGACGCTGCAGAAACGCGCACACCTCCCCGGCAGCGGCGCCAAAATTTGATTGGCCCTAAACGGTCAACTTAAATTGACCAAGGAATGGTCAACAAAGTCAAATATCCTAGAGTCAATCTCCGGGTAATATAGAGTATCACCAGGTCGTTAAGTCCAGACAATGTGTGAATTGTGCTTGAGCGTGTTTATGATTGGGTGATTTTTCACAGAAAAGGGTTGTGATGAGAATTATTTAATAATTATGAAAAGAAATAGCTTAGGAAAGCTATGTGATTGATTGCTTGAATTTAGATCAAGAGGAATCTAGCTAAAACCTAAAAACGTACGTTTACTGAAAACGGGAACAAACGTACGTAAATAAAAGTGAGTTTGATTATCTAAAAAGGCTACGGGTGTGAAAATGATATTTTTACAAACCTAATGATTAAAGAAAATTTTTGGAAAATTAAAATTAATTTTTACACTATTTATATAATTATTATTAATTAAATACTAATTTCCTATTTACTTTTAATTAATTAAATTAACCTAAAATACAAATAATTATGAAATTAACCTAGAAAAATAAAATTTAAACTTAGAAAAATCTAAAATACTATAAAACTAATTTTAGAACTGAAAACATATTTTTAAGACTTTTTAATTAATTATTACTAATAATTAACTATTTATTAATTACTTTTTAATTATTTAAATTACCCTAAATTATATTTAATTATGAAATTACACTAGAAAATTGAAAATAAAATTTGGAAAAATTAAAAATAACTAAAAACTAATTTTAAAACTAAATTTGTATTTTTCTGATTTTCTAATTAATTAATATTAATTATTAACTATTTATTAATTATTAAAAACTAATTTAAATTATAAAAACTACCAAATGATGAAAGAAAAATCTGAGAAAATTACTAAAATTATTTTTAACTACCAGAAGCCTAGGAAAAATATAAAAATGAGATTAGCTTATAAATAAGCTGAGGTAATAAGCCAATTGGCTTAAATAGAAGCTATCACTTCCAATAAGTTGGGCTTTTCAGGATTTTTCTGTTTCACAACTGCTTATGGAATGATTTTAAGTAACTTTTGTGAAGGTGAATTGCTTGAATATAAAAATTAAGTAGTATGGTGAGCTTATTAATTTGATAGATGAGCTTTTAAGCTTATTAGGACTTTTTGGATTTAGCAAAGCTACCAAATGAGATTATAATCACAAACAAGCTTGAAACAGATTTACAACTACTTAAATTAAGACAAATGAAACAGATAAGTACCAGAAATAAGCACAAATTAAGCAATAAGCACTCCAAACACTAAACAGTCCACAACAGGTCCAAAGGGTCACCTTTGAGGGCCTGTGGGGTCCACTAGGGACCTTGGAAGTCCAAACAAAGAGTTGAGCCAATAAGCTGAGCTTATTGGCTGTCTAAAAAGCTAGGGTTTGGTCACTGGGTCCCACAGATGAGGTCAGGGGGAGGGTTGGAATATTGGTACAAAAGCTGAGTTATCAGCTTAAGTCAGGAAATGGTCAAACTTTAGGGCACTTGCAGCCCTATCTAATGAGATCTAATCCACAAAATAAGTATAGAGCCTGAAAGCCTGGCTTATTGGCTTTCTATTAAGCCAAAAATCAAGTCCTAGGGCCCACTGGTTAGGCCTGTGGGGTCCACTAAAGTTGGGTCACTTGGACTGATAGCAGTGCACAAGGGATCACCTTCCCCTGCAGCTCACTTTGAGCTTGTGCACATGCTTGTGAAAAAATCACAAAAATAAGCCATACATGGAATTACACAGTTCAGCTGATATATTTTACACCCAAGAAGTTTCAAACCTTCAATCTTAACACAAAAATCCACAAAATTCACCCAAGAATTGGTTTTCTGCCAAAGGGCACTTTTTGACTGTTTTATGAAAACTTGAATTTTGAATTTTTTGAACTTTAAACCTAGATTTAGTCACTGATTGTTGTTAGTTAAGGTGTAAAAAGACAAAATTAAGCAGAGTTATCAACTTGTAACTTGAAATGACACTAAAGCTTACTTAAATTCCATCTCAGTCAAATCCTAGACCCAATTGTTCATGATTTTGACTTTTCTCCTTATGACTATTAAAAATTTGCTGGATTTGGTGTATTCAGGCACTAAGTGAGTTGTGTGAACAAGCACCAAACACTGAGAGCAACTATGGATACCAACACAGTCAAATCCAAACACCCTCTTAAACACAGTCTATTAATGAAACCTAATTCAAATGAAACCAAACTACAAGCTACTGATCACAATTAATCCAATAAGTGATAAAAAAGCAATTTAAACAATAATCAGCAACAAATACTACTAATATACTTGAAAGAGTAAAAATCGAAAATCAAAGCTTACAATGGCATTCCAACTGAGAACAAGGAACCAGGACCAAGAATCAACCTAGGTGGCTTCCACAAGCCTCTAATACCATCAACAACCACCAATCACTGAGCTCCAATCTTCTTCAACCCTTGATCATGTTTTTTTATTTTATTTTGATTTTATTTTATTTTTTTATTTTTTTTATCAAACTGTGGTAAAAACAATTCCACAAACTTAAAAAGCTTATGAAAACAGATACATTGGACTTATATGAGTTTATAAACAGCTGAATATCATTGATGAACCCTAAACAAGCAATTGGAATTCTTAAACAAACTTGAAATTTGCAAATTAGAGGTAAACTAAGAATAACACTTTCATTGACTTAAAACAGATTACAAGAGGTAAAATAAACACTAAAAGTAACTAAAATACAATCCTACATACATTCTAAGGCTCATATGAGCTATTACTTATACAACGAGACTAAAAATAAGCCCTCCCTCCTTCCACATGGCTTCCTGTTGATATTTGAGAGTCCCAATGGGTCTATTCTTGACCAATGACCAAATCCCAACCGTTCAATTGACTTTTGATGCATCTGAGCCTTTGATTGTGATTTGGCGCCAAAACTGGAAAGGGGCAAAAATTAGTGGGACGGGTGGAGGTATTAATTGTGGGTGGCTAATGTTGGTTTGGTTGGTGAGAATCATTAATTGTGGGGGGTTTGTTTGGTGAAAAGGTGAGGAGGAGGGGGAGCAGGGAGCGGGAAAAAAGGGGAGTTTGTTTGGGGAAGATGGTGTTTGACTGGGTGTTTGCCCCTGCGTTTTGACCGTTTGACTTGGGGGGTTAATATTAAAAGGGGTGGGCCGGTTAGGGGTGTTGGTGATGGGCCTGAATTTGGATTGGATGTTGGGCTTGGTTGTTTGGTTTATAGAAATACAAAGGGTCCGGTTTGGTGGTATTATTTTACAAGGACCAATTTTGTAATTTCTCAAAAGTTTAGGGACTGAAGTAGTGCACTTTCCAAAGTTATCAAAAGACCAATATTGCCACATATCAATAATCCAAGAACCAATTTTGCCATTTTCCTCTTTTCAAAATTCCCAGGGACTATGTTTGACAAATTTGAAATTTGAAGGACCAAACATGTCAACTTTTGAAACTTTTGACCCAAGTATTATGTTTTGTGATTTTTAACTTTCAAAAGACTTCGGTTGAAATTTCTTTCAAAATAAATGCATAGGGACTATTTTTGACAAGTTTTGAAACTTGGGGACTGAAAATGCCAATATTGTAAACTTTGATCATTTTTCATTTGTTTTTGCTTATTTTGCATTTAAAACATATAAAACACAATCCTTGGGATAATTTAAGTATTTTGATGACTTTTGATTGTTTTTGTATGTTTTGCAGTTCAGATTTGATAAAAAATGATGAGTGTTTGAGCACTCATCAGATACCAATATCAAGTTTGATTTCGACGAACTTGATAAAAAAAATCTTGAATTGGAACATGCTGTGGCATCATTACAAAAAGAAAATGAGCATTTGAAACTGACTTACAAAAACTTGTTTGATTCAATCAAGCGGTCAAGAGTTCAGAATCAAACTTCAAACAAATCTGACTCTCAGATCACACCAAATCATCTTTTTGAAAAAGAAAAGTCTGTGCTTCAAAAGACAATTGTTGAATTGGAAAAAATGATTGCACAACAAACCAAGGATTTTGGTGATGCCAAAAATGATTTTTCAATCGAAACAGACAAATATGAAAAATATTTTGCACATCTTGAAAATCAAAATGCTTCTTTGCAAGAAAAACTGGCATCATCAGATCATCTTTCTCTTCAAAAAGAATATAATGATTTGAGAACTTCATACAATGCCTTAAAAGCAAAGTTTGATGTTCTTAACCGGTCAAAAGGAAAATCTCAAGTTTTAAATGAGTCTAAACCACAAGTAAGTGTTTCAGAAAAGGTTTACACGGGTGAATCTTCAAAACCATTTTCTAAAAGGGTTTCTCAATTTACCACCTATTCTTTGCACAAAGGAAGGAAGTTTTTAAAGAGACCAAATTTTTCTGAAACATTTACTCCTCAAAAGGTTTCAAATGCAAGTGCTCATAAAGAAAAGAATCAAGGTTTTCAAACTCCATACTCTCGTTTTACTCCGGTAAAGCCAGTGTGGAAACCAAAGCAAAGGCGTTCAAAACATTTGAAATATTCTTACTCTGAAATGCTTCCGCTACAACAACAGAATGGCTATGCTTTGAAAAATCCTAATTCTGGAAGGTTTCCATTCATCTCAAAAACGAATTTTCGAAATGAAATGCCGAGTTTCAACAATGGATGGAAAACTTCTTCTTCAAGTTTTAAAACTCCAAGAGAGACATCCGGTTTCTCAAACAACTTTCAAAAGAAAAAGAGTTTTAAATCACCGTTGATTCCACGAGCTTTATTTCAAAATGAAACACCGGTTTTCAGTTCTCGTTGGAATTCAACTTCCTTGTCTCGGATTGACACAACTTTCAAATGGATTGCAAAATCTGGTGAACCCGTTGGCCCCGTGCTTAAATGGGTTCCAAAAGTTGTTGTCTAATCCAAAAACATGATGACTTCTTAGTACTTCTGCTAAGGACTTGGACTTCAACATAATGACTTCTTAGTATTTCTGCTAAGGACTCGTTCTTCAAAGAAAGGAAAGTGCTTAATCAAACAAAGGTTTTACATATTCTTTGAGCACTTATCCTAAAAACATTATGGCTTATGCACACATAACAGTGTATAACCCGTGATTTTCAAAGAAAGGACCCTGTTGTACATGTCTGTGCGACAATCCTAAAAGATAAGAAGACTTCTCACCTAAAAGCTTATCAAAGTCTTCTTAATTTTTTTGAGCAAAATTTTGAAAAATGTTTCAAAAGGTTTTTCAAAACTTTTCATGATGTAGCTCAAGATATTACTCCCTCAAATCCTTAAATCGCTTAATTTAATCAAAATGTTCTATTTTTGAGGGTGAGTAATAAAAAGAAGTCCAATAAGATCATGCTTAAAAGAAACTAATTCAGAATTTACAAACATCCGTTTTTCCCATATGATATCCAAAAAGAAAAGGTTTCAATCAATTGGTATCAAAAATACCATGGATATGCTATTTTTGAGGGGGAGAAGACGTGATTAAAATGTGATCAATGTGTTTAAGATTGTGGCTGAATCTCATGCGAGCTCGACTCAGTAATGACCCAAGAATTGACGAAATAACTAAAGTTAGTAATCGAAAAGACTTATCCTCGACGGGTAATAACATCAAGTTAGTTACTAGAGCTAGTTGTCACCTAAAAGTTGACAATGGAACTCTTTAACTAGCCACGTAAGCGTGTCTTGAAAATGATTTATTTAAGTAGAAATGTACCGTTTCGAGAAACTTTCTGTGGACTTGACCAGGCCGGGTAATAACTTCAAGCTAGTCTAACTAGTGATGTAAGCGTGTCTTGAATCGGTTGTGTTCACTGAAAGTGGATCAATTCAAAAAGTGCAAACTCCTCCCACATGTGCAAATTTCTCAAAAATCCATGAGCACATGCGAAGGGGGAGTCCTTCAAATGAAATGCAAAACTCTCGAAGTGTTAACAAAGTATGTTTTATTATCATAAACACTTAGAGAGATTTTTCATAAATGGTTTCATGGCAATTATAGGATAGTCATGGAGTTATAAGGTGACTAAGGTTAGGAAAAACCGTCCTATGATCTACCAGAGCCGGAGGGATCTACCCAAGGACAATTCCAATAGATTAGAATTAGAAGTCCTTAGGTATGATTTGAAAAAAGGAGAAAAGAATGAAAGGAGAAAGAAGGGGTTGAAGAATTAAAAAGAAAAGCAAATGAAAGGGTGAAAAGAAATAGCCCTCCAAATGTTCAACCTTAGGGCAGAAACCGGGTTCAATTCATATGCTACTGGTTGTTACCAAGGTGACACCAGTATTGAAGATAAAGACGTCATGGACCCAGTGACGCACTGCACTTAACCTTCTAGCCACTCAAGTTCTCTTAAAAGAGCTTGTTTCATTCTCACGGGGAACCAGTGTAATCTATCAACTTATCTCTTAGAGATGGTTGATATTGAAGCAGGAGACCTCTCCCTAGTCTCCGTATAGGAAAACCAAATTATGCACTTATCGAGTCTAGAGCCCCGAGATTCATCAAAAGATCTCTTATTATACACTTCCTATGATTACACTTGTGTTCGCCAAAATGGACACAAGTTGTAAGAGTGATTGATGCTAAACCGTCAAAAAAAGTCCACCACGGATGTGGTCAAGATGGTCAAAGGCCTAGAGTCAATGCTCCGCGGAAGTATAGTGTTTCCCCGTGTCGTTATGTCCCGACGAGGTGTGAATGGTTAACAAACGGTTTCGTGATCGGGTGAATTTGGATAGGAAAAGGTTTCTGAGTGATTACACTACTGATTTGTACAAGGAAATAACTTAAATAAGTTATATGAATAGAACTGGACGTTTGGAAAAACCAGAAACGTTTAAAACTTAAAACGCGTACGTTACGTTTAAATAAAACGTAAACGTACAAAATTAAAAGTGAAAACTGAAATCTGAAAACACCCAGGGGGTGAAAATGACTTTTTTACAAACTTAAAAGTAAAAGAAAATTTTTAGAAAAAGAAAATAAATTTTAACACTAATTAATTATTTAATATTAATTAAATACTAATTAATACTTATAATTAATATTTAACTAACTAAATACAATATAATATTGATTAAATACTAAAAAGTTGAAAATAAAATTTCTAAAATTATAAAATAACTAAAAATAATTTATAAAAATAAAAATATGTATTTTTGTCTTTTTGTGATTTTTATATTAATTAATTACTAATTAAACTATTTTAAATTAAGAAAAATACTAAATGAACAGTAAAAATTATAATAAAATTTCTAAAATTACTTTATAACATATAAAAGCTATAAAAAATATAAAAACTAGGTTTTGCTTAATAAAAACTAATTATGCTATTTTAAACTTAATATTAATTAATAATTAATAAAACTAAGATTAATTCTAATAAATATTAAATGATAAAATAAAAATCTGAAAAAATTATTATAAATACTTTAATATAATAGGAAATTAATAAAAATATAAAAATGACAAGTACTTAATAAAAATTTAAAAATGAAAATTAAAATTAAATTACATTAAATAGAAACTATCACTTAATTTTAAATTTGACTTTTTTGGATTTTTTCTTTTACAAACTTATTTAATACCTAAAAACTACAAACTTTTGTAAAAACAAGTAATATGGAACTTAAAAATAAGCTGAGAAAAAGCCAAGAGTTGAGACAGTTGACCAAAGTTGACCAAAAGGCAAAATAAGCTAAAATGGCCTCAAGTGGGACCCACAATGGTTAAGTCTGGTCCAACTAAGTTAATGAAACATTAATAAGCTGGAAAAAGCACAACTTGACCTCAGAATAAGCTATAAGCCACAAAATAAGCACTTGGCTTATTGAAACTCTACTGAAACTGGGACAGACTTGGGGAGGGTAAACAGATGGGGTCCACTAGGTCCTAGGTCAAATGGTTGGTCAATATTGAAAGCCTACCATGGGGAGGGTTGCTAGGAACAAAGAGGGAAGGTAGTGGACCACTGTAGTGGCCAGAAAACCACCACAAAGTGGTGGTGGTAGGGTGGTGACTGTTGCAGCAAGGCAAACCTTGCCCTGCAAGTGAGATTGAGGTGATGTGGGGCCCAGCAAGAAAATCACAAAAATATATTGAAGATGGTAACTCAAAGTTGAGCTGGTAGGTTACATTTAGGAACAAATTTCAAGCTCAGAAACCTAATACAAAATTCTATTTAAATCTTGGAAGTTTGGTAAAAACTGGAAACATGCATTTTGACTTTTGAAGAAAACTTTAAACTTTGACTTTTGTTGATTTTGGTTGGATCTAATTGGATGAAAACATGATTCTAAGTTAAAGTAAAACTAAAATAAGTTAAAAGAACAACTTATCTAATGAAATGGTAGTTATTAGGACTCTATGACCACCACAGTGGACTGTGGTGATGAGATTTTTGTTGTTTTGACTTTTGATGCTAAATGGTGAACTATTAAAGCCTAACTCACCCTAAAATCACTTAATGCAATGTGTTTAGACCAAGGTGACAACAAAATAACAACAACAACACTCTTAAACCTCCAAATCCAAACACCCCTTTAAGGAACTGAAAATGAGTTTTTACAAGTAACCCACTGTTTTAACCCATGATTCACATTTCTACAATTGTACTACGATTAAATAAACTGAAATCAGCATAGAAACAATAGATTAAACTACAAATACTTAGAATTAAGATTTATAGCTATCAAACAGTTAAGACTGCAAACTTCAACACAACTGAATCTAATAAGTCACTAAACTATTTTAAGCAATATCCTAACTTAAATAAGCTTACTAGGCAGAAAGAAGCATGAATGTACAGATAAAAAGCACTGTAGTAGTTAAACACAAAAATTGAGTTAGGAGCTTACAATTGCTTCCAAGCATACACTGAGGTATTAAGATCAATCCCAACCAACCTAGTACTTCCCATGAAGTTCTATTACCCAAAACATCCACAAACCATAGCTTGCTTTGACAATGAGCTTTTGTGATAAACTTAACTTTTATTTTAAAACTGAAAATTGAGTACAAAGATTGGAACTTGAAAACTGGAGTACTTATATTGAAAAGAGATTACAACATAAGCTAAAATACATGAAGATTAAAGTAGCAAAGAAAATATTACATGGTTTTTAATTGCACTAAGGACTAAAAACTACAATTACCTAATACTACTCTACTGCTAAAACTACACCTCATTCTTCACTTTTTTTCTTCATTTTATAGACCCTGGAGTGAAACCTTGACTTTCCCACTTCTCTTTCAGCCGTAGGATAGCTTGGAGCAATCTTGGCCCTTAAAATCCTTTTGGCGGGAAAAAGCTATTTTGGCAGTTGGTTATTGCTTGGAGTGTATTGAGGAGTAATTAATGTGGTTTGGAGTTATTGGGTAGCTGGGGGACAAGGAGATGGGTTTTCTGAGGTGGAGGTGAGGAGGGGGGAGGTGTGTTGCATTGGTGAAGCAGGGCAAGTGGAAGGAGGTGGAAGGGTCAAAAGGTTGGGTTGACCGGGGTGGAAATAAAATGGTTTGTGTTTTTATTATTTGTGTGGAGTGGGCTGTGAGGGTGTTTGTGGAGTGGGCTTGGATGTTGGGTTATTTGTTGGATTGGGTAGGAATAAGGGTGGGGTGTGTTGGATTAGTTTTGGGTTTAATGATAATAATAAGTAAGGTCTGTTTGGTTTTATAGAAATTAATCACAAGGACCACAATTGTAATTTGGCCAAACTTGAGGATTGAAAATGATAATTCCCAAAATTTATTATAAGGACCAATCTTGCATAGTTTAAATATCCAAAACCCATTTTTGCAATTTTGTACTTTTCAAAATTCCCGGGGACCATTTATGTAAATTTCCAAACCTCGGGGACTAAACATGTAATTTCCTCAAAATTCTCACCCAAGGATCATTTTTGATAATTTATGATTTTTAAGGACCAAAAATGATTTTTCTTTCAAAATTATCCCATCAGGGACCAAATCTGCCAAAATCTGAAACTCCAGGGACCAAACTGTAAATTTCCAAAACTTTTCCAATTTTTCACCAAAGGACTAAATATGACAAGTTATGATTTCAAAATGACCTTTGGTGATAATTTTCTATATTTTGAATATCCAGGGACTAGTTTTGTAATTTTATGAAAGTTGGGGGACTGAAACTGCCAATTTTGCAAACTTTATACGTTTTTCATCTGTTTTTGCTCATTTTGCATCTAAAACATATAAAACACGATTTTAAAATATTTTAAGTATTTTGATGCATTTCTGAGTGTTTTTGTATGTTTTGCAGTTCAGATTAGACCAAAAATGATGAGTGTTTGAGCACTCATCAATCCCCCACACTAAACTATTGCTACTCCCTAGCAATACTGTTTTGAAAACTTGATGGATTTGAAAAACTCTTTACCAAAAGCCATAACTTCTGGAGTAGCCAGGTGTAAGAACTGTGGCACACCTGATAACCGTGTGATTTTGAGCAAACCACCAGCTGTCAACGGATTTGAGTAGTCTTTACCAAAAGCCGTTTGCTTCTGGACTAGCCAGCTCTTGATGGAATAGTCAACATCTTGGTGAGCTGATTACCAATTATGGATTTTCCACGGCCTTTACCACAAGCCATAATCTTGTGGGCTAGCCAACTCATTTGTTTTCGGGGAGTTGAGGAACCATACAATTTTGGGCAAATTGCAGGCCGTAAACGGATTTGAGATGTCTTTACCAAGAGCCGTTTGCTCCTGGACTAGCCAATCCCTTTTGTCGGTTAGACAAGGCGGACTGATTACCACAAAAATTTTGAAGCACCAGTGAAAAATTTTTAAAATTTTTGAAATTTTGGCAAAAACAGGGGTATTATATAGTAAAATGTGATCAAATTCGCTAGAATAGCGAATACCCCCCCACACTTAGCATGAATATTGTCCTCAATATTCAAAATCCCGGCTATTATGCCGACATTTTGAACGTAAAAGGGCAACATTACAAGCTAAGCGTGGAAAACACCATTTTGTTTTTTCACGTCATAAGTAACCATAGCATGGGGGACTCCCCCACACTTAGGGTGAAAACCCTATATGAATGCTACTGTTTTTGTTTATCGAGTCGCTAGCTTGACTCGACCCCTAATTCATTTGTCATTGGGGAAGCATGATGTGGAAGAAACAATCTCAATCGGACTTTCATTCAAGATGTTTGGACAAACATTTGAAGCACGTGAAAGTTCCACACCGATGAGATAAGTATCCGGCTCAAGATAATGATACATGAAAATGCCGGGATCAAATATAGTGTCCTCACTCCCGAAGGAATGAAGAAGAGGAGAAATCACCTGGTAGGTGAAGGAAAGAAGAGAGATCTGAATAGCAATTAAGATAAGAACTTCCTCCTCAAGAAATGTATATTCAAGTGGAGGAGGCAAGTACTTGAGCTTGATCTCAGGAAATTTATCAGTTTCCTCAACTGATTTGATTTCCTCATTATGAAGTTGTTTGGGTGGGAGAGGGGGGAATGAATCTTCATTTAACAAACTCTCTAGAAAAAGAATGTCCCCCTCAGGATCAAGATAATTATCATCAACTTCATATGAAATTGAACTATCTTCAGTAAGAAAAGCCTCGAATTCGTCCAGATCATTTTCACTTTCCGGAGGAAGTGGATTGATCTGAGTAAGTTCAATCGAAGGATCACGAGTAAGTAAGAATTCTAACTCTCTCAAATCCGCATCAAAGTCAAAGACTTCATTTTCATCCCTTGGTGGGATGGGATCCATATGAGAGAGTTCATCAGCGAACTCTTCAAGAAGAAAGTCAACTTCAGAGTGGAGAAGTGATGCATCAACAAATTCAATGTCTCCATAAGATAAACAATCATCACTGGAATCAGAGACAGTCTCAATTTGATCATTTGGATTATTAGGGGTGGAAAGAATATCACACACTTGATCAAAAGTCCCCTGTGACTCTCCTGGGATTGGGACAAGGATCTCAACACTAGACTTTATTAATTCGTCCGATTCCTTATTAGGAACAGTGTCAAGATGCTCATCCCCCATGTTCGGAGAGTGAGTGTGAACTTCGGGTGTGACATCAATAGACTGAGAGAAATGAGAGGAGCTAGCATTCATGGAATTTTCAGGTTCCATTTGTTCAACGGCTAGTAATTTCCCCGTCTCATTATTTTCTCCCTGATTTTCAATGAGAAGAATCACAAGTGATGAATCTGAAGAACCCTTATAAAATTGAAGGATATCAAGGGTGTCCTCATTATCACTACCATTATCACAGTCTAGAAGAGCAGCTTGACGAAATTTGGCACGTGTTATAGCTGCTTATTCTAAGACAAGTAATTCTTCCCTACTCAATTCGTTTCTAGCCTCTCGTTCTTCAGCAAGTAATTCTGCCATAGATTTCTCACGAGAGTCTCGAAACGGTGTAGTAACCAACTCCTCCTTAAGTTCTTTTAAAATATCAAGAGCCTTTAGTAAAAGGTCTTGCTCGGTTTCTTGAGGAGTTGTGTGAATCATATCGTACTGTGGAGGTACCGGCAGCGGCGCCAAAAATTGATTGATGCTAAACCGTCAACCAAAGTCCACCACGGATGTGGTCAAGATGGTCAAAGGCCTAGAGTCAATGCTCCGCGGAAGTATAGTGTTTCCCCGGGTCGTTATGTCCCGACGAGGTGTGAATGGTTAACAAACGGTTTCGTGATCGGGTGAATTTGGATAGGAAAAGGTTTGTGAGTGATTACACTATTGATTTGTACAAGGAAATAACTTAAATAAGTTATATGAATAGAACTGGACGTTTGGAAAAACCAGAAACGTTTAAAACTTAAAACGCGTACGTTACGTTTAAATAAAACGTAAACGTACAAAATTAAAAGTGAAAACTGAAATCTGAAAACACCCAGGGGGTGAAAATGACTTTTTTACAAACTTAAAAGTAAAAGAAAATTTTTAGAAAAAGAAAATAAATTTTAACACTAATTAATTATTTAATATTAATTAAATACTAATTAATACTTATAATTAATATTTAACTAACTAAATACAATATAATATTGATTAAATACTAAAAAGTTGAAAATAAAATTTCTAAAATTATGAAATAACTAAAAATAATTTTTAAAAATAAAAATATGTATTTTTGTCTTTTTGTGATTTTTATATTAATTAATTACTAATTAATTAATTAAACTATTTTAAATTAAGAAAAATACTAAATGAACAGTAAAAATTATAATAAAATTTCTAAAATTACTTTATAACATATAAAAGCTATAAAAAATATAAAAACTAGGTTTTGCTTAATAAAAACTAATTATGCTATTTTAAACTTAATATTAATTAATAATTAATAAAACTAAGATTAATTCTAATAAATACTAAATGATAAAATAAAAATCTGAAAAAATTATTATAAATACTTTAATATAATAGGAAATTAATAAAAATATAAAAATGACAAGTACTTAATAAAAATTTAAAAATGAAAATTAAAATTAAATTACATTAAATAGAAACTATCACTTAATTTTAAATTTGACTTTTTTGGATTTTTTCTTTTACAAACTTATTTAATACCTAAAAACTACAAACTTTTGTAAAAACAAGTAATATGGAACTTAAAAATAAGCTGAGAAAAAGCCAAGAGTTGAGATAGTTGACCAAAGTTGACCAAAAGGCAAAATAAGCTAAAATGGCCTCAAGTGGGACCCACAATGGTTAAGTCTGGTCCAACTAAGTTAATGAAACATTAATAAGCTGGAAAAAGCACAACTTGACCTCAGAATAAGCTATAAGCCACAAAATAAGCACTTGGCTTATTGAAACTCTACTGAAACTGGGACAGACTTGGGGAGGGTAAACAGATGGGGTCCACTAGGTCCTAGGTCAAATGGTTGGTCAATATTGAAAGCCTACCATGGGGAGGGTTGCTAGGAATAAAGAGGGAAGGTGGTGGACCACTGTAGTGGCCAGAAAATCACCACAAAGTGGTGGTGGTAGGGTGGTGACTGCTGCAGCAGGGCAAACCTTGCCCTACAAGTGAGATTGAGGTGATGTGGGGCCCAGCAAGAAAATCACAAAAATATATTGAAGATGGTAACTCAAAGTTGAGCTGGTAGGTTACATTTAGGAACAAATTTCAAGCTCAGAAACCTAATACAAAATTCTATTTAAATCTTGGAAGTTTGGTAAAAACTGGAAACATGCATTTTGACTTTTGAAGAAAACTTTAAACTTTGACTTTTGTTGATTTTGGTTGGATCTAATTGGATGAAAACATGATTCTAAGTTAAAGTAAAACTAAAATAAGTTAAAAGAACAACTTATCTAATGAAATGGTAGTTATTAGGACTCTATGACCACCACAGTGGACTGTGGTGATGAGATTTTTGTTGTTTTGACTTTTGATGCTAAATGGTGAACTATTAAAGCCTAACTCACCCTGAAATCACTTAATGCAATGTGTTTAGACCAAGGTGACAACAAAATAACAACAACAACACTCTTAAACCTCCAAATCCAAACACCCCTTTAAGGAACTGAAAATGAGTTTTTACAAGTAACCCACTGTTTTAACCCATGATTCACATTTCTACAATTGTACTACGATTAAATAAACTGAAATCAGCATAGAAACAATAGATTAAACTACAAATACTTAGAATTAAGATTTATAGCTATCTAACAGTTAAGACTGCAAACTTCAACACAACTGAATCTAATAAGTCACTAAACTATTTTAAGCAATATCCTAACTTAAATAAGCTTACTAGGCAGAAAGAAGCATGAATGTACAGATAAAAAGCACTGTAGTAGTTAAACACAAAAATTGAGTTAGGAGCTTACAATTGCTTCCAAGCATACACTGAGGTATTAAGATCAATCCCAACCAACCTAGTACTTCCCATGAAGTTCTATTACCCAAAACATCCACAAACCATAGCTTGCTTTGACAATGAGCTTTTGTGCTAAACTTAACTTTTATTTTAAAACTGAAAATTGAGTACAAAGATTGGAACTTGAAAACTGGAGTACTTATATTGAAAAGAGATTACAACATAAGCTAAAATACATGAAGATTAAAGTAGCAAAGAAAATATTACATGGTTTTTAATTGCACTAAGGACTAAAAACTACAATTACCTAATACTACTCTACTGCTAAAACTACACCTCATTCTTCACTTTTTTTCTTCATTTTATAGACCCTGGAGTGAAACCTTGACTTTCCCACTTCTCTTGCAGCCGTAGGATAGCTTGGAGCAATCTTGGCCCTTAAAATCCTTTTGGCGGGAAAAAGCTATTTTGGCAGTTGGTTATTGCTTGGAGTGTATTGAGGAGTAATTAATGTGGTTTGGAGTTATTGGGTAGCTGGGGGACAAGGAGATGGGTTTGCTGAGGTGGAGGTGAGGAGGGGGGAGGTGTGTTGCAGTGGTGAAGCAGGGCAAGTGGAAGGAGGTGGAAGGGTCAAAAGGTTGGGTTGACCAGGGTGGAAATAAAACGGTTTGTGTTTTTATTATTTGTGTGGAGTGGGCTGTGAGGGTGTTTATGGAGTGGGCTTGGATGTTGGGTTATTTGTTGGATTGGGTAGGAATAAGGGTGGGGTGTGTTGGATTAGTTTTGGGGTTTAATGATAATAATAAGTAAGGTCCGTTTGGTTTTATAGAAATTAATCACAAGGACCACAATTGTAATTTGGCCAAACTTGAGGATTGAAAATGATAATTCCCAAAATTTATTATAAGGACCAATCTTGCATAGTTTAAATATCCAAAACCCATTTTTGCAATTTTGTACTTTTCAAAATTCCCGGGGACCATTTATGTAAATTTCCAAACCTCGGGGACTAAACATGTAATTTCCTCAAAATTCTCACCCAAGGATCATTTTTTATAATTTATGATTTTTAAGGACCAAAAATGATTTTTCTTTCAAAATTATCCCACCAGGGACCAAATCTGCCAAAATCTGAAACTCCAGGGACCAAACTGTAAATTTCCAAAACTTTTTCAATTTTTCACCAAAGGACTAAATATGACAAGTTATGATTTCAAAATGACCTTTTGTGATAATTTTCTATATTTTGAATATCCAGGGACTAGTTTTATAATTTTATGAAAGTTGGGGGACTGAAACTGCCAATTTTGCAAACTTTATACGTTATTCATCTGTTTTTGCTCATTTTGCATCTAAAACATATAAAACACGATTTTAAAATATTTTAAGTATTTTGATGCATTTCTGAGTGTTTTTGTATGTTTTGCAGTTCAGATTAGACCAAAAATGATGAGTGTTTGAGCACTCATCAAAGAGTCTTTATGAGATCTACGGATCTTGCCTTATCTATCATGATGGTTACTATGTCTCAAACGGTCTACAGTCGTGGGGTGATCTCCAGCGACTCACCCATTCGTTGATCTACTTAGTAGGTCTCGTAAGCTCTCTCGGGAGTATCCGAAATGGGAACGGCCTTGGTAAGGGTTAGAAGGAGTCTTCACACTATGCTGTTGACGATCTCTAATTCCGAACCTGTAAGTACCAGTTGATTTATTGCTAACTGTTTTATGCAGGTACTCATGAATGTTCCTTGGAGAAAGACCGTTACCATCACTCAAAGATCCACATGCTCATACCCTGCAAAGCTCTCTTCAAAGATCTAAGCAAAGCAAAGTTCAGAACATTTCTAAGTCAAAGTCAAAGAATCTTCAAACTAAAGAAACGAAGATTAAAGTCAAAGTAAATAGAACTTCACAAAGATTCAAAGTCAAACAAAGTATGAGCATGTTGGAAAAGACGTAAAGACAACAGAGTAAAGATGTTGATAAAATGCAAGAAAGATCACAAAGCATGATTGGAACAAAGAAACTAGCAAAACTATTACACAACAAGACTCAAAGTTCAAAGAGAACAAGCTTCAAAGATCAAAGATCAAGGTCACAAAAGAGAGATCTCAATGATCACCCTTAGGGGGAGATTGTTAGTATTAGAAGTGTTGATAATTTATGTAATCAAAGGGAGATCTCAATGATCGTCTCTTAGGGGGAGATTGTTAGGATTAAAAGTGACGATCATTATTGAGTCAAATAGTTAGTTAAATATATTCATGTAATGGTTAGTAAAATGCTAGTTTATTAAGGTTATGTAAAAGCCTTAATGGCTTGGCCCAAAAGAAGGCCCAAGAGAAAGCCCATGGTGGCCTAATGTAAAGACTATAAATACCCTCCTAAGCTTGTTAGGGAGGGTAGGAGTTCATGCTTATTCATGGTTTATTTCATATAGTGCTCTCCACCTCTCTCTCTCTCTCTCTACTTTCTCTCTCTAGCTCTTCTATCTCTCTCTAACATCATATTCTTAGGCGATAAAGCTAGATCTAAAGTCCTACAGGAAAACCCAGAAACGTTTAAAACCTAAAAACGCGTACGTTCAAATTAAAGTTACGTGAACGTACGAAATAAAACGCGAGTTTTATAGAAATAAAATACCTACGAATATGAAAATTACATTTTTACAATCCTAATGATAAAAGAAAATTTTTAGAAAATTAAAATTAATTTTTACACTATTTATATAATTATTATTAATTAAATACTATTTTCCTATTTACTTTTAATTATTTAAATTACACTAAAATACAAATAATTAGGATTTAACCTAGAAAAATAAAATTTAAATTTGGAAAAATCTAAAATAATATAAAACTAATTTTAAAACTGAAAATATATTTTTAAGACTTTTTAAATAATTATTATTAATTATTAACTAATTATTAATTAATAAAAACTAAACTAAATTATAAAAAATACTAAATGAAAAGAGAAAAATATGAAAAAATTACTGAAATTATTTTATGATAGCAAGAACCTAGGAAAATTATAAAAATGTGATTTGCTTTTTGAAAAAGCTGAAAATAAGCCAAATGGCTTAAATAGAAGCTATCACTATTTTAAATTTTGTCTTTTCTTGAATTTTCTTTTACAAAACTAATAATCTACTGATAATTGACAACTTTTGTGAAAACACCTTTTTAGAAACTCGAAAATAAGCAGATTTCAAGCTAAAGTCCTAGACAGTGGGCCAAAGTAAGAATTTAAGCTAGGATAAGCTGCTTAATAAGCTGTATACTGAGAACCCAAAGTGAAACAAGCTACAGACAATTGAGATAAGCTTAGAAGAAGCTAAAATGACAAGAAAAGTACAATGAATAAGCTGTAAAACTCAAATAAGCAAATCCAATTCCACACAGACCAAGTCAAGCCAACTATGGACCAAATGCAAGCTTGTGGGGCCTACAAGGGTGCTTGGAGGGGCAAAGTGAGGGTGGAATCATGAAGCCAGCTATAATAGCTTATGAATAAGCTAAGATACCAGGAGTGGGGTTCACCATTGAGCTCTCAATGAGCTTGTGAAATCAGGCCTGTGGGACAGATCATGGTGCAGGGCATGTACATTGCCCTGTAGCCCTAAAGAAGCAATGGTATAAGCCACATAAAAATTCATAAAAATAAGCCAAGAGTGGGATTCTAGAGATTATATAGGGGACATTAATTGGTGAAAAGCACAAATCCAGAATCCCAACACAAAATTCTAAACAAATCCCCCAAAATTTGGATTTTCTGCACAAGGCCAAATTTGACTTTTTTAACTTTTGCAATAATTGGACCAAATTGAAATTTGATTACCTCTAATAAGCTGAAAATGAAGTGATAAACTGCTATGAGGCTGAATTAAGCTAAAGGAACTAAATATGTAACCAAATATGAGATTATGCAATCAAAGAGTCTAACAGTCAATGCAAACATGAGAGTTTAAATGGATTTTGACTATAGGAGAGTCAACCTCAGTAAGCATACAATTACTATATCATAAAAATGAACCTAAAGATAGCAATATTAGCAACTAAAAGTGGTCCCAACCCAAGTCCACCCTTATAACTGTCTTATGACAGTCAAATCTTGAAACTCTTAGGAACCTTATTCAAATCTTTAAAAACTACAAGCAAAAGATCACAGACTACTGCTAAGATGGATTTGGAGCTAAATCAATTAGTTTCAATAACCAAAAGTGTCCAAAATGTTAAGACCCTGCTAATGCCAAACACCCCTTTAATGAAAGCTGATGAGCAATTTTCAAACAACAAAGGTTATTTAAACTTCAAAAGTGATGGATAAAGACTCAATTAGCTATATTATGATTATTTAAGCAGAAGGTGTTCAACAATAAGCAATTTCCAATAAGCAAACATGAATAAGCTATATGAGCTAATTTTGAAACAGTTAACACTCAAATTGATGAAAACTAAGTTCTACTGAGATAATTAAGCTACATCCTACATACTAAGCAATAAGTAACTAGAATAAGCAAAGCTAAGCACCAATTAAGCTGTTTGATAAGCTAAAGGCAGATAAGCAGTTTACAAAATGAGCTAAACTAGGTAAGAAATGAAAATGAACAAGAATTAGAACCTCAACAGGATTGAAAGCTCCAATGATCCTTTGTCAAAAACTTAGAAAGCTTAAATAAGCTCAATGAGCTTATTCCAACTGCTTATTCTACCAGGTTGACTTTTGTTGACTTTCTTGAGCTTTTGAGAATGAGATAGTACAATGGAAGCAATGAGCTCACCAATAGCCATGTAAAGCTATAATGAGCCTTAATAAGCTTCTGGATCACTTAACAACTATTCTTAACAATATTAACATTAAAATGGGATTTTGAGTATTTTGGAATAACATAAACTGAAAGTGGAACAACTAAAACTTGTATTGAGAAAATACTTGAAATACACTGAGAAGTCTAGTATTACAATTAAAAAGCTAAATTGAGATTTGAAAAGCTAAAATTACATTATGTCGACTACACTACTTAACTATTCTATTCTAACTAGCTAACTAACTCCTTCTTCTTCTTTTCTTCTTCACTTTTATAAGTCTTGGGGACTTTCTCTCTCTTTCCCACACTGAATAATGGCCCTTGGATGGCTTCATTTGATCTTGGCCGTTCAAAAGATTTTTGGCGTGAAAATGGGTTTTAGCTAGTTGGGGTCTAACAACTTGGCAGGGGGCAAGTTTTGGACAGAGGTGGGGGAAAGTAGTATAGGAGTGGGTAGAGGTGGAGTGTTGGCAAAGGAGGGGGTGGAAGTGTGATGATGGTGTTGGAGTTGCAGGGCTAGGGAAAAGGTAGGGGGTGGGGTGGAGGTCAAAGCCAAGGTTGACCTGGTTTATTATCTCAGGAAATGGAGTTGTGCTAGGTTGTGGTGGGCTTGGGTAAAGGGTTTAGAAGTTGGGTTGGATTAAATGGGGTAGTGGGTTATTTATTAGTGGGTAGTAATAAGGTGTTGTTGGTTTTGTAGATTTTTAAGCCCAAGGACCATTCATGCCAAAGCTGAAAATTCAGGGACTGATCTTGCAAAGTTTCCATAAATATTCCAAAGGTACCATTCTTGCCAAGATTCAATAACAGAATGACCAATAATGATAAATTTCCAAAATTAAGTACCAAGGACCACTTTTGCCAAAATCCAAACATGAGGGACCCAAACTGTAAATTTTCAATTTTTCATCTCAAGGACCAATAATGACAATTTGTGATTTCGCAAGGACCAAAGCTGACTTTTCTTCCAAAAATATTTCCCAGGGACCAAATCTGCCAAATGTGAAACTCCAGGGACTAAACTTGTAAATTTCCAAAACTTTGAAATTTTTCACCAAAGGACTAAATATGACAACTTGTGATTACAAAAGGACCTTTGGTGACTTTTCTTTTAAAACAAATGCTCAGGGACTAAATTTGACAAGTTTTGAAACTTGGGGGACTGAAACTGCCAATTATGCAAACTTTGTTCGTTTTTCATCCGTTTTTACTCATTTTGCATCTGAAACATATAAAACACAATCTTTGGGATATTTTCAGTATTTTGATGCATTATTGAGTGTTTTTAAATGTTTTGCAGCTCAGATTTGACCAAAAATGATGAGTGTTTGAGCACTCATCAGCGATGTTTTGTGGAAAGTTTAGGGACCAACGGTGTATTTTAGTCATAAAAAAATTGATATAAATTACCATCTTATCCTTACTTGATATTATTAGTATAAACTTAAAAAAAAAAAGAATTATTAATTAGTTAATGTTAAAATTGTCATTTTGTAAAATGTAAGGATTATCTTTTCCTTAAACTGTATGTAAATTATTATTTTAGAACCGAAAGAATAGTTAATTGTTAGGGTCCCTAATTATTATTATTTTTTTGAATGGCAGAAATTAGGGTCCCTAATTATTATTGTGAAGCTAATGGAATTCGTTAGAGGGTATAACGCAATTAAGTATTCCATATTCCTAAAACCTAGAGTTAATTATATTTTTGGTCCTTGTGGTTAAGTCAAATTGCAAGTTTGATCCTTAAAACTTTTAAAGTGCATTGATACTCCCTATATTTTGAAGTTTGGATCAATTTTTTGTCCCTGGATAAAGTTAAATGACTAAATACCCTTTGTCTTCTTCAAAAAAAGACAAGAGTGATTTGGTCATTTCATATTGATGAGGACTAAAAATGCAACCCAAACTTTAAAATGAGAATTATCGCTGCACTTTCAAAGTTTTGAAGACCAAACCTGCAATTTTGCCAAATCACAAGTACCAAAAATGCAATTAACTCTAAAATCTAATTCACTAAACCATGCCAATTGTTCTTGGTGTCAGTTGGGTATCAGGTTATCAGCTCTACCTGATCATTGTGCTTAACTAATGGATTTTTTTTTTCTTTTTCCTTTAATTCTTTTTCTAAACAACAAAAAATTCTATTACTCAACATAATGGCATAGAGCATCAATTCTCGCAAAGCTAAAACCTCAAGACTAAAATAACAAAATATACACAAAAATGAGCCCTCTCAATAGGGGTGTCCAAAAAACCGAGGAACCGTACCAGTACCAACCAGGAATGGGACCGTATATTAGAACCATGGTATAGTTCTTGGTTCCTAAAATTCCAAAATTTCGGTTCTCGGGACAGTTCGGGTCGGAACCATCTGGTTCTGGTACTTTCCCAAAAGAACCAACTTTTATGAAAATATTTAATTTTATAAGGTTTGTTTGGAAAATTATGTACATGCAAGTACGCTGCCTTTTAAGAAAATAGAAATAACCCTACCTAAACCTGAAAAACCATAAACCTTAACCTTTATTTATTAATTCCATTCAAAGATTCAAAAATCATTCATTAACATGAAAGTAAATTTTTTCTAAACTAGAATATTTATTGAACAATTTTGTGTTTGTGAGTAACAACTAACAAGAAGTTGTAATTAACTATTGGTATTTATTGTTCATTTAATTTAATGATAAAAGTCAAGAAACAATTAACGATTATGGTGTCACTACATGATATATTGTCACCATGTAAGTTATCGTAAGCTAGTCACCATGATTGATATATAATATTCTTAATGAGTTTGCAATTATTTTCGTGGATAATGAGTTTGCTATTACCGGATACATGTAACTATTAAGGTAGTCAACTTCTTTCGAAGTTCTACGAACCGAGTACCGTAATTTCACCTCCATCCAAACATATTTTTTAACACTTTGGTACTCATGGGAATTACCGAAAATTCCCGTACCAGAACCGGGTACCGTACCAAAACCAAATCGAAAAACTTGGAATGGTTCTTAGTTTCACTTTTTCCTTATTTTCGGTTCTCGATTCTTTCGGTTCCGATTCCGGTTCGGAACGATTCCAGTAGCATGTACACCCCTACCTCTCAACAAGAAGGGTAAAAGTCATAAATACATAATGTACTTTCAATTTTGTCTCATTATACATAATGTACTATTTTTATTGTCAAAATGCTTATTCAACTTTACCATTTTTTTCATTACGCCTAACATTTTCCATATATCCGGTTTTATCTGACATGTTTTTTAATTTTCTTTTTTTAATATCATATTTCCCAACGTGGCACAGGTTTGGTTCATTTACCGGGTATGATAACCCGTTTACAATTTTGACCCATAAAATGGGAATTATAACCCTAAAACTAACAAATAAACGTTATAATTTTATCTAATCCATTATCAAACCCTAGAAACCCTAATCGTAATTCCAAACCCTAAAAACCTAATCACATTATCAAATTACCACAATGTCTTCATCCTCTACAAGTGTTCGCAGGAGAAGGGTGTTACCCACTCATTGTAATTGCAATAACCCTTTAATGAGGCATGTATCTTGGACTATGAATAACCCAGGTAGAAGATTTCTTAACTGTTGAAATTCAAACGTAAGTATAGTTAATTTTAATGATTTTAATTTTCCCCAAAATTTGTGAAATGAGGGTTTTGCATAAGAACTTTAAATATTGTTAATTTTACAGCTTTCTGGTACCACATTCTGCAATGCCTTTTACTAGATTGATCCAGAGTTGACAAATGAATGGTACAAGACTCAGCATTTTCAGATGTATCTGACCATGAGTCCTGAGGAAAGGCAGTTGTACGATGCTGAAGTATCTACTCAAAATCAACTAGAGATTTTAGAACATGAGTTTGATGTTTATCAGCATGATATACACTTGCAGATTGAAGAAATGCAGTTGAAAATTATCAAAAGTAAGAAGAAAGCTACCCTTTTGTTCAAGTGTCTGATGTTTATGGTTGTGTTGTATGTGGTTTTTATGATGTTTTAGACTAGGTTGTTTTAGGAGGTTGGTGTTTGAAAATGGATGTCTTTTGCTATCTTTTGTTGGTGTCTAATGGGTGTTGCTGTAGTGTTAGGATGTTGGTGTCTAATGAGTGTTGAAAATGGATGTCTTTTGCTGTCTTTTGTTGGTTATGTGTAAAGGATGTAGTGGTATGTAAGTTGGTAGGTGTAATGAAATGAAATTAAATGGTTATGTTTGGTCCAACTTTGCTCTCTGCCTAAATAGTCAATGCACAAAAGCAAGCTTCACATGCTCACCACAGGTTTTTAGACAGCACAAAGCACAAAATACATGTGGTCTCCACAGGTAATAAAGTAATGCAATAATGCATTGGATAACACAAGAAACAGTAAGATAAAGATAAGATTCTACATTCCCATTCATAAAGTTAACATCATCCACAAAATACAAGTTTTTAAAAGGTACTAGTTCACAGCAGAATCAAAACAACCTAATTCTAAGAACACTACTCTACATCAAAGGCTTTGTCTGGTGTAGAACCAGTGCCATACTTGTCAAACACAAATTCCTTCTTCTTATTTGCAATTCTCTCAGATCTACCTCTATTCTTGTGATATATTCTACCTACTATAGACTCTGTGGTTGCTCTTTTCTTTGGCCTGCCTCTAGGCTTCTTTGCAGCAGCTGGTGATGGCAAATCTGTAGTGGCAATTTGTTTCCCTTTATCTTCATGTGCAACATCTTGTTCTTTACCTTTGACTTCACTTGCAGGATGAACATGGCTTTGTTGTGTTGGTATATCAGCATTTGAAGTGTTCCTTTGCACAGAATCTGAAAAGAATGATATTTCTTCACCAGGTGAAATAGATATACCAATTTGATCTTCTATTCTTTCATTGAAATCAGCAGTAGTGAACTCTTGTGCATATTCATCCCACCATTTGTCAACAGCTTCATTTTGTTTTTGGATTTCTGCATACTTTGCTTTTTCTTTCTCCTCAATCCTTAAAGTATCAACCAAAGCCTCCATATCCATTTGAAATTGATGTTCCTGCATCATATAAACAAATTAAGGCCCTAAAAATGTATTTTAAGTTTATAAAAGTATTCTAAATTTGTAAAAGTAATACCTCTGGTGTTGTGGTGAATACTTGCTTGCTGCTTGAACCCCCCAAGTTGGACTTTTTTGACACTTTATTGACCTTAGTTGTACCACCTCTCTTTATACCAGTCTTACTACTTGATTCACCTTTGTTTTTCCCGATAGTTGAACCCCCACTTTTTGGTGCCTTTTTTTTAGATAAAGCAGGATCTGGTATGTAAGTTGGCATTTGTTCAACAAAGTGTTCTGGTATCTGATTAGTATTTGTGGGTTGTTCAGGTGGAGCAGGGTTTGTTTGATTCTATTTTGGTGGTCTTGGTTGAGCTGGCTTATCACAATTCCTTTTATTGTGTCCAGGCTCCCAGCAATTATGACAGTGCATGATCCTTCCTACTCTGCTAATTTCATGATCATCTTCAGTTGGTTGCCTAATTCTTTTTTTCCTAGGTCTTCCAGGCATTTTCCTTTCCAATGGGGGTAAAGGTTTTCGAAATGTTGATGGCTTCTAGTACTTAGATCCTAAGACTGGTCTAATAGAGTATTGGTAAGCTTCTACCCATTTATTTTTAGAATACCATTCACTAACCCCTAACTGAGGATCCTTTTTCATATGGAAATATGCAGCCATGGCATGCACACAAGGTATTCCACTCAGTTCCCACATTCTATAATTGCATTTCTTGGAATGCAAATTAACACAGAATGCCTCATCACCTTTTCTTACCTCAACCTCTTGGAAACCACTAGCAACAACATCCCAATGTCTATACAGAATAATAATTATGTATGAGTATTTAAAAATTTAATTCACAAAATGACATAACAAAAAAAAGAAACTAACCTTTGTTTATTTGTTAGAATGTTCAATTGCCTTCTAACACTTGGTGTAATGGTGTCATCCAAGTCCATAGCTTTCTTATTCATGTAGTATACTCTTTGCATCAGGTAAATCCTAATAACCTCTAACATTGTGATTATAGGCTTACCTCTAGCATTCAATATCCTTCCATTAAAGCTCTCAGAAATGCCATTTTCAAAGGCTGCAGTGCACCTGTCCATCTCAAAGAAAGCCCTGCTCCAACTATTTAGGTTTCTTTCAACCAACCATTTATGTGCAGCTTCATCCAGCAACTTTATTTGTTCCATAATCTGCATAAACTACTATTTGATTGTGGTTGAAGCTGCTGCCCAGAATAACCTCTTGTACTGAAGTCCACTCCATTTCTTCTTAAAATTTGCATAGATATGTCTGGTACATTGTCTATGCTCTGCATCAGGTAACCATATACAAACTCCATCAATTAAGCCCTGTATAAAAGATAATTACATGTCAGTTTATCAGTTAGTAGGCATAAAACACCTACTTATAAGTGTAAGTAATACTGACCTTATGTGCATCAGATATGATTGTTATACCCTTTCCATTATCCAACTCCAAATCAGAATGCAATAATGAAAGAAACCAGCACTAGTTGTTTTTATTTTCTACACCAACAACTGCCCATGCAACTGGAAACATTTGGTTGTTGGCATCTCTGCCCATTGCTGTAAGTAGTTGTCCTTTACATGTATGGGTTAGGAAACAACCATCCAAACCAATCACTTTCCTACACCCATCCTTCCAACCAGCTTTAAGACCCAAGAAACAAATATACATCCTTTTGAAGTACATCAGCCCATCATCTTTCTCTTCTATATCTAACTGACATGTGGACCCTGGGTTTGACTCTAGTAATGCTTGTCTATATTCCCACAACCTACTGTAATGATCCACTAAACCTCCTTCATGATCAAACAATGCACACTGTTTAGCCCTTTTACATTGCCCTAAACTGACATCAATTTTAAACTTTTCCCTTATAGAATTTTGCATATACCTGTAAGTTAACCATGGATTGTCTATAATTTCCCTGGCATAATGATGTGCTATCCACTTGTAAGTCACCAATGACCCTAAGTTATAATTCTTACTACACTTGTGATCTGCATACAAAGTCTTTATTTGGAAAGACCTTTCTGTACTCATCCAACTAGCCCAAAGTCTGAATTTACAATCCTTTTGGTTTGCAACATTTTTCTTTTCTTCTTCTTTCTTTTTTGCCCACCTCTCTTTTATTGCCTTACTTATTTTACTTGGTTCACCTTTACAATCTTTACTACCCTGACCCTTACTACTACATATGGCAGTCTCATTGTCTTTTTTACCTCTTTTTCCAGCACACCTACCTTCACTTACATCCCTACCACATAACACTAGCAATTTCTGGAGGTCATTTTGCAAGTATCAAAGTTGGTAACTGATTGATCCTAAACTATCAACTAAATTGAACAGGTGATAGTCAACCAAGTCAAACGTCTAAAACCAACTAACCAAGGAGTACAGTGTATTCCCGGGTCGTTATGTCCCAGCGAGGTAAGCAATTGTATTTAAAAACGTTTTAAGTGATCGGGTGATTTAACAGGAGGATCAGGAATTTAATTATTATGGTTAAACTACGAGATTATGATTGAGAATAGCTTAGAAACACTATTGGAACAATTACTGATAATCAGATAACCTAGAAACGTAATTTAAACCTAAAACGCGCGTTTGAGTTTAAAATAAACGCGAAAGCGCAAAATAAAAAGTGAAACGTGAGCAAATAAAGTCCTACAAATGTGAAAATTATATTTTTCCAATCCTAATGTAATAAGAAAATTTTTAGAAAATTAAAATTATTTTTACCACTATTTAATTAATTACTAATTATTAATTACTTTTTAATTAACTAAATTATACTAATTATTAACTAATTATGAAAATTAACTAGAAAAATGAAAAATTAATTTAAAAAAATCTAAAATATTATAAAACTAATTTTAAAATAGAAAACCTAATTTTTCTACTTTTTAATTATTTATTATTAATTAAAACTAATTATTTAATTGATTTAAACTAAAATAAATTATGAAAAATACTAAATGACCAAGGAAAAATCTGAAAAAAATCCTAAAATTATTTTAACTAAAAAGAAACCTGGGAAAATTTTAAAAATGATAAATACGTATAAATAAGCAAAAAATAAGCCAAAAGGGCTTAAATAGAAGCTATCACTTTAATTATTTTTGTCTTTTTCTTAATTTTCTTTTACAAAACTATTTATCTACTGAAATTATGAAACTTTTGTGAAGATACTTTCTATGAAACTTGAAAATAAGCTGTTTACACACAAATAAGCCAAACAGTTGAGCTATAAGCTTGATTTGAAGGTATAAAGCTCAAATAAGCAATGCAGTGTTACCAGGCCAGAGAATAAGCTACAAACAACTTATGTGTGCTTGGAAGAAGCTAAAATGACAAGTAAGTTCAACTGAATAAGCCAATTGACCAAATAAGCAATTCCAAGCTCACTCAGATTCAAACAGGCCTTGAGGTGCAACTGCAGCCCAAGGTGGGGCCCACAAGAGTGACTTGGGGTCCAAACCAAATGTAAATCTAGAAAGTAGACCTGAGGGGCTTTCCAAAGAGCCCACAAACTCAGTCTGAGCTTAAGTAGTGAGGGAGCTAGGGGCTTGTGAAGCTGACTCAAAAACACTGATTGGTAATCCCAATCAGTCAAGTAGCAATAAGCCAAAAGCTATCCCAATAAGCTCACAAACAAATTTCAAAGGTTGCACAGGTAAGGAAATAACTTAAGGTGTACAAAGGGTCTTGAATGGGCAACAAAATAAACTCACACAAGCTTGTGCAAGCTCATAAGAACCTACTATGGTGGGGTTTAAGCACAAAGTGGTATATAGAAATAAGCAATTGCAACAATTAAGCACTTAAGCACAAACTAAAAGCAAACTTGGACAATTACAAACTCAAATAACTAACACAACTAGAAAGCAACTACCAAACATCACTAGATCAAATGGGAACAAGAAATCAACAAGCTCAATGCCCTGATGCACCAGTCACACAGTGGTCAACCAAGCAACTTAAGGAGTACAATAAGCTAAGCAGATAAGCAGCTAACAGCAATCAAAAGACATACCAAACAAGCCCTCCTAATAGGCTTCCCAAATCACCCAATAACAAGCCATGAGGTCAATTAAACAACAAGTTATGGTCAAAGGTAAAATGGGTCAAATTGGTGGTGCAGGGGAGGTTGCTTCCCCTGCAGGCTCAAAACAGCTTATGCACAAGCTCAAGGAAAATCTAGAAAATAAGCTGCATGTAGGTCCTTAAAGCTTAACTGAGATACTTTAAACCCAAAAAATTTCAAGTGCTAATTCTACTCTCAAAAATCAGGAAAAATCTCACTAAAAGTGAGATTCTGATGGTTTTGACACTTTTGACTTTTGAAAATCTTGTAACACTTTGACTTTTGTGACTTTTCAATGACTACTGGTGACTGATTATGATATACTAAGTTAAAATGAAATGAGTTTAAGTTAAATAAACTATTTATGCACTGATTAGACAAGAACTTGAGCCATAAATCCTAACAGTTAACAGGTTATGAAGGATCAAATGCTATTTTGACTATCTAACCAAACACTTGCTAATTTTATGACTTGAATGAACTGTTTTTACTTAAGTGAACATGCAGAGTCTAAAATTACCAACTCAATTTCCCATTTAGTCCACAGACTCAGCAATTCCAAACACCCTTTAAGGTTTTGTCTGTTTGAGTGTTTCAAAGTGTAAGAGAGATTAAACCACAATCACCCTACAGTAAACATGTTTTATCACTAAGAAACATCTAATGAATGTAAATCAACAACAATCAACAACTTGTCTTAGCAGATTCCTAGTTCCACAATTATTGGCTAATATAGAAAGAAAAACTACACAGATTTAATACTTCAAACAATAAACTGAGATCAAACAAACTACAAAACACTAAACCTACTCAGATGAATACTAAGCATGAGTCAAACAGAAACAAACTAGATAAACAGATCATAAGCTAATATTCTAGAGAAGAACCAAAATAAGCCAAACTTACAAGACACCCTTAGCATGAACAAAGGGTTTTCCAAAGAAGCCTATCTTTAGATAGGCTTATCCACTTCCAAACTTTCCCTGCATTGTCTCTGAATACCTGGAATCAATCTCAAAATCACCACAGTTGACTTATCTTGACCATGTTTATATTTTTGATTTTTTACACTAATGCTGAATTTTATGGTCTCTACAAGCTTTAACAAGCTTCAGGGAACCTATGTGAGCCTATAGAAGTCCATGAACATTGATACAATTAACAACTAATATTATCGAGGGATGCAGAAATCTGAGTAAATTGCAATAACAAAAATGGAACTGAAACTTGTATTTTTATAACTTCAAAAGATTTAGAGTACAACAAGACAGCTTATTACAATGCTTCAAAGATAAAAATTACACTAGGATTTGCTAGAAAATAAATTCGACACTAAAAAGCTAAAAATAAACTACTAACTCCCCTCCCAGCTCCATCTCTTCCTTTTTATAGCTTGAATTAGGGTTTGGGGCACCCTTTTGTCCTTTCCCAGCAGTAAAAACAACCATTGGATGTGCAAGATTCAATCTTGGCCTTTAATCTCTTTTGGCGCCAAAAATGGAGTTTGGATTTTTCTTGGATATTTGATGCCAGGGGTGTATTTTTGGACTGATATTGTTGTTTGGTTAGGCAAGGGGGAAGGTTAGAGTGTGCAGGTGGTGAAGGTAGGGGTGATGATGGGGGTTTTGGTGTTTAGCAGGTAGTGGGGGGTGGTGATGTGGAGGAGGTGGAGTCAAAGGGGGTCAAAGGGCAGGGTCAAAGTTGGGGTTTGACCGGTGGTAATATTAAAAACGTGGGGTGTGGGCTTTTGTGGCGATGGGCCAAGGTTTGGAGTGGGCTTGGGGTATTATTTGTGGATTGGATTGTAAGGAGTGTTGGGTTGGATTCGTATTTGGATTTAGGGGATAATAACAAAGGGTACCCGTTTGGTTTGTATGAAATTTCACAAGGACCATTTTGTAATTTGCTGAAACTTGAGGACCACATCTGCCAATATTACAAAGTTGCAACAAGGACTTATTTTGATACATGTGAATATTACAAGGGCAATATTTGACGTTTTCCATTTTAAAAACTCCCAGGGACCATTTTTGCCAAATTTCAAACAGCAGGGACCAAATGTGTAATTTTCTCAAACTTTTTACCCAATGATCAAATTTGATAACTTTTGACTTTTAAATGCCTTGGGTTGACTTTTCTTTTGTTTTAAAACTTCAGGGACTAGTTTTGTCAATTTTTGAAACTTGAGGGACTGAAACTGCCAATTATGCAAACTTTGTACGTTTTTCATTTGTTTTTAACATTTTGCATCTAAAACATATAAGATACACTTTTGGGATAATTTCTGTATTTTGATGCATTTCTGAGTGTTTTTTGATGTTTTGGCAGTTCACATACGATAAAAATGATGAGTATTTACACACTCATCAGTAACCATTTGTAACTCCATAATTAGCTAAACATTGCTTAAGTTGTGTTGGTGACTCAAACCTCATACCTAAGATTGGTTTACACATACTCAGAGTAAATAACACTTTCAAAGTTAACATTATGTACCACACGAAGGTCGCCATCCACATACTAAAGAGGGTTGCCCACGAAAAAACCATGATAATAGAGGTTAATGGTGAAATTAACCATCTTTCAACGAAACTGCAAAATTAGGGTTTATTATAAAATTAGGGTTTTTATCAATTAATCAATTAGAGGACATTAAAACAGCTAAAATAGAAAGAAAACAACATTATATTCATTTACCTGAGACCAATCGATGCCAATTTTGCAAGATTTTTATTATACGAAATTAGGGCTTGGGGAGAGTGTGTGTTTTTGTAGCGGGAAATGAGTATTGGGAGAAAAATTAGGGTTATAACATAATTATTATCCACGTAACATATCCTAATACCCATTTAAATGCCAACGTGGATTTTTATTAATTCAAATAACCGGGAAACCGGCTATCCCCGGTTGCAATTTACAAAAAATGGAAAATATTAGGCGTAATGAAAAAAATGGTAAAGTTGAATAAGCATTTTGACAATAAAAATAATACATTATGTATAATGAGTCAAAATTAAAAGTACGTTATGTATTTATGACTTTTATCCCAACAAGAATGCCACGAGATGTGGTGCATCTCAACCATCACTGGACTCAACCCAATTTAGCCTTGTGCAACTGTATCTTCAAAATTACCTTATATTACCATATTACCCACTTTGGTCAAACTTATATTTTTGAACCAAACCCACATACAGGCTTTCAAGCTAACCCCCCATTTATCTCAACCAGCACCAGATGTAAACCTCCATAAATTTGGACTAGCTAATGGAAGAGTTACTAACTGAAGTGAATAAAAGATTTCAATACAAAAGCTTTCAAATGCATCCACAATTCTATCATGTGTAACTGTGAATCATTTTTACACGAATTTAAATCAACATTTGATGGAAGCTCACACTTCACACGTTTTTCCTTTTATTTATTGTGTTTATCTTTTATTCCCTTTCAGTGGTCCATATGATTTAACCAATTTCCATTACTAAATTGTCATATTTTGTCTTCGAGCACACAAGCATCTTATTTACTTGTTTAACATGTTAGTATACAGGGATGGAAGCACTAGCGGAGACAGGAGGCGGCAGGGTGGGCACGTGTCCCCTAGCAAAGCAAAAAAAAAAAAAAAAAATTGTAGTGTAACTTTTTTTTAAATATATGGTTATTTTTATAATTTGTTCCTCTTAACGAACCGATTTGTTTGTCTAGTTTCTAAATATTTTCAAAGTTTGCCCATTCAACCATATCGTTCCTAACTGGTTGAGTTAGCTGATTAACTGCTACCAGGATCTCAAAAACCTCCAAATATTTATACAACAATTTTTAAAATTTCCAAGTTTTGGAAGATGGTATTGCCGTGTGATCAAACACTAATCACTTATAAGTAAGGTTTAAGTATCTCTGAAGCATGTTCTAACATAAATTTGGCCCACAAAAATAGAAAAGTTGTCCATGGACTATTTTTCATCATCGCGATGATAAGCATATGTGATTAGTGTGCACACACCGGGCCACAAAGTTTGAAAGGCCTCCAAATTACATATACTCCACTATAGATGCATATAAATATTTTACGCGTAAGAGTTTGTATATTAATACATGTAACATTTGACACATGATTAGCTGCAATTCTTTTTACGTATGTTTGAGTTTGTATCTTTTTTTCGGTGTCAAATAGTCTTTCGCCAGGGACGGTTCAACAATATCGGAGGCCTAAAGCGAAGCCTTAAAACGAGTTTTTTTTTTTTTTTTTTTTTTGTTCAAAGTTATTTGCCCAAAAATTGTTTATATAAAATTTATTTTTCTAGCCTTTTATGCGAAATCTTTTACTAATTTCTCAAAATCAATCATTATGTAGTAATATATATTTTCAATCTATAATCTATAAATTTAATCTTTGCGACACTAATTTGGTTCTTAAATAACTTTTAATTAACTTTAGTTTTTTAAAAGCTCTTTCTGTCGAAGCAACTGTCACTCGAACTGTTAACATTATCATATACGTCATATAAGCATTACCGGAAAGAGTTTAGATTTCTAATAAAGTTACGTATATTAGTCAGTGCAACATTTTTCACGTGTATAATTTCTCTAAAACTCTTTGTTTCAAAATAAATCTATGCCAACAACTATCTTTAAGCTTCATAAAGTGAATATAAAATTTCAATAGTAAATAGTAGCGTAAAGATACTTTTTTACAATCTAAATAGGTAAAATTTACTTTCAATTAATAAAATAGTTTGATCTAAGATATATAAGAATAATCGATTATAAAAGTATATTCGTCGGTTTTTATAGCTTGATTATAAAAATAAACTACTAACTCCCCTCCCAGCTCCATCTCTTCCTTTTTATAGCTTGAATTAGGGTTTGGGGCACCCCTTTGTCCTTTCCCAGCAGTAAAAACAACCATTGGATGTGCAAGATTCAATCTTGGCCTTTAATCTCTTTTGGCGCCAAAAATGGAGTTTGGATTTTTCTTGGATATTTAATGTCAGGGGTGTATTTTTGGACTGATATTGTTGTTTGGTTAGGCAAGGGGGAAGGTTGGAGTGTGCAGGTGGTGAAGGTAGGGATGATGATGGGGGTTTTGGTGTTTAGCAGGTAGTGGGGGGTGGTGATGTGGAGGAGGTGGAGTCAAAGGGGGTCAAAGGGCAGGGTCAAAGTTGGGGTTTGACCGGTGGTAATATTAAAAACGTGTGGTGTGGGCTTTTGTGGTGATGGGCCAAGGTTTGGAGTGGGCTTGGGGTGTTATTTGTGGATTGGATTGTAAGGAGTGTTGGGTTGGATTCGTATTTGGATTTAGGGGATAATAACAAAGGGTACCCGTTTGGTTTGTATGAAATTTCACAAGGACCATTTTGTAATTTGCTGAAACTTGAGGACCACATCTGCCAATATTACAAAGTTGCAACAAGGACTTATTTTGACACATGTGAATATTACAAGGGCAATATTTGACATTTTCCAATTTAAAAACTCCCACGGACCATTTTTGCCAAATTTCAAACTGCAGGGACCAAATGTGTAATTTTCTCAAACTTTTTACCCAAGGATCAAATTTGATAACTTTTGACTTTTAAATGCCTTGGGTTGACTTTTCTTTTGTTTTAAAACTTCAGGGACTAGTTTTGTCAATTTTTGAAACTTGAGGGACTGAAACTGCCAATTATGCAAACTTTGTTCGTTTTTCATTTGTTTTTAAATATTTTGCATCTAAAACATATAAAACACACTTTTGGGATAATTTCTGTATTTTGATGCATTTCTGAGTGTTTTTGGATGTTTTGGCAGTTCAGATACGATAAAAATGATGAGTATTTACACACTCATCAATCCCCCACACTAAACTATTGCTAGTCCCTAGCAATCTTTTGAGAAAAACTTAATGGATTTGAAACTCTTTACCAAAAGCCATCACTTCTGGAGTAGCCAAATGTATCAGTTCATGTAAGAACTATGGTCCACTTGATAACCATGTGATTTTGAGCAAACCACCAGCTGTCAACGGATTTGATTTGTCTTTACCAAAAGCCGTTTGCTTCTGGACTAGCCAACTCTTGATGGAATAGTCAACATCTTGGTGAGCTGATTACCAATTATGGTTTTTCCACTGCCTTTACCACAAGCCATAATCTTGCGGGCTAGCCAACTCATTCACATTTTTGGATATGGCGAGTTGATTTACCATACAATTTTGGGCAAATTGCAAGCCATCAACGGGTTTGAGATATCTTTACCAAGAGCCGTTTTCTCCTGGATTAGCCAATCATTTTGTCGTTTAGACACGGCGGATTGATAACCACAAAAATTTTGAAATAAAGTGAAATTTTTTTTTGAAAATATTGGGCCAAAAACGGGGGTACTTGAGAGTATTTTGTGATAAAATTCGCTAGAATTCCCCCCCCCCCCCCCCCCACACTTAGAATTGAATATTGTCCTCAATATTCAAAGTCCCGGCTATTATGCCGACTCTTTAAACATAAAAAGATAATATTATAAGCTAACTGTGGGAATATCGTTTTGCATTTTTCACTTTATTTATCTGTACATACAATCACACTTTTTTTTTTATTCAATGATATATACATTTCAAATAGCTGCAGGGGACGGCCACTCCCCCACACTAGGGTGTTAGAAAGTAGAAAGAAGTCAGAGACATGGGTGAAAACCCATGTTGTTGCTACTATTTTTGTTTATCGAGTCGCTAGCTTGACTCGATCCCCGAATTTAATTGTCCTTGGGGAATGTTTGGAGATCCGGGACAACCATGGATGGTATGTCCTCTCCAAAGTAATGTTTCAAACGATGTCTATTCACTTTGAAATTAGGACCGTCATTTTGAGATAACTCGACGGTGCCATAAGGATAAACCTTAACGATAGTGAATGGACCAGTCCATCGGGTTTTGAGCTTTCCCGAGAAGATCTTAAGTCTAGAGTTGAAAAGAAGGACTCGATCACCAACGTTGAAAACGCGGTTTTTGATTTTTGAGTCATGTATCTTCTTTGTCTTTTCCTTATAGATCAAAGAGTTCTCGTAAGCTTGATCACGAAGTTCATTTAATTCATTCAATTGAACTTTCCTATGATCACCCGCAGTTTTTAGGTCAAAATTTGCATGCTTGAGGGCTCAATAGGCCTTATGCTCAAGCTCGATCGGAAGATGGCATGCTTTCCCGTACACAAGCTTGTAAGACGTACACCCGATGGGTGTTTTGTAAGCCGTACGGAAAGCCCAAAGTGCATCATCTAATTTATCCGACCAAGATGCACGAGTTTCACCAACGGTTCTTTCCAATATTCTCTTAATGCCTCGATTGGAAACTTCTACTTGTCCACTTGTTTGAGGGTGGTACGCAGTAGAAAGACGGTGAGTTACACCATACTTTTGCATGACTTTATCGAATTTGTCATTGCAAAAATGCGTACCACGATCACTAATTATAGCACTTGGAGTTCCAAATCGAGCAAAAAGAGCTTTCAAAAACTTCACAACAACTCGGGCATCATTTGTGGGTAAAGCTTTCTCTTCAACCCATTTTGACAAATAGTCAACAGCCACGAGTTTGTACTTATTTCCATGAGATGATGGAAATGGCCCCATAAAGTCGATGCCCCATACGTCAAATATTTCACAAACTTGGATTGCATTTTGTGGCATTTCATTTTTTTGTGAAATATTCCCATGACGTTGACAAGCGTCACAGAATTTGACCAATTCTTGGGCATCCTTATAAATCGTGGGCCAATAGAAACCGGAGTCAAACACCTTTTTGGCGGCGTAGTTTGGATTGTGGTGGCCCCCCGTGGGACCAGCATGGCAAGCCTTGAGAATTTCAGTGGCTTCTTGACCATATACACACCGTCGGATGACTTGATCCGCACAGACTTTGAAAAGGTAGGGGTCGTCCCAGAAATAATGTTTCACATCCTTAAAGAACTTGTTCTTTTGTTGGGACGACATCCCTTTCACCACAAAGTTACCCGCAATGTAGTTTGCAAAATTGGCAAACCATGGGGTATCAGAATCTCCACGAAAGGCAACCGCATTGAGTGTCTCGAGAGGGAAGGTTTCATTAATTTCCTTCTTTTCGAAGACATCTTGATGGGGGTTTTCCAAACGGGAGAGATGATCAGCAGCTAGGTTCTCAGCTCCTTTTTTTTATCACGAATTATGATATCAAATTTTTGCAGGAGGAGAACCCAACGAAGTAGTCTCGGCTTTGCATCTTGTTTTGCAAAAAGGTACTTCAAAGCCGAGTGATCCGTATACACTATGCTTTTGGTCAAGATCAAATATGACCGGAATTTTTCAAAGGCATATACCACAGCTAATAATTCTTTTTCAGTGGTAGTGTAATGACTTTGAGCCTCGGTCATTGTTTTGCTTGCATAGTGTATAGGCTGAAAGTGTTTAGACCTGCGTTGCCCCAAGACTGCCCCTATTGCATAATCACTAGCATCATACATAAGTTCAAAGGGCAAGTCCCAATCGGGGGCAACAAGAATAGGTGCCTCAGTAAGCTTTTTCTTTAGAGTTTCAAAAGCTTCTACGCACTCAGGTGAGAAGATAAAAGGAGCATCCTTTTCGAGGAGATGGGTCATAGGCCGGGCGATCTTGGAAAAATCTTGAATAAACCTACGATAGAAACCGGCATGACCCAAAAAGCTCCTAATACCTTTGACTGTAGTGGGATGAGGTAATTTTGCTATGACATCAATTTTGGCTTTGTCAATCAATCCCATTCTTTGAAATTTTATGGCCGAGGACAATGCCCTCTTTGACCATAAAGTGACTCTTCTCCCAATTTAGACATAACTTTGTGTCTTCACAACGTTTGAGCTTGTTGTCTAAATGGGAGAGACATGATTGAAACGAATCCCCAATGACCAAAAAATCGTCCATGAAGACCTCCATAGTTTTCCCGATCATGTCGGAAAATATGGACATCATACATCTTTGAAACATGCCCGGAGCATTACATAAACCAAATGGCATACGTTTATAAGCAAAAGTTCCATAGGGTCACGTGAAAGTGGTCTTTTCCTGATCTTGCGGATCAATGGGAATCTGAAAGTAACCCGAGAAACCATCGAGGAAGCAATAGTACTCATTCCCCGCTAATCTCTCGAGCATCTGATCCATAAAGGGCAGAGGAAAATGATCTTTGCGGGTGGCGTCATTTAACTTGCGATAGTCAATGCAGACACGCCAACCCGTAACCAATCGAGTTGGAATCAACTCATTTTCTTCGTTTGTGACAACAGTAATGCCACCCTTTTTTGGAACACAATGTATTGGGCTAACCCAAGGACTGTCCAAGATAGGGTAAATCAATCCGGCATCAAGAAGTTTTAAAACTTCTTGTTCGATAACCTCATGAATTTTGGGATTCACCCTTCTTTGTTGTTGGACTGCTGATTTGAAGTCATCCTCCATTAAAATCTGAGTACAAAATTCAGGGTCAATGCCCTTGATGTCGGAGAGTCGCCAAGCAATTGCTTGTTTATGTGACTTCAAAACCGTTATGAGAGCAGCCTTTTCCTCATCACTTAAATCCTTAGCAATTATCACGGGTAATTTATCATCACCCTCCAAAAATGCATACTCAAGATGAGGCGGCAAGTCCTTAAGCTCAACCATAGGAAAGTCATCAGTTTTCTCAACATTTTTGACCTCCTCTTTATGAAGTTGTTGTGGTAGAACAGGAAGAGGAGAGGGATCTTCGTTTAGTAATTTCTCAAGTAAGAGAATATCCCTCTCAGAGTCAATCTCTTGGTTATCGATTCCATCGGGAATCGAATCACTTTTGAGAAAGGCCTCGATTTCTTCTAAGATGAATTCACTTTCCTCAAACGGAGTGAGGGAAGGAGAAGAATTGGCAATGATGGGATGAGAAGATTGAGGGAGATTTTCCCTCGAAGAATCATCAATGAAACCTAGAACCTTTTGAGCGTACTCCTCAGTAGTAATATCGATGACATCTACCTGGTTTACCGATTCAGAATCATAATCGGAGTACCTCGAAGTTTGATCGAGGTTGAAGGTGACAGCTTCAGTTCCAACACGCAATGTGATTTCTTGCTCAAATACATCGATGAGAGCACGCCCAGTTCTAAGGAATCCCCTTCCAAGAATTAGAGGGACCCTTGAATTGGCATCAAAGTCAACAATCACAAAATCTGCCAGAAAATGGAACTTTCCCACTTTAACGAACACATCTTCAGCAATGCCGAGAGGACGTGATATTGAACGATCGTCAAGCTCTAAAGTCATGCACGTGGGAGTAAGTTCAGGAAGAGATAGTTTCTTCCACACAGAATATGGCATAAGGTTAATGTTAGCACCAAGATCGGCCATGGCAAAGCATTCAACCATCGCAGGAAAAATACATGGAATGAGGAATTTTCCGGGATCTCCAAGCTTCTCGGGAAGCTTTTTCAAAAGAACTGCTGAGCAATTCTCATTTAGAGGAGTTCTTGCCATCTCAAAGAGTTTTTCCTTATTACTTAACAGATTCTTGATTGTTGATGCGAATTTGGGCATCAAGATTATAGCATCCGCGAAGCTAATGTCAAAGTGCAAATCTTGAAAGATTTGGAAGAACTTATCCATTTGGTGACTAGCCTTTTCGCGGAGCTTTTGCTCATTCAAGCGTGATGGGTAAGGAATAGAAGTTTTGGATTTAGGGTTCTCAGCTGGAGTCTCAGGTGGATCAAAGACAACTCCAGGTTTTGGCATGGTTTCTGGGACAACCTGAGGGTGGACATGTGCGGTACTTCGTGGACTATTAGATTGCACCTTGTCCTTTGTCACCTCAGGCTCACGTTCCACTACCTTTGGAGGAGAGGAAGAAGAGGTAGTAGGAATTGCGGATATGAAGCACCACTTCGTGTTGTGATCGCCTTAGCATCGCCCCTCGGGTTAGCGATCGTGTTGCTCGGTAAAGTAGTACCTGAGCCCGAGGGTCGATCATTTAAAGACTTCTTGATGTCAGAAATCTGGCTAACCAACAACTTGTTCAACTCTTCTTGGGACTTCATGAATTGTTTTAATAACTCGTCAGATGAAGGCCCAGTTGGAACAATGGCTTGATTGTTAAGAACATTTGGAGCACGATTGTTTTGGTTGGGACCTTGATTTTGGAAATTTCCTTGAGTTTGGTGTTGGAAATTCCTTTGATTCTGGTTGTTGTTTTCATGAAAGTACCCTTGATTGGGGTTACCCTGACCTTGGTTCCGATTAAAGTTTCCTTGATTTTGGAAACCTTGGTTTTGACTTTGAAAACCGTGACCCTGATTGAAGTTACCTTGGTTTTGATAACCTTGGTTCATTCTATTTTGATTTTGGTTACGGTTTTGGACATTTTGGTTTTGATTAAAACCAGGTGGTCCAGGGTAATGATTAGGACGATAGTTCGGGTCCATAGGAGGGCGATATTGATTGCCTCCTTGATTTGAAGACCCGGCTATAGCATGAGCTTCATATGGGGAACCATCAGTAGCTGTGCAATTGTAGTAGGCATGCGGCCCACCACAAGTCACACAGACTTCCACTTTTTTAACCTCAGCAGGTGGAGGATGTTGTGGAAATGAAACTTTCTTTGTTTGGGCGAGAACCAAAGCTTGAATAGCTTCAGTAAGCTTGTCAATCTTAGCATTCGTACTAGATTGACTCATAGAAGATGAAGTGGAAGGACCCGCATTAATTTGAGAAACAACCGGCTTGCTTCGTGTAGAGCAGACCTTGGACTTATTTTCAATGATTTGCAAAGCTTCTTTGGTGGTTCTACTCAAGAAATTACCTCCCGTGGAGGCATTGAGTGAATCCTGATCAGCTTGGCTCATGCCATTGTTAAAAGTATCGAGTTGCATCAACTCTGAGAAACCATGATGTGGACACTTGCGAAGTAATTCTTTGAAATGATCCCACGCTTCACCAAATGATTCATCATATTTTTGAGTGAACTTGGTGATTTCATTCTTAAGACTCGTGGTCTTTGAAGGTGGGAAGAATTCATTCACAAACTTTTTTACCAAGTCTTCCCATGTCTCAATTGAGTGAGGGGGTTGTTTCTCAAGCCAAATCCGGGCTTGACCGTCTAGAGAGAATGGGAAGAAAAGAAGCTTGATTGCTTCACAGGGGACATTCTTGTACTTGATGGTTGATGTGATTTTATTGAACCATCGAATATGAGCATGAGGATCGTCCCTCTCAAAACCGTAGAATTGACTTGAGGTTACAAGATTAAGTAACCCGGTTTTGAGCTTAAAACTATCAGCCACGATGGCTGGAACAACAATGGCATCTCCGTAACCCTCGATGGGTGCTTGGAGAAGCTCACACATAGGGCGGTCTTCCGCCATGGTGACAACTGGAGTGGAAACAGTACGGATCTCAAATCCGACTGTTGGTGCTGAACGTCTACGAGGTCTTCCAGGTTTTCTTACAAGCTCACGTAATGGGCTAGTAGACCTAGAAGAGCGAGTGCGCATGCACTAGGAGCAAAAATCAATCAAAACAAAATCGAGGCAAATCAACAGTGAACTTAAACCAATTATCACAAGCAAGTGGCTTCTTTAAGAAAGGTACACCACTCACAGGGATACAAAGGCAAGTTTTAAATCTTTGGTTTGGGAACTTATTATGTCCACACCCCCAGTTGGTAGGTGTTCTGCCTTAGTTTGCGACGGTTTATTTTTATGTAGAATTATTATTCACAAGAAAGAGACGAATGTTTTTGGGTTTTTGTGTATGGGTTAAAAACTTTTGGACAATATTTTTGGTATCGTTTCGTTTACCAAAATCGTATCTCTTTAAGAATCACCTTAAAAGAAATATGATATAGAAAACGTAACGATCTGTTTTGTTTGTTTTTTATTTTTTTGGTGTCGTTAACACTTTAGGAAAAGTGTTAATGACGTTTTTGTTTTATGATTAAGATTTACAAAAAGGTGGTGGTGTTTATACAGTGATGAATGAAAAACCACTAATCTCTAAAAAACGTTTTGATTACGCAGCTACCTCCCCGGCAGCGGCACCAAATTTTGATTGATCCTAAACGGTCAACTAAATTGAACAGGTGATGGTCAACCAAGTCAAACGTCTAAAACCAACTAACCAAGGAGTACAGTGTATTCTCGGGTCGTTATGTCCCAGCGAGGTAAGCAATTGTATTTAAAAACGTTTTAAGTGATCGGGTGATTTAACAGGAGGATCAGGAATTTGATTATTATGGTTAAACTACAAGATTATGATTGAGAATAGCTTAGAAACACTATTGGAACAATTACTGATAATCAGATAACCTAGAAACTTAAGTTAAACCTAAAACGCGCGTTTGAGTTTAAAATAAATGCGAACGCGCAAAATAAAAAGTGAAACGTGAGCAAATAAAGTCCTACGAATGTGAAAATTATATTTTGAAAATCCTAATGTAATAAGAAAATTTTTAGAAAATTAAAATTATTTTTACCACTATTTAATTAATTACTATTAATTAATTACTAATTATTAATTACTTTTTAATTAACTAAATTATACTAATTATTAACTAATTATGAAAATTAACTAGAAAAATGAAAATTTAATTTAGAAAAATCTAAAATATTATAAAACTAATTTTAAAACAGAAAACCTAATTTTTCTACTTTTTAATTATTTATTATTAATTAAAACTAATTATTTAATTGATTTAAACTAAAATAAATTATGAAAAATACTAAATGACCAAGGAAAAATCTGAAAAAATTCCTAAAATTATTTTAACTAAAAAGAAACCTGGGAAAAATTTAAAAATGATAAATGCTTATAAATAAGCAAAAAATAAGCCAAAAGGGCTTAAATAGAAGCTATCACTTTAATTATTTGTCTTTTTCTTAATTTTCTTTTACAAAACTATTTATCTACTAAAATTATGAAACTTTTGTGAAGATACTTTCTATGAAACTTGAAAATAAGTTGTTTACACACAAATAAGCCAAACAGTTGAGCTATAAGCTTGATTTGAAGGTATAAAGCTCAAATAAGCAATGCAGTGTACCCAGGCCAGAGAATAAGCTACAAACAACTTATGTGTGCTTGGAAGAAGCTAAAATGACAAGTGAGTTCAACTGAATAAGCCAATTGACCAAATAAGCAATTCCAAGCTCACTCAGATTCAAACAGGCCTTGAGGTGCAACTGCAGCCCAAGGTGGGGCCCACAAGAGTGACTTGGGGTCCAAACCAAATGTAAATCTAGAAAGTAGACCTGAGGGGCTTTCCAAAGAGCCCATAAACTCAGTCTGAGCTTAAGTAGTGAGGGAGCTAGGGGCTTGTGAAGCTGACTCAAAAACACTGATTGGTAATCCCAATCAGTCAAGTAGCAATAAGTCAAAAGCTATCCCAATAAGCTTACAAACAAATTTCAAAGGTTGCACAGGTAAGGAAATAACTTAAGGTGTACAGAGGGTCTTGAATGGGCAACAAAATAAACACACACAAGCTTGTGCAAGCTCATAAGAACCTACTGTGGTGGGGTTTAAGCACAAAGTGGTATATAGAAATAAGCAATTGCAACAATTAAGCACTTAAGCACAAACTAAAAGCAAACTTGGACAATTACAAACTCAAATAACTAACACAACTAGAAAGCAACTACCAAACTCCACTAGATCAAATGGGAACAAGAAATCAACAAGCTCAATGCCCTGATGCACCAGTCACACAGTGGTCAACCAAGCAACTTAAGGAGTACAATAAGCTAAGCAGATAAGCAGCTAACAGCAATCAAAAGACATAGCAAACAAGCCCTCCTAATAGGCTTCCCAAATCACCCAATAACAAGCCATGAGGTCAATTAAACAACAAGTTATGGTCAAAGGTAAAATGGGTCAAATTGGTGGTGCAGGGGAGGTTGCTTCCCCTGCAGGCTCAAAACAGCTTATGCACAAGCTCAAGGAAAAATCTAGAAAATAAGCTGCATGTAGGTCCTTAAAGCTTAACTGAGATACTTTAAACCCAAAAATTTCAAGTGCTAATTCCACTCTCAAAAATCAGGAAAAATCTCACTAAAAGTGAGATTCTGATGGTTTTGACACTTTTGACTTTTGAAAATCTTGTAACACTTTGACTTTTATGACTACTGGTGACTGATTATGATATACTAAGTTAAAATGAAATGAGTTTAAGTTAAATAAACTATTTATGCACTGATTAGACAAGAACTTGAGCCATAAATCCTAACAGTTGACAGGTTATGAAGAATCAAATGCTATTTTGACTAACTAACCAAACACTTGCTAATTTTATGACTTGAATGAACTGTTTTTACTTAAGTGAACATGCAGAGTCTAAAATTACCAACTCAATTTCCCATTTAGTCCACAGACTCAGCAATTCCAAACACCCTTTAAGGTTTTGTCTGTTTGAGTGTTTCAAAGTGTAAGAGAGATTAAACCACAATCACCCTACAGTAAACATGTTTTATCACTAAGAAACATCTAATGAATGTAAATCAACAACAATCAACAACTTGTCTTAGCAGATTCCTAGTTCCACAATTATTGGCTAATATAGAAAGAAAAACTACACAGATTTAATACTTCAAACAATAAACTGAGATCAAACAAACTACAAAACACTAAACTCACTCAGATGAATACTAAGCATGAGTCAAACAGAAACAAACTAGATAAACAGATCATAAGCTAATATTTTAGAGAAGAACCAAAATAAGCCAAACTTACAAGACACCCTTAGCATGAACAAAGGGTTTTCCAAAGAAGCCTATCTTTAGATAGGCTTATCCACTTCCAAACTTGCCCTGCATTGTCTCTGAATACTTGGAATCAATCTCAAAATCACCACAGTTGACTTATCTTGACCATGTTTATATTTTTGATTTTTTACACTAATGCTGAATTTTATGGTCTCTACAAGCTTTAACAAGCTTCAGGGAACCTATGTGAGCCTATAGAAGTCCATGAACATTGATACAATTAACAACTAATATTATTGAGGGATGCAGAAATCTGAGTAAATTGCAATAACAAAAATGGAACTGAAACTTGGATTTTTATAACTTCAAAAGATTTAGAGTACAACAAGACAGCTTATTACAATGCTTCAAAGATAAAAATTACACTAGGATTTGCTAGAAAATAAATTCGACACTAAAAAGCTAAAAATAAACTACTAACTCCCCTCCCAGCTCCATCTCTTCCTTTTTATAGCTTGAATTAGGGTTTGGGGCACCCTTTTGTCCTTTCCCAGCAGTAAAAACAACCATTGGATGTGCAAGATTCAATCTTGGCCTTTAATCTCTTTTGGCGCCAAAAATGGAGTTTGGATTTTTCTTGGATATTTGATGCCAGGGGTGTATTTTTGGACTGATATTGTTGTTTGGTTAGGCAAAGGGGAAGGTTGGAGTGTGCAGGTGATGAAGGTAGGGGTGATGATGGGGGTTTTGGTGTTTAGCAGGTAGTGGGGGGGGGGGGGTGATGTGGAGGAGGTGGAGTCAAAGGGGGTCAAAGGGCAGGGTCAAAGTTGGGGTTTGACCGGTGGTAATATTAAAAACGTGGGGTGTGGGCTTTTGTGGTGATGGGCCAAGGTTTGGAGTGGGCTTGGGGTATTATTTGTGGATTGGATTGTAAGGAGTGTTGGGTTGGATTGTGATTTGGATTTAGGGGATAATAACAAAGGGTACCCGTTTGGTTTGTATGAAATTTCACAAGGACCATTTTGTAATTTGCTGAAACTTGAGGACCACATCTGCCAATATTACAAAGTTGCAACAAGGACTTATTTTGACACATGTGAATATTACAAGGGCAATATTTGATATTTTCCATTTTAAAAACTCCCACGGACCATTTTTGCCAAATTTCAAACTGCAGGGACCATATGTGTAATTTTCTCAAACTTTTTACCCAAGGATCAAATTTGATAACTTTTGACTTTTAAATGCCTTGGGTTGACTTTTCTTTCGTTTTAAAACTTCAGGGACTAGTTTTGTCAATTTTTGAAACTTGAGGGACTGAAACTGCCAATTATGCAAACTTTGTTCGTTTTTCATTAGTTTTTGAACATTTTGCATCTAAAACATATAAAACACACTTTTCGGATAATTTCTGTATTTTGATGCATTTCTGAGTGTTTTTTGATGTTTTGGCAGTTCAGATACGATAAAAATGATGAGTATTTACACTCTCACCAGTAACCATTTGTAACTCCATAATTAGCTAAACATTGCTTAAGTTGTGCTGGTGACTCAAACCTCATACCTAAGATTGGTTTACACTGATTCCATGGGGTTTCTGGATCAAAAGCAGGGTATTGAACACCTTTTTTTTTTACCTTATATTGAGTATCTATATCATCCTCTTGAGGGTCGCCATCCACATACTCAGAGTAAATAACACTTTCAAAGTTAACATTATGTACCACACGAAGGTCGCCATCCACATACTGAAGAGGGTTGCCCATGAAAAAACCATGATAATAGAGGTTAATGGTGAAATTAACCATCTTTCAACGAAACTGCAAAATTAGGGTTTATTATAAAATTAGGGTTTTTATCAATTAATCAATTAGAGGACATTAAAACAGCTAAAATAGAAAGAAAACAACATTATATTCATTTACCTGAGACCAATCGATGCCAATTTTGCAAGATTTTTATTATACGAAATTAAGGCTTAGGGAGAGTGTGTGTTTTTGTAGCGGGAAATGAGTATTGGGGGAAAAATTAGGGTTATAACATAATTATTATCCACGTAACATATCCTAATACCCATTTAAATGCCAACGTGGATTTTTATTAATTCAAATAACCGGGAAACCGGCTATCCCCGGTTGCAATTTACAAAAAATGGAAAATATTAGGCGTAATGAAAAAAATGGTAAAGTTGAATAAGCATTTTGACAATAAAAATAATACATTATGTATAATGAGTCAAAATTAAAAGTACGTTATGTATTTATGACTTTTATCCCAACAAGAATGCCACGAGATGTGGTGCATCTCAACCATCAATGGACTCAACCCAATTTAGCCTTGTGCAACTCTATCTTCAAAATTACCTTATATTACCATATTACCCACTTTGGTCAAACTTATATTTTTGAACCAAACCCACATACAGGCTGTCAAGCTAACCCCCCATTTATCTCAACCAGCACCAGATGTAAACCTCCATAAATTTGGACTAGCTAATGGAAGAGTTGCTAACTGAAGTGAATAAAAGATTTCAATACAAAAGCTTTCAAATGCATCCACAATTCTACCATGTGTAACTGTAAATCATTTTTACACGAATTTAAATCAACATTTGATGGATGGAAGCTCACACTTCACACGTTTTTCCTTTTATTGTGTTTATCTTTTATTCCCTTTCAGTGGTCCATATGATATTAACCAATTTCCATTACTAAATTGTCATATTTTGTCTTCGAGCACACAAGCATCTTATTTACCTGTTTAACATGTTAGTATACAGGGATGGAACCACTAGCGGAGACAGGAGGGGGCAGGGTGGGCACGTGTCACCTAGCAAAAAATAAATAAATAAATAAATAAATAAATTGTAGTGTAACTTTTTTTAAATATATGGTTATTTTTATAATTTATTCCCCTTAACGAACCGATTTGTTTGTCTAGTTTCTAAATATTATCAAAGTTTGTCCACTCAACCATATCATTCTTGCTCCGGCCTGGGATGGAAGCAAGAATGCAAGATATAAATTAAACATTTAAGGAAAAATAAGTCGGGAAACACAAAAATCAAGGCTTAACATTGCGCCAAATGATTGTCTCGGAACCCTCCAAGACCCACCATGGTTACTCACTGGCCACAACACATCGTTCCTAACTGGTTGAGTTAGCTGATTAACTGCTACCAAGATCTCAAAAACCTCCAAATATTTATACAACAATTTTTAAAATTTCCAAGTTTTGGAAGATGGTATTGCCGTGTGATCAAACACTAATCACTTATAAGTAAGGTTTAAGTATCTCTCAAGCATGTTCTAACATAAATTTGGCCCACAAAAATAGAAAAGTTGTCCATGGACTATTTTTCATCATGGCGCATATGTGATTAGCGTGCACACACCGGGCCACAAAGTTTGAAAGGCCTCCAAATTACATATACTCCACTATAGATGCATATAAATATTTTACGCGTAAGAGTTTGTATATTAATACATGTAACATTTGACACATGATTAGCTGCAATTCTTTTTACGTATGTTTGAGTTTGTAACTTTTTTTCGGTGTCAAACAGGGACGGTTCAACAATATCAGAGGCCTAAAGCGAAGCTTTAAAACGAGTTTGTTTTTTTTTTTTTTTTTTTTTTTTTCACAAAGTTATTTGCCCAAAAATTGTTTATATAAAATTTATTTTTCTAGCCTTTTATGCGAAATCTTTTACTAATTTCTCAAAATCAATCATTATGTAGTAATATATATTTTCAATCTATAATCTATAAGTGTCAATAAATTTAATATTTTTGTGACACTAATTTGGATCTTAAATAACTTTTAATTAACTTTAGTTTTTTAAAAGCTCTTTCTGTCGAAGCAACTGTCACTCGAATAGTTAACATTATCATATACGTCATATAAGCATTACCGGAAAGAGTTTAGATTTCTAATAAAGTTACGTATATTAGTCAGTGCAACATTTTTCACGTGTATAATTTCTCTAAAACTCTTTGTTTCAAAATAAATCTATGCCAACAACTATCTTTAAGCTTCTTATCATAAAGTGAATATAAAATTTCAATGGTAAATAGTAGCGTAAAGATACTTTTTTACAATCTAAATAGGTAAAATTTACTTTCAATTAATGAAATAGTTTGATCTACGATGTATAAAAATAATCGATTATAAAAGTATATTCATCGGCTTTTATAGTTTTATTGTCAACATTATCATCATATTTTCTATCTCTACAAATAGTTCGTTTTTTTTTTCAAATTTTCGTTGTACATTCATATATTTAGCAATTTCTTTAATAGAAATTATAGCAACTTTAAAAGCAACTTTCGATTAAAGAATGAATGATATAAGAGGAGATGAGAATGAGAGAAAGCTAGAGAGTGAAAGTATGTTAGTGGGTGTGAAAGATTAAATGTTGATTCATTAATACAAATGTTTAACAGTTATTAATATGTCTTAATTAATATTTCCTTATATTTCTTGCAAAACGAGTTTTTTATTTACTTAATATATTTGGGCTTAGATTTTTACAACTCATAGGCCGAAAGTTAGAGAAAAAAAAAAGAAAAAAAATCGATTATTTATCATTACATTAATCGGTTAATTGGAGCTTTATATAATCGAATCTCTAAAAATGACGGGAATAAAACAAGTGACTAACTTTATACATATAAAAGGTCTTAGAAAATCTGAGGCCTAAACCCTAGCTTTACTTGCTTTATTTTTAAGCCACCACTCATAAGACTATTAACTATGCATACCTGAACTCTAAGGCTAGTAAAGCACCCACAAAATCAAAATGGAACGAATTCTTTTGATCTTGATGTTACCATAAACTCAAATTAAGGATGTGTTTAGTTGGTGAAAAATACTCTATTTTTCAGAAAAATTTTCATTAAAAACTGAAAACCCGTTTAGTTACACATTTTTAAAAAACTTCTCTAAAATAATAAAATCTATTGAAAACCAAAAAAAAAAAAAAAAAAAAAAAAAAAAAAAAAAAAAAAACCTAGAATGTAAGAAAGAGCTACTTACTATTTCTTATATTTTTCCTTCTATTCTTTTTAAAAAATGTTATCTAAACGCGTTTTTTAAATTTATAGCTATTTCGATATATAAAAACCATTCTTTTATTTCTAGAGATAGAAACCATTCTACATACTAAACGCACGTAAGTTTCGGTAATTTTTTCAGGAAAAAAGGTACTCCTTCGTTGATCCAAAGGGCCTTTCTCTATCATAGTCATATATGTTACTCGTCTAATTTTATCGCACCTAAGTTTTGGTAATTTTTTCAGGAAAACAGGTACTCCTTCGTTGATCTAAAGGGCCTTTTTCATATTTTAATCTTCATAATCATCCTATATATTTTTTTTCAAGGTACTTTGTAATTTTCTGAAAAGATCATGACGTTTCATAAGCACAAGTTTAATACTTATCTTTCTTTATTTGCCTTTACTAACCACAATATCCTAACAAAAAGGATCTTACCAACCACTTCTACATGTCTTAGGTATGTTTGGCGAAAGTAACTATTGCTGGAACTGGTGCTGGAGATGGTGCTGAAAATTATAAAAAGAGATTATTTTTATAAGCTAACATTTTGTTTTAAGAGATTATGAAAGATTATTTTTTTTTTAAATCTCTTATAAGTTATGTTTGCCAAACAAATATTATTTTTTAAATAGCTTATTTTTTGAAAAAATTAGCACAATCTCTCAACAATCTTAGCCTAAGCCTAACATTAATCTAGTCATTCAGGTCAAAGATAATTCCTTGGATGGAAACATGTCTACACCGCTCGTTTCATCATAAGCATTCAACATAAATAACAAGTTACCAACTTATCAAGTACTAAAAATCTGTTAAAATCAACCATTATTAAAACCGAAACATTATGAATCCGCTTGCAAAATTTTATCAACTTGCATTGTTCAAAGCATACGAAAGCCAGCTTACTGGGCAGGCGTATATTACAATGAGTAATAAAAACTGAAAACTGAGTTAAAAGAAAAAAACCAAACAAGAAAAATATTTTATATATTGCAAGTAAATTAAAAAGCCCAAGAAGCAGATCTTTTCATTTGAGGCTTCATTTGTTTGTCTTCCTCAAGTGATATCATACCCAAATGAGATGGATCTTCAAGCATCATTTTAGCCACCAAGTAACCTGCTATAGACCATGTTTGGTTCTTGCGGGCTTGCTTTCCTATAAACCGACCAAGCTTTCCGTCATAATATTCAGGCCACTGGTCCATCAATAATCGGCTTTCGGCTAACTCAATGGCCTTTTTAGCAATCTGGGGTCGCCCTGCCTTGATACACGCTGCTGTGAGTAGCCATATGAGAACTGCGATGAAAGGATAGTCAGCACCAAAAAGAGCACAAAAATTCATAATGTGACTCAGTTCATAGATTCAAGATATACATGCACAATCAATATGAATAAAAATGACAAGAATTTAGAAGATTCACTATAGAACAGATTTTTAAAAAATGATCCAACACGTGCAAAATGTGCAAAATATAGGCACAAAAGACATCATGGGGTATTGAAGTGTGCAACATGCAAGACAAAATGCGTAAACACCAGTACAATATGATGGAAACATATGGCATGGTATAAAGTAAAATGATCTAAAACGTGACAATATAGGGGCCAACATGGATGGACCTACATGTTCCACATGGTGGTGTGCACATATATGCCTTGAAAAACAAGGCATACAACTTTGTGGCATATTGTAAGAAATGTTGTTATTATGTATCCGGTGTAAAAATTTATTACGTAAAGTGTATAATAAGAAATCGTTGGCCTAAATGGTGTTTCATCATCGTCTGCCTAAATGGTGTTTCATCTGATGAATGGTTTAAAAGTGTCAAGGAGGTAGGTTAGACCCATTTGTCTTAAAAAAAAGGTAAAGTGGGTAATTACTTTCTAAAAAAATAGCTGAAAAGGATACAGGTAGGACTTCTCAAACAGATAGAAGTATCCGATGTATTTTAACAAATATAACATCCAGATGATTTTATTCAGAAATAAGATGATTTTGAAGATATATATAATTTGAAATCATATCAGGGCACATTAATTGTTCACATAAAATTTAACAAGTTTGGACTAAAAAGCGTTTAGGGGAGACCAACCGTACCCAAAATATGAAACACATGCTCCGACAGGAACCCATTATGATAGTCAAATTAAGAGAATCTCACCTGGCCAAGATCCACCATTATGATAACTCCAGCTAGTATTTTTAGGATCACACCCAGTAACAATTCTCCATTCATGACTTTCCATGGCTGGGTAACAAATCTTTAACGGCATTTCACCCACAAGTTCTTGCCAACGTGATTCAATAAGATCCATAATTGCCGAACTCTGCTCAGGTGTCGCTAGAGAAGACAAAATAGCCACACAATTACCCAGACAAAACCAACGGAAATCCATTTTTGCAGGACTCACGTTCCCAATAAAGTAACCACCTCTGGTCGGCATGAAATCAAAAACCCAATCGGGAAGAGAGTCAGGGATGACATTAAACTTATTAACAGCGGTATGAGAGTATTCTTCTGTTTTGTAACGGTATATGTCATTTAGTTGCTTAATATCGAGCCAAAAGTAACTTCTCATGTGGAAGCTTAGGGCGTGAAGGCGTTTCACGATTCTGTCAATACAATCATTATTACCCTCAGTATCTGACTTTAAAAGAAGCAACGCGCATCTTAGAGCCATGAAGAACAATGCCTGTATCTCAATCGGGTACCCATATACTCCCTGGTAACAAAAGAAAACACAAACTTTTACGTCATATAAGGATAAACAGATAGACACGCTTATGGACGACTGATCAACTTTTTTGAAACTAACAAAAGGATCACTGCCCTTTGTCTAAAAGATTGTAGTTGGACAAAATCATAGAAAATTCAACTAAATAAAGATTGTGCTTGCAAGAACGATGCTTTTATTCATTTATAAGATTCTATCATAATCTCATCAGAAGTCGGTGCTTTCAACATTTAACCATAGTCAAATATTAAAATACAAGCAATAGGTTTTGATGTATAATTGTAAGTACAAATGATAATGAAACATTTAGAGGTGACTCGCAAGTGAAATCAAATAATTTAACAGAAGGTTGGCCGAAACAAGCCAGGTCCAGTTGGATTGACCGGGGAAAAAACTTATTTGTCAAATTATTTTTACGGCTATAATCATTCTGTTGACCTATCTGACTCGTTTGAGATAAAACACAGCCCAAAATCTACCCGCTCATTAGTAAATAGGTCAAAATAACCAAATTTAGAAAGAAATAAAAAGGTTAATTCACGACACTAACCATTCTACGATCAATCATACAGCACCCGTCAGCGCACAGCAATGTTGGGAAAGTATCAAACCCTTCAGAAAGACACAAAGTCATAATAAGACGAATACCCCTTTGGCATTCGGGTGTTTCAGCTAGAGTAGCATCTCCGGTAGACTTTGTATAAGCCCGAAGCAGAATAATCCACCAGAAACCAGAATCAACAGGAGCAACTCGACCAATAGCACTTTCACCATAATCAGCCAAAATGGTCTCGGTGTTCCTAACAGGGTCGTGGAGCACTTTAAAACTTGCTGGCATCACCCCTTCTCCTAATTTGAAATTGTCTACCTTCTTTTCCCTGGACTGAAGAAAAACTGTTTTCAACAGAAAATTCTTTACTATTTCTGGCTCTCCGTTCATCAAGAATGCCAATGCACTAGGCACAAAGTCCCTTACAAAAACCTGCCAAATGATACGAAATTAAACTTCATATATTACTGTAATCAAAGCTTTTTGATTTCTAGAATTCCGATATACATTACAATCGTCTGTTTTGGTAAAAAAATTTAGGGCTAAACTTATGTAGTTATGTCCCATTACGCAAACATGAACAGATGCATTAATTCAGGTCCATTAGTTATTTAATTTTTCTTAATGGAAGGGTACTTCAATTATCTGACAAACATCAAGCACTGCAATTGACACTTTAGTTTTGCAAATGTTCCATGAAAAATACAACATTTCTGTTTAAGGAAGATTCAATGCTAAATTTTACGAGTTTGTAATTACAAACACATAGGTCAATGCCTTAAATCAGGTGCACAAGATTATTTATTGTCTTTATGGGACGGAAGGAAATAAAGGACGTGAATAAATTACAGAACAACCATACGCAGAGTTAAATATATCATAACTAAAGGTGGCAAAACAGGTTGGCTGAGTAGGATGAATAGCCGCATTAGGCCAACACGTCAACACTTTTGCGTCATTTTTTTTTTCAATTTTTATAAATGACCAATTGAGTTAGATAAGATTGCAAACCTTAAGAGGATTTAAGCATTTGAAAACACTTCGGCTAACCTTAGACCTACTTGAGATGTTTCCATTTTAGGTAACTACTTTGAGATAAATTACACCCCAAATCGTGTTTTGAGCATATAGGTCTGAATTGCCACATCTGATCATTACCTAAAGTTAACTTGAAATCACAGCTCATTATTGTGCAAATATTGGAAAGAACACAGCGCAGTAAACGAAGAAAAAAAACATTACCTGATCATAGTTAAGGTCCTCAGAAGAATTATCAAGCGCAGCAATAGTCCCAACAGGTTGACCACGGAAATTGACCAATGATCGCCTCAACGCCTCCCAAGCATCTCCTACAATCGGATGAGGTTCAAAGTAACCACTTCGTGGAGTACCCGTCCACCTTCCCGGAGAATACACACCATCAAGATTATCAAAACCACGAGAAGAATTATCAGCCATCCTATAAAAGTTGTTACGGGGTGACATGGTGATCGACATTTCACTAAATGATCTCTCATCAAACGACCTCTTTCTTTCTATGTTAAGAGTTCGCGGCTTTTCTAGCAATCTAGAAATATCAGAGTCATCAATTTCAAACAAAGAAGGCTGTGCGCTTCCTTCCTCCTCCTTCGGTTTCACAGAACCATTTGAAGGTCCATCTGCCGTTCCGGGAGCCATTGTTTACTTACTTAATGCTTCAAAAAATCTTCTAAACTCGACGATTAAAAAAATCTGTAGATAACATAAAACATTAAAAACACATAAACAAATGAATTGAAATCTAACAATCATTAACACAACAACACAAACGAACAAAGTCAATCTACTACCACACGTAAACACACAGAAAGTCAACCATGCCGCACAAAATACTACGTACACTTATCCATTATCTATGATCAAGATATTCAGATATGGATAACATAGGGGAAAAAAAAAAAAAAAGCATACATGAATGCGAAATTACCTAATTTGATTCTTCGATTCGAAAAACTAATTCCAAACCACACATCCAATACCTCAAATAGAATATGGTTTACAAATCATACATAAAAATGATAACTATTGTTTTGAAAGGGTATAAGGATCTTTCTTCCTAAAGCAAAAGTTTTTCACACTTTTTTTAAATCACAATTCAAGAAAAAGTCAAAAAATAAAATCTTTGAATTCAGATCTGATCAATATCACAACCCAATGTAAAATGTACAAATTAAGCAAACTAAAATAGACTAGTAATACTTTATAACCTCCAACCACTAAATTAATAAACATCAAGATCATAATAATAATAAAAAAATCCACTAGATCAAACAATTATAACAAATAGACATAACTTTTAACAACTCAATAAGCAAAACCCTTAACTTATATCACATAATACCACAAATCAGGCAACACCCAAAATGTAAAACCACTCAAAAACAAATCTTGATCATATCACAAAACTTAAAAATGAGCAAAACCCATATGAAAGCATGGGAATGGGAATCATACCTAAGAAAGTTGGTATCGATATAAACTAGAAAAGGGTCTTTGAAGGTGTCATTAAACTCAACAAATGAGTTTAATAGCTTTTATTTTTAATTCAAAATGAATGAAGGTGACTCCCTGCTGAAGAGGCTAACATTTATAGGTGTTTAAAGTACACATGACTTTCAAGACATAAACCTTAATGTTTTGTCACTTTTGTACTTTAAGTCCTTGCTTGTTTTAAGGAATGACAAACAACTTTCTGTTTTATGATATTTGAATTTTGGTAATCAAATTAGTGACAAAAATAAGTTGGCCTTATCCACATTGATATAATTGTTGCATAAAAGTTAGCTTAGTTACTAATGACATTAACTATAGTTAGTTTAATTTAATTCCTTTTTTTTTTTTTAAGCAAAAAATAGATTATTACATTATAATTATAGAGATTAGTTTAACATAAAGCAATTGAAGGCAAACGGGCAACAAGCTGCGCCGCCAGCCCTTTTTGGATTGCAAAGCTAATCCGCTGAAAAACTACGTTCATGGATCTAGGAGTCATCACATTAGAGTGCATGACCCGCTGAACTCTGTTTAGGAAGACTACAGCATCAGGTGCTAGAAAACCAAAAGTGTCAAACGCGAATTGTTGTATAATCATATACTCGTATCATTTTTAGTGATATTTTTCTGTATTTACATTCAAACAAGACATGTCTAGAAATAAATGTTTACTAGACGAATATCCACGTCAAGCGATTGTGTAGAGCGGCAAATAATTATATTTGTAAAATCATGATTTTGGTTTGACCCTTGATGCAAAATTTACGGGTTCAATTTGTACTTATTGCAAGAAAAAAAATTAAAAATAAAAAATCTATGTGTTATAAACAAAAAATGACACAATGTCTAGAAAATATTAATTTACTGGCAGATGTTGTTACCATTTTTAATCAATGCTATAATAGTCTACTAATATTACTCAATTTTTAAGTCATTTTAAATTTTAAAAATGAACATACACTCTTTATAAATAGTAGTGATAATCAATCATATTCAAAAGTTTTGGTTATTTTCATAAATGGCATAAACTGTAGTCAGACAAATATAATTCCTTTGACATATTTCAATCATATTTAACTTTCAATGATATCTTCTATGGTTACATTCAAGCAAGACATATGTATTTAGAAACAAATGTTTATTGACATGGAATCGGAAAGGAAGAAAAAAATATATTCTTAGATGTTCACATTTTGGATGGATAAACTTGGAATTGAAAGTCAAGCAGACTTGTTTTTATTATGGCAATTATGATATCAGATAAATTTTGGTAAAAAATATTCTCCAAATGTAATTGTTCTAAAATTGTACATAAAAATATATGACCATTGGGTTTTGGTATGAAATGATGCTTATCTAGTATTTTTATATGGGAAATGATTTGCATACTTTATTTTTTTATTGAAACACTCAATTATGTGCATAAACTATTGTATTGTAGATGTACACTGCTTTAACCGGTTGTACATATGAATATCCCAATAAAAAAAAGTGTAAAATATATCTCTTTTTCTTTAATTATTGGTGAACTACTGATTATCGACAATTAATTTCTTTTATGTTAACCGAAATAGGTTATGTATGAATAAATCGTTATGTTAAAGTCATCTTATTTGACATGATTAGATAACTCGAAACAAGGCCGGATTTGAGCATGCGCAAGGCGATTAATCGCACAAGGGTTTCATTTTTTATGAGCCCTCGATTTTTGAAACTCTTTTATATTTATAAAAAATTTTAAAGGATAACAATTTATTTATAAGAAGAATATAACTTCGGTATGACAAAAATCAAATTTTGAAGTTTTTATAATAAAAAAAGCTTAAGTTTGTGCTTTAATGGGGGAAACCGATTACAGAGTTTAGGAGGAGAAGACAATTCATGGACGTAAAAAAGTGTGTGGGGCTTGTGTTGTTTTCTCTAAATTTTTTTTTTTTTTTTTTTTTTTTTTTTTTAAATGAAAGTTTCACTTTAACCACTTTATCTTTCATATTTATGATTTAAAACTTTATCATTATGTGAAACATATATTTTTGGTGTGAAAGTTTAACGCATATCTTATGAAAAACTATAGTTTTAGCTTGGAATATTGTTTAAGAGATTAAACGTTATAGATTGTTTTAGAAATGTAAACGTTATCAGCTGATATATTTTTTAAAAATGTCTTGCATAACATCTTATCTTAAAAAATAAAAAATAAAATAAAAAAGTATTTAGAACTTCATGGATGATTATAAAATATATTAAAAACTCAACAATTATACTTAAAAGAATAGAAGATTTGTTTAAACTTAAAGAAAATTTGATATGTCATTTGATCGATAAAATTAATATATATATATATATATATATATATATATATATATATATATATATATATATATATATATATTACAATTCACTGCTTTTACATATACTTCAATTCAAATATTAAAAGGCTTGTTTTAAAAGTTTGGCACATGTGACATGGCTATCAAATTTTACTGGACGGCTATGGTCTCAGAGCTAAATGATGTTAATTTCCTCACAAAATGATTACATAACTAAGATACTACAAAAATTTTGTTGTATTTTTTTTAGAACGGCACGTATATTATTGTATTGATTATAGATACTGTTAAAGTTCATGAAATACAAGTGCCACTTTTACAGAACTAGTTAAAGTACAAGGCACTTTCATGATACTTTAGATTCTGTATGAAATTTTAACTAACCGGACGAACCGGATAAGTTAGAAAAGGTGACCGACACGTGGAATTATCTTGGAAGATCCGACGATAGTTTTTGGAGAAATCTACGGGTCAAGTTGTCTCTTAGTAACATGAGATTTGGAGTATCCGATACCCAAATTCTTTTTGTTTTATCATAAAAGTAAAGAAATGGAAAAAGTGATCTAAAAAGAAAGTTTCTTACATCAATTTGGTAAGTATATCATTTCACTTGTATGGAATTCAGAGATGAGTTATTGTATTGGATAATATAAGTTGACTTGATTTGTAATATCTTTGCGGCTTTTAAAAGAAAATTCTAAAAAATGAATATATTCGAGTTTATATACTGTATATGTTTAGGTACGATTTGTAGTTTTACTAATTTTGCACTTTATATCTATAAAACTGAATCAAATCAACACGTTTTAACATAGACGAATATTCGCACATATATAGCGGTAAATAAGTGTACTTGTGAACTTGTGTTTTAGGGTAACCTTTACGAGTTTAATATGTAGTCATTACGAGAAAAAAAAAATATATGTATTATAAACAAAAAATTATAAAAGTTTGAGGATAAAAAAATATATAAAATATTAATTTATTAGTAGTTGTTGTTACCATTTTAATCAATGATATTTTAACAATTGAACAATATTTAAGTTTCTAAGTTTAAGGATTAAGGAAAATAGTATTTTATAAATAGATAGATATAGATATTGGAAAAATAGTTACATATTTTGTTCATGTAAATTAGAGTAAATAGCAAAAATCGTCCTTATGGTTCAGCCAAATCGCATGTTTCGTTCGTATGGTTAGAAAAATGCAAGTTGCATTCTTGTTAGAAAACCTTTGGTCTGATTTATTCCTTCCCAAAACTGAAATTACTAAAATACTCTCATACTTTGAATGTGGATCCAATGGGTATTTTAGTAGTTTCAGTTTAAAAAATGACTAAATCGGATTTAAGGTTTTCCCAAAAGAATGACGCTTTCACTTTCATAAATAATACAGACGAAACATGCAATTTCGCCAAACCACAAAGATGATTTTTGCAATTTACTTTTATTTAAATTATTCTAAAAGATATTCGTCAAAAATACATGCGATGATAATACTTCCCTAAGGTATTTATTCTTATCTAAAATGTTTTCCGTAATCCTTATACCATTCCCGCTCATAGTGGTAGCGAAGATGAAATGTTAGATGTGTTCTTATTGTAATAAATCAATTTAAGTGATTAGGATTTTGTTTGTGAAGTAAAAAACCAAATCCTCCAAACTAGCTTGAAAGTTGTAGCTACATATGTCATTTTGTTCATCTAAGTTTCAGTTCTTAATCCCCATCTAATAAACTAGTGAAAAATGCCCTTGAACAACAATATATATATATATATATATATATATATATATATATATATATATATATAAACAAATATTCATATAATCAGGAACGGACCTAGAGTTTTTCTTAGGGTGTTGCAAAAATTTTTATTTATAATTATCGGTACTAAAGTTGCACTATAATGAATTTATTAACAAAAATGGGGGTTGCACATATCAAGAAATGACATATTTTAGCAAGAATTTACATTTCATGACTTAAAATCGGGTGTGACTCGTGTAACACCCGACTCCAAAGTGGGTCCGTCCATGCGTATAATGAGATGACATGTTAATTTTTCTTAATCCCCATCTAATAAACTAGTGAAAAATGCCCTTCAATAACAAAAAAATTATAAACAAATATTACTATATATATAATACAGCGTCGTGAAACGACGCACCCAATGTCGTTTTAAATCGCGTTTTATTGGCCCAGCCCAATGCTTTTGTCCAGGTCCGATTTCTTAGCCCTTTTCGGTTTTTTTTATTTTTATTTTTTTTTTATATTAACGCAGCTACCGACTATTTTCTTAGTTATCTTCTCTGTGTCGGGGTTCGGTTCCAGATAATTTTCCACGTTGATTTCCTTCGCTGGTGGGTTTCCGATTAGATCAAAACCAAAATCAATTTCGGCCTTGCAGGTATGTGTTTTTTAAATATTTGGTTGGGCTGACGATCGTGTTTTGAGTATGGTTTTTTATGAAAACCTTATATCTTGATGTTTGGTCAATTGATTATTCATATGGTGAGTTGTGGTTGTGGGTTCAGGCTTATTGATTTATATAGTTCTTTCTGATAATCGCCTTTTAGTGATCTTATCGTTCTTATTACAACAAGGAAAGATTCTGAAATTTTGGTTTGGCAAGTAATATTACTCTTATGTTTGATGTTAGTGTTATGTGCTGCTGCGTTTTTCGGGTTGTATAACAAGATGGATGTGGAAAAGAAGAGTAACAGACGAGGGTTTGACCTTCAAATGGCATGTAAGATGTGCAATTAATCTATGAATTTGAGTCTGTTTATAAATTTATGAACATTGTTTCCCATATACTTTATTTATGTTTGTTAAAAGTGTATTAATTTTACATTATTTATTTTTAGGTTTTTGATGATTTTGTTGAAAATTTTGGTGCTTCTTAAAGGTAATGGGTCAAAATGGTTTGAGTCAAATCAACCTAAAGAAGATTCTGTAATAAAAATAAAGGTTGGGTTATGATCATGTGCACCTTCCTCGGCATGATTACTGATCAAGGTGGAATCCGTTTGCAGAATTCCGATTATGAAGAAAGGGTAATTCAACATTACTCTTCCGATAATCAGAGTTAGTTTTTTTTAAACTGAACCCCTACAGCTTGGTTGTGGCTATGAGCTTCCCGGAATACTTTTCCAGAAGTTGTCACGCAAATACATGCTCTTTGTCCATTGTCATTAAGTTTTTCTTTTTTCTTACTTATTTGCCTCTTATTTGCAGCTAACTTTACACGACCTGCGACTAACATCTTATCTTTTGGAGATAATGATAGCCTACAGCCGACATACATTACACCTGGAATTGCCAAGTACGTAACTGTTGCGTCAACAAATGTTGTAGCAAGTAACCATCTGAATAATAGATTGAGCTACAAAATTATTGGAAGTTACTTAATATTCGCATTTATGCAGTTTAAAATTGATATCTATATTGTATACGGATTCATTTACATCATGTTATCTCTCCACTTTTTATGCAGTTGGGTTGATTTGAGTTTCGGAGGCTAAAGAAGAAGCTCTACTATGTGTATATCGTCGTAAAAGTACCATCTACGACTGCAAAAGGTAAAGCGAAGGGAACACGCCTCAATATAGGTCCGTCTATGCATGAGAATGGTGGAAAGGTTGGTAGAAATGCTTCATTTTTTAAAGCTTTTATATGCAATTTTATCACTACGGAATGGTTGCATACATTTGGTAAAGATGCGTGCGCTTAAGATTGTTTATCTAATTATGTGCGAGGTAAATAGGAAATCTTAAATAGCTTCTTTTGTACAGGACACTTCAAAACTTCTGTCTTTGGTGCAACTGTACAGCGCTTTCGTAGCTGAAGGAAAAGTTCTGGCTAATCTTGTTGGTATGTTGCCATATATTCTGGCTTTAATACCATAGATTAATGCGAAAGGTGGTCGCACTTCTTTTTTTATTTGGATTCAGTGCACGAAATAAATTGTGCTATGATAAAGTAACCAACTTTATTACGTTAAACGGTATTAGTGACTCACCACCTAGGAGACAGAACTCATAACACGTTTTGAGTGTTACATTAGGATCAGTAAGCCTTAGCTCAATATACTGATACATGTTTGTATCTTAAATAAGCTATATATAGTAAGACGCCTACCTATTACATGTTTGTAACTTAAATAAGTTGTATACAGCAAGACGACTACCTAATTCTGCTTATTAAGATAAGCTATTCTAAAAGCAAATTCCAGGTGCCCCCGTAAATTAAACATATTAGTACAAACTTTCTACGAAGTTGCAACAACTTAAAATTTTAGGAGTCTAGGTCTGACATAAAGACATAAAATGTGCATGGTAAATTTCACAAGCCCATGAGGTTCGGATATTTCAGTGTAGATCACAACAATGATTATGTTCTAATATTTTATTTCAATTATGTTCTAATATTATATTGCCTGTACGATTGTCACATGCTAAGTATTATAGATACAACAGCTCTGAAAGGTCACAAAAGCTCTCTTGGAATTTAAAGACGAGCATGTAAAGGAAGAAAATATAATGGCCAATATCGGTTTCTATGATGTTACGTGTTTTGCGATGGAACGGCGGCGGCAAACTTGAGACCAAATACACCTCAAGAGCTGCTGAGTTCTATCTAGATATTTTGAAACATAATGCTAATCAGTGTTTATGGTGAAATTCGTTGTAGTGTTAGAATGAGCCCATTGAGGTCTATCTTTTTTGTTGTGTCCGTTTGAATTGTAGCTGCTAATGTTTGTGCTTTTTTATATGTTTCGGGTACCATTGATGGATGCTCATAATAGTTCGTTATTTTACAACATCAACAGAAAGATGTGACAGTTGGTTTTGTTTGTTGCTTCTTGGTAGCTTAATTCAATTTCTTCTGTGAAGATATATATAAGTGGAGGCGAGTCTGAAAAGAGGCTGATATTTTAATATTTTGTTGCAGGTTGATATTTTGGGCACCAGCCTATGCAGATCATAGCAGGTTAAACGGTTCTCGAACCATAGATCCGGAAGTGTGCGCTGTTTGTGGTGGTATAAAACAAAGATACAACAGAGGCATAGCTATGGAGGAGAAGATCAGCCGGACCGGGCCAAAACAGGTGCTTCAGTGTAAGTTTTGTTTGATTTTTAGGAGCTTTCATTGTGCTGTGAAGTTTGGTTTGATTTTTATATGATTTACTTGATTGCGTGGTTTATGAGTTTTATGTGATTAGGATATGATTAAATCAATGGTGGTTTTTTAATTGCTAGCAGTGAATCTGATTAATCTTTTAAATTGCATATGAGGTGTTTGATAAAATGTTTTGACGACAGACTGCATAACGGTGGTGGTCTTGCGGGTTCAGGTAGCGTGCTTTTGTTATACAGGTTTTAAGAATATTAAAAAAAATGCAGTAAAACTAACGAATATCGTGACTTTTAGAAGATTTTATACAAATACTATTTTCAACTAAAGTCTTAAAAGATTTTAGTAGATCTTGCAGGTTCATGTTGCGTGCTTTTGTTATACATGTTTAATACAATTTTCAACTAAAGTCTTAAAAGATTTTAGCAGTGTCATGGTAAAAAACGTCACTGGAACTCACCAAGATCGTCACTTTTAGATTATTTGGTGGTTTTTGAACATTTGAAGTTACTATTTTGGGTATTTGTATGATATTTATACATAGCACTGATTTTGATCGACGTTTTTTTATGGGCAGGTATGATCGTGGTATGTTAATGATCAAATATATAAACTTATATAGCAGGGACGTGGGACTATGCTTAAGCCAGGTACGATATTACATGTACCTTTTTTTTCTTTGTGGAGGCCTGGAAGGTGGGACTGTAGTTAGGTTGTTTGTGATAGTGGGAGTGGTGGCAGTGGGTGATGTGGTTAACGAAGGTATTGGAAGAAATTGCGGGAATGAAAAGGACTTATGGTGCTTATAAAAATTCTTTGGTTTTTCTGTCACCTAACACAATTGTAGGTGGAGAAGCAACAAGAATGATCATATACTGGCTTACTTACATCAAGTTAGTATGTACAAGTATAGTGATCTATCCAAACAATAAACGTGTGTAAAATAAATACACGCTAACATTAGTATCCTGTTTCGTTTTAATAGCATGTTTCGTTGTTTTGGTTTCTTTGTGCTCCTGCAACATATTTGTCGTGGTAGATCAACTTTATTTACAAATAGTTTTCATGGTATTTAGCTACATGAATGACACGCAACAACAAACGAGGTCGGCCACAAAGAAAAACAAGGCAGTCATTAGGCTAATGGTTTTTTTCAAGCAAAAAAACACGACAGGTATATAGTTATATTTTCATTACACGCACATGAAAACGAATGCTCGCCGCCCCGCCGCAACGAGGCGGCCCGAAGCATTCCTTGTTCGTATAATGAGATGACATGTTAATTTGTGAATGTGTATTAGAGAGAGAGAGTTTAAAAAGAAGAGAAAGAATGTACAAGTTAAATGACATGATATTGTATGAATACTTTTTTGTAAAACTTTTATGGTTTTGGCATTTTCTAAACTAGTCGTGCATATTTTATTGGTTTGTGTATAGTAGTGAAATTATGTTACACCCTAAAAGTGGTTTTGAGTATATTATTACTAGAATATCATTACATAAGTTTAACTATAACATATACTCTCTTCGTTTTTAAATAAGTATATATTATTTACTTTTAAAATTTTTCCTTTTTAACTTTGACTGTAAATTATTTTATTTGTGTTATGTAATATTTGATGCAAAATATATGAGTAGATTGTGCTATAAATATATTTTTATTGATATAATTTTCATCAACTGTTATATAACACAAATGAAATAATTTAAGGTCAAAGTTGACAAAAAAAAGACTTTAAAAGACAAAAGTGAACATTTATTTAAGGACGGAGAGAGTATATATTTGAGGACGGAATGTGTATCGTAATTCCAGCAACAAAAACTTTTGTCAAACATATCCTTAATATGATGAACTAGTTTAAGACCGCTCAAATTCCACAATACCCCGTTCACTGGCGTCACGATGAACGTGTATCGTAATCTCATCCTCTTTCGTCTCCTTCGTGGTTCAAATCATATTTGGAACTACGACGTGCCTTCTAATATAGATATAAGCCTTAGGGATACATTACAGATTTACAGCCAAATATGACTCATTTCGACACATTGGGTGTTTAACTTGTTCCGTAGCACGTTTGACCATACTACTTGCCTATATACAAAGCAAGAGCTTCCATTCCTTTGCTTCCAATCCTAAGCCTTAATCAAGACCTTAATCGCATCACATAAATACCTACAGAAAGTGGTTAACAACTAAACCTGTAAGATTACGCTTAGTAAGTAAATAGGTAATAACATAATGTTATAATTCATTCAACATATTATCATCAAACACTTCAGTTATAATACTCATCATCCTACTCACACAACGATATACTATTTTGTTAGAAGTTTTCCATTAACAGAAGTTATTTTCGATATTTTTCATAAGAAAAGCAAAAACAAATAAAAACATTTTCTAAATTAGTTTTTTCTTTAAAAATTCTTTGCTAAAAAATGTGAAAGTGGTTTAAAAAAATGTTGACTTTTGCTAAAATATGTGGAAGTGGTTTACAAAAATGTTGATTTGGATTTTTCTAGTTTTTAAAAAGTATCTTAAAGAAAGAATAGTTAATTTGTTCTTAAGAAATTAGCACAAATTAAATTTTCTGCAACTAAAAACACTCGTCTTATACGTTTTATGTTTTGGAGAGTCTGTTGATATAAATAATGCGTAAAAACGTTATTAATATTTCTCGATATCCATATGTTTTGACGATCAGAAAATGTAAAATCATTAAACATAAAACCATTACGTAAACAAGTATAGTAAAACCTCTCTAAATTAATACTCGATAAATTAATAACCTCGATAAAATTAATAATTTGTCTAGTCCCAACTTGGGACCAGTACAAATTTGAACATCAATCGATAAAATAATAAGATAATAATTTTATTGAAGCCCCAATATATATATATTAGTCTCAACGAAACTATAAATTAATAATTATTAAAAATTCCATATATATGTATATATGTGTGTGAGAGAGATACACTTCAAAATCCTAAGATTGTTTATTATAAAATAAAATTCATTGTCAATTGTTATTTTTTGTTGACTTCAAATCTATATTGAGTTTATCTCAAAATCTTCTTATTGCAGTAAAGTGTTGGTGTGTTGTCTTCTCGTATTGCTACAAAAAGTGTTAATTTTATTTTCATAAAGTGTGAATTTGAATTCATAAAATTTTAATTGAAACTTGTTTTTCAAATTTATTTTTCATCTCTAAAAAGTATACATTGTAACTAGTATATTACGCTTGAAAATTTAAATGCCATATATAAAACCTCTTTAAACTAATAAATTATTAATTTATCGATATAATAATATCTCGCTTAATTAATAAAATATCTCGGTCCCAACACTATTAATTTATAAAGGTTTTACTGTATTTAGTGACAAAATATCATTACATCCAACTAAATTACTTAAGGTATGAATAAACAATTGCCTAATACATTTTATGATCAAAGGAAGGTTTATTTACTAATTACAAATTATATAAAATGGTATAAACATTTTATATATTTAGAAAAACACTTTTGGTAATTAAAGGAAAATGTTTAATTCATAATAAATATATGAATTCAAATTTTTAACCAAAATCAGTTAAATCTAAACCAAATAAACTTTCCCCAGAAAAGACAAAACATTCAGACCGTTACAGGTTGGCGGCCCCCTTAATGTTAAGGGGGCCGGCCATGATTTAAGGGGGCCGAAATACGCCCTGTGTCAGAATCTTTTGCCTATAAATACTGGTTCAAGTCTGTAATTTTTCCTCACCTTTTGCACTAAAACTTTCTGTCAAAATCCTCTCAAATCATCTTCCTAAAACATTTAATCATATACTTATTAGTTCTTGTTTCAAGTGATTCAATCCTTCATCATTCAAGAGTGCAAGAGAAGAATACTCCTCCAACAACTTGTTAAGAAGTATTGTAGATTTGTGAATATTGTTAGTTGTTGTATAGATTACTTGTAAAGGTGTATAAGGTGTGTAATTGGTAGATTTAGGTGTGTTAGTAGTTATGAATAGAAGTAGTGAAGAAATAGTAGTGTTGTGAAGATTGAAGTAGTGGAGTTGTGAGTAGTTGTGTAGTAGTTGTGGTGTGTATAAGTTGTGAAGAAGGTGTGTAGTGACTAGTGGTGTGAGATTGGTTCTAGCTATTATTAGGACTCGACATTTAGCTTAGTGTCGTTAATTGGTGTAAGCAAAAGTTGTGTAAGGTTTTCTCCGCCATAAGGGAGCTTATTGACATAGTGAAGAAAACTCTCGAGTTAGGTGCTCGGGGAGTGGAGTAGGGCGAAGAGGTGCTTCGTAGCCGAACCACTATAAAACCTTTGTCTTGTGGTGCGATCTCTCCATCTCTATCTATTTACTTATTTATTTACTTATATTGTCATTTATTCACGTAGATATTAGTATACTTAAACATTTTAATATTGATCTCACATAAAACTAGAATCTAAGTTTTTGTAAACAAAGTTTTTATAAATTTAAAAACGACGGGAAAACTATTCAACCCCCCCCCCCCCCTTCTAGTTTTCCACAATTGGCATCAGAGCTACGTTAAACAATATTTTTTTTTAAATATATTGTATTTTAAAACTTGTAATTGATTTATGGAATTGGAAAAATATTTAGAAGGGAACATGACATTTAAACCACCATATTTTAAAAATACAAGTTTTCTTGAATGAAAAAATCGATTCGAAAGTTATGTGAAGTTAATAGATTATGATTTTTGGCATGTCATTTCAATTGGTGATTTTCAACCAACAAAAACCGTTTTTGAAAAACAAGATAATTATTTCGAAGTAGTGCTTGATAAAAACAATATTGCTAAAATGATTATATACAAAGCTTTACCAAGAATTGAATATGAAAGAATATTTTTTTTTTTCAAACCACAAATGATATGTGGAAGAGTCTTTTAAATTTTCATCAAGAGAAATGTCAAGCCAAAGAAAATTTTGTATACAAAATAGTTGAAAATGAAAGTATAGTAGATAAGTATTTAGTTGAAATGAGTACAAGTGCTACTAGTTTAAATTTTGTGTGTGAAGGTAATGATGATGAAAACCCCATGAGTCATACCAAGAGCAAACAAGAAGAGTGTATAATGTCAACGATCGAAAAGGAACTTAATGAAGATGATTATTATAGTTCCAAAAGTGAAGACGAAGAATATGCAAAGGTCGTCAAAGAATTCAAGAAATTTATTAAAAAGCAACTAAAAGCACAAGACAACAGGAAAACCACTCGAAGTAGAAAATCTTGTGACGAAGACGAAACAATGAAGCACAAATGTTTCGTAGCTCAAGCACCAAATGAAGTATGTCTAGGAGTAGATTTGGAGCCCGATGAATGGATAAAGGATAGTGGATGCTCAAGACACATGACGGGAAATCACAAGCTATTTTCTACATATAAGGCATATAATGGAGGTAACGTTGTTTTTGGTAGTGATCGTCGTGGAAAAATCATTGGCAAAGGTACGATCTCTCAAGACTCTCTAACTATTGAAAATGTTGAACATGTTGATAATCTAACTTATAACTTGCATAGTATAGGTCAAATATGTGATAATAAATGTAGGATTACATTACCGACAAAAATAGTGAAATAATTAAGGATGAAAAAGTCATAGGTAGAGGAATTAGGAAAGGAGGTATATATGTCATGAAATTAGGAGACAAACCGGAATATAGGATATGCCTAGCTACTATAGATGAAAACTCCACTTTGTGGCATAGGAGATTAGGTCACGCAAACATGCAACAAATACAATCTTTAGCCTCGAAGGAACTAGTTAGAAACTTGCCAAGTTTAAGATATGATTAACACTTTTGTGATGCTTGTAAAATTGGAAAACAAGCACACGCTAGCTACAAAGCTAAAAATATGTTATCTACTACTAGATGCTTAGAATTACTACACATGGACCTTTTTGGCCCATCCGCTGTGCGGAGCTACGGTGGCAATTGTTACACCTTAGTTATAGTAGATGATTATTCACGATACACGTGGACTAGGTTCTTAAGTGATAAAACCGAAGCCTTTGAAAAATTTAAGATATTTAGTAAAATGATACAAAATAAGTTAGGATGCTCCATAGTTTCAATTAGGACGGACCATGGTAGGGAATTTGATAACGAAGTACAATTCGGAAAATTTTGTGATGGAAATGGAATATCTCACAACTTTCCGCTCCTCGTACTCTGCAATCAAATGGGGTAGTAGAAAGAAAAAATATGTCTCTACAAGAAATGAGTAGAACCATGTTAAATGAACAATCTATCCCACAAAAAATTTGGTGCCACGCCGTAGATACATCTACATATATACTTAATGGAGTTTCTATTAGACGAATCTTAGGAAAAACTCCATATGAGTTATTGAGAGGTAGAAAACCTAATATAGGTTACTTTAGAGTTTTTGGAAGTAAATGTTTCATTCTTAATACAAAAGACTATCTCACTAAATTCGACCCCAAAGCTTATGAAGGAGTTTTTCTAGGATATTCACAAAATAGTAAAGCATATATAATTCTAAATAAACACACTATGAAACTAGAAGAATCCCTAAATGTAACTTTTGATGAAACTCCTCTACTACCTAAAACATTGCCCTTAAAAGATGATGATATAATAGAGGAAGAAGCTATTGAGGTTAGTAAAATTAAACCCTTAGGCAATGATCTTGAAGTAGAAACTTTAGAAGAAAATGAAATTGTAAATGTTAAGGAATCAAAGTCACATCCATTAGATAACATTATAGGCAATCTTAATCAAAGAACACTTAGGTCACAAGCTCAAGATATAAATAACTTCTTTTGTTTTGTGTCAACAATAGAGCCTAAGAATATAAATAAAGCCTTAAAGGATAAAAGTTGGATTATGGCTATGCAAGAAAAATTAAATCAATTTAAATCAAATGATGTTTGGGAACTAGTCACAAATCCTAGGAATGTGACCATAATAGGAACTAAGTGGGTATTTAGGAATAAATTAGATGAAAATGGAATAGTAACTAGAAATAAAGCTAGGTTAGTCGCCCAAGGTTATAATCAACAAGAAGGAATAAATTATGACGAAACGTATGCCCCTATAGCTAGATTAGAATCCATTAGAATACTTTTAGCTTATGTCTGCGCCCTAGACTTTAAGTTATATCAAATGGATGTGAAGAGTGCATTCCTCAACGGTTTTATCAATGAGGAGGTTTATGTGGCACAACCTCCAGGATTCATTGACTTTGCAAAACCGGATTATGTTTACAAACTAAAGAAAGCTTTATACGGTCTTAAACAAGCTCCAAAGGCTTGGTATGATAGACTAAAAGCTTTCCCAGTTAAGCATAATTATTCCATGGGAATGGTAGATAACACTCTCTTCACTAAAAGAAGTGACCCAAATATCATCATTGTTCAAATATATGTCGATGACATTATATTTGGATCGACTTGTCAGGATATGTGTGATGAATTTGCCAAAATCATGCATGATGAGTTTGAGATGAGCATGATGGGTGAATTAAACTTCTTCCTAGGATTACAAATAAAACAACTAAAAGATGGAATATTTTTTAACCAATACAAATATATTAAGGAAATGCTTAAGAAATTTGGCCTAGAAGACTCAAAATCCCTTAAGACACCTATGTCTACGGAAGTGAAACCCACAAGAGATAAAGAAGGTGAGTCCGTAGATAACACTAAGTATAGAGGGATGATAGGTAGTTTACTATACTTAACGGCAAGTAGACCCGATATCATGTTTAGTGTTTGCCTTTGTGCCCGCTTTCAAGAAGATCTCAAAACCCTCACCTAGAAGCGGTTAAGCGTATCTTCTGATACATTAAAGGCACTATACACTTAGGATTATGGTATCCTAAGAGATCCGGCATAGAAACTATTGTCTATGCGGATTCGAATCATGCGGGTGACTATGTGGATCGAAAAAACACTAGTGGTATTTGTACGTTTATGGGATGTTGCCTAACGTCTTGGTTTTCCAAGAAGCAAACCGCTCTTGCTATTTCGACCACCGAAGCTGAATATGTAAGCGCTGGAAAGGCATGTCAACAAGCACTATGGATGAAACAAGCTCTCGTAGACTATGGCGTTAGGTTAGAAAACATTCCAATAATGTGCGATAATAAATGAGTCATAGATTTAAGTAAGAATCTCGTTCAACACTCTAGGACTAAACATATAGAAATACGTCACCACTTTCTTAGGGATAACGTACAAAAAGGAAACATAACAATAGAAAAGGTAGCTTCGGAAGATAATGTTGCCGACATATTTACTAAACCCCTTAAGCGTGAATTATTAAACCACTTGCGTCTAGAATTAAGAATGATGGAGCAAATTGATTAAATTTTCTTATAAGTTTGAAACTTTCTGAAATTAAAATATTCTGAAATATTTTTTTTGTCAGATGGGTGGACCCCTTAAAGTTATAAGGGCGGCCCCCTTAAAATTAAGGGGACCGGCCTCACTTTAAAGGGGCCGGCCATCTGAAGAATCTATCTTTCATTCATCTCTTACTTTCTCCAATATTCTGAGTCTAGGATTCTATTTTGCACAAAATCAAGAATTGATATATATATATATATATATATATATATATATATATATATATATATATATATATATATATATATATATATTTTGCATAAATATACTTTCAAAGAAAAACCTCAATTCACTTCAAAATAATTCTCACTTCTAGGAAACACATGATAATCATTTCTTTTCTCTCTTGCATTGTTGAATAATGCTAAAAACCTTCTTTAAAATCATGCATAAAATTTCACATGAATTGTCAAAATATATAATCCAATATATATCCTTGGCAATCATGGATTAAGCAAATTGAATCAAGGAGATTTTGGATTGCTTCTTAGGATATATTTATTTCTTTGCATTAGGAGTCGAAGCAATCGCATCTCCACATTTGTTGCATATAGGCACACACTAGAAATATGTCAAGTATCACTTAGTCACATTTGTTTCATCATTAATTTCTCACTCACTAAGTTGCCTTTTACTTAGTTAGTTGCCATAGGATACATGACTTGTTTTTTTTGTTCATTTACATTATTGTCTTTGCATGAAACTATATTATATGCTTATTTGCCTACATATATACTTTCTATGCATACTTCATTAAGATAATATTTGTTTAGTTGCCTAAAAAGATGGACTTGCCCAAAACCAAACCTCAAAACAAACATCTTTCTAGAAAAATCTTTGCCAAAAATCATTTCTGGCAATCTGGGAACCAGACACTGGGCGGCCCCCATAATTATCAAGGGCGGCCCCCTTAAAATTAAAGGGGCCGGCCATCTGATGGTCGAGGCTTCCTGTTTGCTTTCTGCTTTTTAGCCCATTTCACCCTATTTTGATTCCCCACTTCCTTAAATTCACAAACATATTTTGTCTATCAAATCCACCACATATTATCCTTCCATAAACACCAAATCATCACACTATAAATACCCTCATTCATCATTAATCATCACTCAATCCATCATGTCATCCCCCAATCACCCAAGAACTAAGCCTATAAGAGGTGCAAGGATCATTGTCAAACCCGCGTGGAGAAGAAAACTTGATACATGTAAAATATTTTCATCTATTAATGATGTTGTCTCCAACCAACCAACAACTAAACATCCACCTCACCCAAATGAAACATTCATTTTACCTCCACATGACAACCTCACTATCTCACTCACCAACAATACTCTACATCCATCTCACTCAATTCTTCCAAATGATCCTTTTGAGGAATATACTCAATCCCAAAACCACATCCATCAAGACATGAATCCTATGCTACATGTCCAAGCCTCAATCCCCAACAATAATCCAACTCCACCATCATCACCTTCCTCCGAACATAAAAAGTTCGTTGAGGAGCTCAAAGAAACCCATGAGCTTAGTGCTCTCCTTACCTTACATCTTGCTCAACGCAATTTGGATCAACAACCCTCTACCACTCCATCCTCACCATCCAAAAACATTGTCCCACTTGAGAATCATGTTAACAATTGTCCTTGTTGCATCTTTCTCCAAAAACAAACCATTGCTCTCAATGAACACTTCACTTGGATTGAGTATCTCCTCACAAGGTCTTCTTCACCACCATCACAAACACAACAATCCAACTCTTTCGCTCCAAGCTCACCTCCATCTACCACTCCAAACTCTCCAAACAAAATTCCCACAAAACTCTACCTCCACTAAATCCATGCTCCATGCTTTCAATCTCCAAGCAAGTCCTAAAGACCTCTAGTTGGCAACCTAGTATCATCTAATGTAGTTTGCTAAGAAAAGAATATTTGTATGCTTATATAACAATGATTATGTTCTTAACATAATCTATTCTAATAAACAATGAATGCTTGTTGAGATTTATTTTTGCACTTGTATGAGTCTTCTTGCTTTATTTATATTTGTTTCATGCATCATATATATATTGTATGTTCTAAATATTTTTGCAAGCATTCCATATCGCGATTTGTCTTTTAACCTTAAAACGAGGGGGAGTACACATCAAGGGGGAGCTCATCCAACATCGGGATAACCTTTTTGATGTTCACAAAAAGGGGGAGAAGTGATATAAACTCACTAAATACTTGCATATATAATAAATTTTGATTTAATGAGTTTAGATTTTGTAATCATCAAAAAGGGGGAGATTGTTGATATAAATAATGTGTAAAAACGTTACTAATATTTCTCGATATCCCTATGTTTTGACGATCACAAAATGTAAAATCATTAAACGTAAAATCATTACGTAAACAAGTAGTTAGTGACAAAATACCATTACATCCAACTAAATCACTTAAGGTATGAATAAACAATTGCTTAATACATTTTATGATCAAAAGAAGGTTTATTTACTAATTACAAATTATATAAAATGGTATAAACATTTTATATATTTAGAAAAACACTTTTGGTAATTAAAGAAAAATGTTTAATTCATAATAAATATATGAATTCAAATTTTTAACCAAAATCAGTTAAATCTACACCAAATAAACTTTCCCCAGAAAAGACAAAACATTCAAGCTGTTACAGGTGGGCGGCCCCCTTAATTATAAGGGACGGCCCTCTTAATTTTAAGGGGGTCGGCCATGATTTAAGGGGGCCGGCATACGCTCTTGTATCAGAATCTTTTGCCTATAAATACTGGTTCAAGTCTGTAATTTTTCCTCACATTTTGCACTAAAACTTTCTGTCCAAATCCTCTCAAATCATCTTCCTAAAACCTTTGATCATATACTTATTAGTTCTTGTTTCAAGTGATTCAATCTCTCATCATTCAAGAGTGCAAGAGAAGAATATTCCTCCAACATCTTGTTAAGAAGTATTGTAGATTTGTGAATATTGTTAGTTATTGTGTAGATTATTTGTAAAGGTGTAGAAGTTGTGTAATTGGTTGATCTTGGTGTGTTAGTAGTTGTGAATAGAAGTAGTGAAGAAATAGTAGTGTTGTGAAGATCGAGGTAGTGAAGTTGTGTAGTAGTTGTGGTGTGTATAAGTTGTGAAGAAGGTGTGTAGTGACTAGTGGTGTGAGATTGGTTCTAGCTATTATTAGGACTCGACATTTAGCTTAGTGTCGTTAATTGGTGTAAACAAACGTTGTGTAAGGTTTTCTCCGCCATAAGGGAGCTTGTTGACATAGTGAAGAAAAGTCTCGAGTTAGGTGCTCGGGGAGTGGAGTAGGGCGAAGAGGTGCTTCGTAGCCGAACCACTATAAATCCTTTGTCTTGTGGTGCGATCTCTTCATCTCTATCTCTTTACTTATTTACTTACTTATATTGTCATTTATTCACGTAGATATTAGTATACTTAAGCATTTTAATATTGATCCCACATAAAACTAGAATTGAAGTTTTTGTAAACAAAGTTTTTATAAATTTAAAAACGACGGGAAAACTATTTAACCCCCTTTATATTTTTCCACAGTCATACATATATAGAAATGTTCATTTAACCCATTACACCAGAATTAGAACCGAAAGTCTTGGGGCATGTTTAACCTACTGTAGATTAAGATTACTTTTTTAAAATATAAACTAGTTAAAATAATGTTTTTGTTTGGCTAATATAACTTATAAAAAATCTAGAAAAATAATCGTAAATAATTTCTTAAAATCAAACATTGTTTCATGAAGTTTATATATATATATATATATACATATATATATATATATATATTAATCTTCAGTTTTATCTCTATATATAGTTTTATCTCCAATTCAAGTATCAAATACTTTTGTCAAACATACCCTTAATATGATGAACTAGTTTAAGACCGCTCAAATTCCACAGTATCCGTTCACTGGTGTCACGATGAATGTGTATCGTAATCTCATCCTCTTTCGTCTCCTTCGTGGTTCACTACAAGAATCAGGAGAACAGGCGACGAACTGTTTCCCGTCGACATTATGTCGACGGCATAAGGCAGAAAACGACAAAAAAACCGCTTGACCGAGCCCAACTGCGTTGAATTTTTCATAATCGTATTTTGTCGACGGGAACATTTTAAAATATTTTTTTAGCCTCAATAATTCACCAAAGTTGGGCGCGAAATTTACCCGCTAATATATTCTTGTCGACATGTCGACGGGAATATATTAATAACGTTTTATCCCACAATTAACGTGTGATTAAGCATAATAATTATTATGTTTTAAGAGTCCCGTCGACATGTCGACGGGAGTATATTACTAATTATAAACATTTTAATAAATGGGTAAAATATTGGGCGGGATATTTTCCCGCTTTATTGTTCCCGTCGACATGTCGACGGGAATATATCTTTAAAAATTAGGCTATATATATCCTCACAAATACATTCCCGTCTCATTTTTTTTATCAATATATACATTCTCACAAAATTATTTCCATCTCATTTTACACATCTCACAAATAATTCAATCGTCAATTCTTACAAGACACACATGACTTGGCGTGGTTGCACAGTTGAAGAGGAGTACTCAAAAATCTTGTCACACGAGCTCCTCTTTAATGAAGTTATGTTAACTTTTGGTCATGCAGTTTATGAGGAATATGGTGATTTTAAGGATGCTGAACCGTGGATGAGAGACAAGATTATCGAATGGTGTAGGAAAAAGCCGTACTACAAAGAGTACATGGACGAGCTAGATGCTGCTGAAGCTCAAGCTGCTGTTGTTGGAGGTGACGACGAAGCTGAAAGTACGTTGGAAACAAAACTTGATAATCTGGGAAATAGGATCACAAATCTTGAAGCTACGTTTGCACATATCAAGGAAATGAGAGCAAGGAAGGGAAAAGATGGTGCGAGTTCGAGTAAAGCGGGAAGTAGCCGCAAAAAAAAAAAAAAAAAAAAAAAAAAAAAAAAAAAAAAAAAAAAAAAAAAACGGGTTGTTTCGTTTGATCTGTTGTTTTAGTTGTCGAGTTGTTTAGTTTGAGTTGTTTCGTTTGGTTGTCGAGTTGTTTAGTTTGAGTTGTTTCCTTTGGTTGTTGAGTTGTTTAGTTTGGTTGTCGAGTTGTTTAGTTTGAGTCTGTATGAAAATGCATGTGGTTAAGAACTCTTGCTTGTTTTAAATAAACAGTTTGCCTTTGTGTTTGATAATTATTGCTCCTTCAGTTCTATTATTTGTGCGTACAAATTTTAAATAAACAGTTTGCCTTTGTGTTTGATAATTATTGCTCCTTCAGTTCTAATTATTGCTCCACAACAACAACATTTTATTAAACAACAACAACAACATTTTATTAAACATCAATAACATCAACAACAACAGCAAACAACAGCAACAACAACGATAACAGTACTACATATGAAATTTATCCATGTCACCTACAAGGTCACGGAGTATTGCATCCGACCGACATGCGTGGTCGTGGTTGGGATACGTTGCCATGTCAAGTTTTGCCTCCAGCACCCTTAATTTTGTCTCTAGCACCTGTTTTTGTGCCTCCAACACCTGTTTTCGTGCCTCCAGCAAGTTTATTCTAAGATTTTTTTCATGACAGTTTGAGCACCTTTTTGGAGCAGATCCAGAACCGCTTGATGTTGAAGCTCCCAGAGAACCGATCATCATTTTGGCGAGTCGTTGCTCCTTCCATAAAAAAAAATTACATCCATGGTCTTCTGTTCCAGGCTGTTAAAGAGTAAAAACTATTATTTTTAACAACTAACCAAATTATTTATATAATACACGAAAAAATATGTAATTGTTCACCTGCGAGAAAGGACACGCATAGTATAGTTTACCACGGGAGTAAGATTTACACGATTCTCGCAGAATCACGTCTCCTCGTTCACAAGGACAAGGAAAAGCTTCAAATTCTGCCATCTTCTTCACCATGATAACATTGTATGTTTGTGGTTGTGAGGTTGAGTGGTTGAATCGTGACCGGTGTGGCCCGATCTACAAGTTGAGGTGATAAAAGGTGGTGGCCAGAAAAAGATTCCGGCGGCCGGAAAATGCTGGTGTCGCCAGAAAACAGAAACTGCTAGAGAGAGATAGAGAGAGAGATATATAGTGAGATGAGTATGTGTGTGTGTTTGTTTATATTGTGAGGATAAGGTGTTAAGTAGAAAAAAAGTTGTTAGGCAAAACCATTGCATCTCATGTATAACCATTGCATCTCGACTCGTTCGTTTAACATCTCATGTATAACCATAGCATCTCGACTCGTTCGTTCTACATCTCATGTATAACCATTGCATCTCGACTCGTTCGTTTAACATCTCATGTATAACCATAGAATCTCGACTCGTTCGTTTTACATATCATGTATAACCATTGCATCTCGACTCGTTCGTTTAACATCTCATGTATAACCATTGCATCTCGACTCGTTCGTTTTACATATCATGTATAACCATTGCATCTCGACTCGTTCGTTTTACATCTCATGTATAACCATTGCATCTCGACTCGTTCGTTTAACATCTCATGTATAACCATAGCATCTCGACTCGTTCGTTTTACATCTCATGTATAACCATTGCATCTCGACTCGTTCGTTTAACATCTCATGTATAACCATAGCATCTCGACTCGTTCGTTTAACATCGCATGTATAACCATTGCATCTCGACTCGTTCGTTTTACATACCATGTATAACCATTGCATCTCGACTCGTTTGTTTAACATCTCATGTATAACCATTGCATCTCGACTCGTTCGTTTTACATATCATGTATAACCATTGTATCTCGACTCGTTCGTTTTACATATCATGTATAACCATTGCATCTCGACTCGTTCGTTTTACATCTCATGTATAACCATTGCATCTCGACTCGTTCGTTTAACATCTCATGTATAACCATAGCATCTCGACTCGTTCGTTTTACATCTCATGTATAACCATTGCATCTCGACTCGTTCGTTTTACATATCATGTATAACCATTGCATCTCGACTCGTTCATTTTACATCTCATGTATAACCATTGCATCTCGACTCGTTCGTTTAACATCTCATGTATAACCATTGCATCTCGACTCGTTTGTGATATTCTAATTATTTTATTTTATATTTTAATAAATGATTTTTTTAATTATAATATAAGTAATTAATTTTAAATATATATATTTTTTTAATTTTATAAAAGTATTTATAATAAATATTTTTTTTCAATTATATAAATTTAGTTTATTAATTTTATAAAACTTATTTTTTAATATTTTATAAAAGTATTTATAATAAATAAATTTTTTTAATTATATTAAAGTAATTTTATAAAAGTATTTATAATAAAGTAATTTTATAAAGTATTTATTATAAATAATTTTTTTTTAATAAAAGCTATTTTACCGTCGACATGTCGACGGGAATAAAACCGCCAAAATTTTCGTGAAAATTTAATACGTCCCGCCAAACGTAAACGAAAAAATATTGTAATATTACCGTCGACATGTCGACGGTATGAGTAATAATATAAAAAATTTCCTTAATATTCCCGTCGACATGTCGACGGGATAATAAAAAGCAATACCAAAATCAGATCCGGTCAAAATTATTGCTCATAACTTCGAAACATCAAAATAAACCATCCCCCCCCCCCTCTCGCCGGCGATTATACCACCACTCCTCCACCACACCTCCACCACACCTCCACCACTCTTCCACCACTCCTCCACCACTCCTCCACCCCAACCACATTATACCACCTCCACCTCCACCACAGCTCACCACACCACTCCACCACTCCGACACTCGCACCACTGTACACCTCCTCCTCCTCTACCCCTCCATTATTTAATTCTCTCCTCTACCCCTCCATTTTTTAATTCTTCTTCTTCCCCATTTCTCTTCTTCTTCACTCCGACACAGCAGCAGCAGCAGGTGAGAGCCTCGTTTATTGTTAATAAATTTTGTTAATAAAATTTGTTATTATTATTGTTACTAAAATTGCTATTAAATTTTGTTATTAAAATTTTGTTAATTTTTGTTACAGTAGCAGCAGGTGAGAGCCGAGGGTAACAGCAGGGTGAGAGCCTCGTTTTATTTTTTTTATTAACTTTAGGTATCCCGACGACATGTCGACGACAACAGTTTTTTTTTTTTAAATTTTGATATAACCATTATATATTGCATCTCTTTTATTATAGCCCGAGCCCAAGACGAGACCACAGCCGAGCCACAGCTGAGCCACAGCCGAGACCACAGCCGAGCCACAGCTGAGCCACAGCCGAGACCACAGCTGATACGTACGGTATGTATTCCTTTTTAAAATTTTTTTCTTCATATTTATGCTTTGTTGTAGCGTTTGGTTACTAGTTTAGTGATTGCAGCCGTATGTATAGTTTGGTTAGTATATTAGGTTTTGATATAAAAGGGATTGTTGCGGACTGTGAACTAGCCGTAGGATATTGTGTACCCACGGTGCAAATAGCACCTTGGGGGACTTGGTATTGAACTAGCCGTAGGATATTGGGTGGGTTTGGTTAAATGTTTGTTGGCGTTTGGTTAGTATATATTGGTTAGTATATATATGGTATACTACTTTTAATATATTGGTTATGTTTTGTGTTAGAATTTTTGCGGATTGATTATGTTTCTGCTTATATAACGGGCTTATGGTTTGTTTGGTTTTCGGCTTATGTTTCACAAGCTTAATTTTTATGGCTTATTTTGAAACTTTTTAACTTAAATAGTTTCAAAATAAGTAAAAAAAAAATAAGCTTATGAAACATAAGCCGAAAACCAAATAAGCCATAAGCCCGTAGATATATTGTTTGGTTTTCGGCTTATGTTTCATAATAGTTTCAAAAATAAGTCACAAAAACAAGTTTCAAAATAACAAAATAGTTTTATGAAACATAAACCGAAAACCAAACAATCGTTTATAGTCTAATTGTTTAACTTAAAATATATGCTATTGTTAGACTTTTGTGAATGTTTTAGGATTTTAGTGATTAATTTCGGAAAGTCCCCGTCCGAAGTTAATCATCCTATAGAAAACCCGTCCGAAATTAATTTATTAGAAATTAATTTCGGAAAGTCCCCTGTTTGGGACTGCTTTTTGAATGTTTTGTCTCATTTAGGATATGGATGCGTATAATTGATTTACTATTTGAGATAATTTCGACAGTGTTTCTCCTTTACTCCTACGAATATGTCTTTAATGTACATATTTGGGGAGTTGAGGGGAAATGCTGCCGAAATTTTCTCAGATAGTAAATCAGTTATACGCATTCATATATGAGATGAATCATTCAAAGAGTGGGTTAGGATTGCCTTCCATAGTTGCACTAGGTGAACAAAACAACTTTCCTTTATTTTGAATGTGTAATAACTAAGAGTTGAACAAAACAATATGCAGTTATGATACTTGATAAGAGTTGGACCCGTTTAGACACTCGTGTTTCCAAAGAGTTTTTTGATGGTCTTGCCGCATTCATTGAACATTGCAAGCCGTTATTGAATAGTTACGGCAACATAAAATGTCCATGTCGTCTTTGTTGTAATGTTCCATGGGTATCTCTCGCCTTACTTAAAAGCCACATAAGCGAAAATGGGTGGGACCCAACTTATACACAATGGCGTGAACACGGTGAACCGAATCCTCTTCCTATACAAGATAACACAACACAATGTGAGATGAGTGACATGCGTGCATGCATTAATGATATTTTTGATATTCCTCCAAATAATGAACAAAATGAGCCAACTCTTCCAAATATTGGCGAGACAAGTAACGAGCCAGCTCAAGCAACGACACCTCCTGTACGTAACGAGTATGAAGAGTTACTTGCCAGTTCCACCCAACCTCTTTACCCGGGTTGTGACTTTATGACAACCTTGGATTTTATGTCAAAGTTTACGCATCTCAAGGTCAGCAGTAAATGGAGTGATACTTCATTTAACAATACGCTAAAATTTCTCCAGGAGGTATTTCCTCCCAGGTTAGGTTACAATCTCCCACCATCATACTCTGCTATAAAAAAACATTTAAAAAGGTCGGGTTAGGGTATGAGTCGATACATGCTTGTGAAAATGATTGCTTTTTATATCGGGGGACTGGTGCCGAAGATTTGGAGTATTGTCCGGTCTATAAAACGAGTAGATGGAAAGACAAGAACACAACGGGGAAGAAAGTTCCTAACAATGTGTTGCGTTACTTTCCTATCATTCCTAGGCTACAACGTTTGTACAAATCTATTCACACCGCAAAACATATGACTTGGCATGCTACTGGAAAGTCTACGGTAAACGGTATGATGCAACACCCGGTTGATGGTGAAGCATGGCAGAAGTTTGACAGTGGTAAATATTCGGAATTTGCTAACGAACCGAGAAACGTTCGATTAGGGTTGGCTGCTGATGGTTTCAATCCGTTCGGCAACCTTAGTCAGACTTACAGCATGTGACCTGTTATCTTAACAACATACAACTTGCCTCCGTGGTTATGCATGAAAGAGACTACTTTGATGCTGACGTTGTTGATTCCTGGACCTAAATCACCCGCGAAGGACATTGATGTTTACTTAAAGCCTTTGATTGATGACCTTAAGGAATTATGGAAAATACCAGGTATCCTGACTATGGACGTTGTTACAGGCAAAGTATTCAACATGAGAGCGATGCTTTTATGGACCATCAATGATTTTCCTGCTCGTAGTAGTTTGTCAGGTTGGAGTGGGCAAGGTTACTACGCATGCCCTACATGCAAAGTAGGCACTCCGGCTACGCGTGTGATAAGCAAAATAGGTTATGTTGGCCATAGAAGATTCTTAAAAAAAAACCATAAATGGAGGAGGGATACTACTACATTCAATGGTGCACCCGATTTTACAGATCCTCCTAAAAAAGATACTCCGGCTGATATCTTGACTCAACTTGCAATATTGCCCACACGTTTTACGGGGAAACATCCAGATTAAGGGGGTGGGAAGATAAAACGTAATACTACAACCGACCTGAACTGGACTAAACGGTCTATTTTCTACGAGCTTGAATATTGGTCTTCTCTTACTCTAAAACACAATTTAGATGTCATGCATATCGAAAAAAATGTGTTGGAGAGTATCTTGAACACTTTGTTAATGAATGACAAATCTAAAGACACCGCTAAGGCAAGACAAGACTTGCAAGCTTTGGGCATTCGACAGGAGTTGTGGCTCGGAAACAAACAAAACGGGAAGTGCTCGAAGCCTCAAGCTAAGTACTCCCTCACACCCGATAAAAGAAAACTGTTCTGTCAATACATCAAAACAATTAAACTGCCAGATGGGTTCGGATCCAAGTTCAAGTCGAAAGTGACCAAAGATGATAACAATATAACGGGCATGAAGTCTCATGACTGTCATATAATGATGCAACGGTTACTTCCTTATGGACTTCAGCAATACCTGGACACACCGACTTATACACCATTAATCGAGCTTTGTTCATTCTTTAAGCAAATTTGTGCCCGAACTTTGATGGTGAATGACATGGTGAAAGCTAAAGAACAGTTGATCAAAATTTTGTGCAGTCTCGAGCAAATATATCCTCCTGCTTTTTTTGACATTATGATTTACTTGGTTATGCATTTACCTGAAGAGGCTATTCAAGGCGGGCCTGTTTCATTTCGGTGGATGTATCCATTTGAAAGATACATGAAGAAGCTAAAAAACTATGTACGAAATAAAGCTAAGCCGGAAGGTTCAATAGCGGAGGGTTATGTCGCAGACGAAGCATTAACTTTTTGTTCTCGTTATTTTCGGGGCGAAATTGGGACAAAATTTAATCGTCCCACTGCATCTCAGGGTTGTCCTCGCCCAACAAGTGATTTCCAGGTGTTCCGATCACTATGTAAAACGTCTGGTAAAGTGACAATTATTCGGTTAGGTCTCCAAGAAATGAAGAAAGTGATATGGTATGTACTTCACAACAGTCCTGAGATCGACGCGTACATGAACGAGTTCGAGAGGTACGCGTTTTTATTTTGAAATTTCTTTTTCCCAAGTTATCTTTTCGATTAATTCTAATATCATGTCCATTTTCAGTGAACATCTTGATAGCGACATGCAACAAGAATTTCCTAGATGGTTTCAGACGAAGGTAAACTTATTATATGAAATTCCTTGTATAAATAACGACTATATATATTACTCATCTCCATCTATTCTTATCTTTGTTCCTAGATCGGTAAACTTTACACAGACAATGACCCAAGGTGTACTCTAGACTTATTCGCTTTGGCTTGTGGACCATTATCGACCGTAACCTCAGTTCACTCTTGCGTAGTCAACGGTGTGAAGTTTGTTGTACACAGCCGCGATGTAAAACGTACAACTCAGAACAACGGAATTTGTTCTCCTGGCGAGAAGGAAGGAGAAATGTATTATGGTCAGCTAGAAGAAATTTTGGAGTTAGCGTATACCCAGTTCAAAGTTGTGCTGTTTCGAGTTAAGTGGTTCGACTTGGTCAAAAGAGGTAGAGTCGAACGTTATAACACTAGAAACAACGTGACACAAATTTGGGCATGTAGCACAGCGTTTGAAGATCAACCTTACATTCTCGCAACACAAGCAAAACAAGTCTTCTACCTTGAAGATCCTGCCAGACGACCACTCCATTGGAAGGTCGTCCAAGAAGTGAATCACAAAACAACCTGGGATGTCATTGTGACAGAAGACGATGATGATGTGATACATGGCAACAACTCATCGAATCTCCAACTGTCTGCTAATTTGAATGATTTGGCATTTGAAACCTTAAATATCGATGGTCAATCAACGTTAGTTGAGGCACCACCACCAATCATTCAAGTTGATGACGACGATGAATTTATTGATGATGAGGACGACGATCCTTATGATTTAGCAGACTCTGATGCAAACAATTATGATGATGAAGTTGAAGATGCGACTCATGCTGTTTTTGATAGTGATGTAGATGTAGCAGATTGATCTTAAATTGTAACTTGTAAAACGACACTTAGCTTATTTAAATGAAATTGTTATGGATTTTTTAAATGTGTATATTTATTTTAAATGTGTATGTATTTGAATGTGTGCATGCTTATGTTAATTTGTTCCTGAATTTCTATATGTTAATTCAACTTGTACTTTTACAGATGGCAGCAGTAGCGCGAGGTCACGGTGGTGACGGTGCCGATGACCCACCACCACCTTATCGTTCGATTACTAGCGGTCACCGTAGTGGTAAGAAAATTAAACTTGATAATTTGAATTTTGTTACTTGTTATTTTTTAACGTTTTCACTCACTTCAATTGTAGGTTCGTCACAAAAACCTCGACGAGGAGGTAGAGCGAGACAAGCTGGCGGCAGGGGTGGAGGTCGGGATGGCGGCAGGGCACAGGTCCGTGAAGCCAACAAAAACAAAGACCTCAGGAAAGCTGTAACTGCCTCGGGCCCGCAATCGATCGAGTTCGAGTGGCGTGATCAGAAGACATTTCATCATGTTGGGCCCAACCGTGCATGGTTCGGTAACTATGTTGGCGAGCTGGTTAGGTCCTTGCCGTTGCACTATCCCTCCTGGCACAACCTTGACGAAGCGACTCGACAGGGCTTCATGAACCGACTCGGGGTCAGTTATTTTATTTTCCTTTTAATTATATCTTTATATTTAATTCTTTGAATGTGTACATTTATTTAAATTTGTTTAATTGTGTATATTTGTTTAAATTTGTTTGCAGGAATTCTTCGACTTGCAGACCCACATGAACTCACCCGATTGGAAAACCATTTCGGCGGGCCTCAATGCGTACATTGCTAAGGTCTACTCTGACAACAAGGGCACGATGAAGATGGTTTACTTTGACGGGGAGGGTGGGCCTGAAAAAGTGGATGAGATACGAAGAAACCCTCCTCCGAACGTCGAGCCATCTGTGTGGGAGGAGCATATCAAGTTTTACATGAATGAGAAGAACCTGAAGCGTGCTGCTGTGAACAAGGAGAACCGAAAGAAGTTGAAGGTGTACAGCCGCTACGGTTCCAAGTCATTGGCCGCTATTCGCCACGACTACGTAAGACACATTTTATTTTTATACAAGTATTTTATTTTTATAAAATTATTTAATTATAATTATATAAAAGTAATTAATTTTGATTTTATAAAAGTATTTAAGTTTAATTAAAATAAATATGGTGTTTGATTTGCCATTTTTAATTTGTTTCATCTTATATATATGCATGTGTATATACAGTTTCTGAACAGCAAGGACAAAAAATACCCGTCCCTCATCCAGTCGTTTTACGACACACACTGCAACAGTGATGGTATGTGGTTGCAGAATGAGGCTCGTGTTCAATATGTAAGTATCTTTTATTTATTTTTTTAATTTATTATTTATTTATTTAATTTTTTTTAATTTATATATATATATATATATATATATATATATATACATATATATATACATATATATATACATATATATATATATACATATATATATATACATATATATATATATATACATATATATATATATATATATATATATATATATATATATATATATATATATATATATATATATATATATATATACACACACACACACACACACACACACACACACACATATATATATATATATATATATATATATATATATATATATATATATATATATATATATATATACACTTACATATATATATAAATTTTCTCAATTTTTTTCTCAATTAAATAGGAAGAGATGGTCCGGCTGCGAGATCTGGGAGCGAATACGCTGGAAGGGGTGGCGTACACGGAGGAGCAGATACTTGCTAAGGTTTTGAAGGGCAAGCAGCGGGGCCACATCGCCGGACGGGGTAGGGTCGTACCCGGGCTCTCCAGGCCACCGTTACCATACACCCCGCCTCCACCTCCAGGTATGTACAGTTTGATAATATATTAATTATAGATTACTCGATCATGACTCAAATTAAGTGTTGCAATAGATGTTTTTTAATTTTGATTGTTTCATTTTCAGAATACGCTGAGATGGAGAAAAAGCTTGCTGAGACCGAGAAGAAGATTGCTGAGGCCGAGGAGAATCACCTTCGAGAAGCTGAAGAGCGTAAGGCCTTGAAGGCGGAGATTGCTTTGATCACAGGTTTTATCTCCTCCAACCCGCGATGGAACGAGTATGTTAGTCAGGCAGGTTCTCAGCACGTGGATGGCTCAGGCAGTGGCGTTGGAGGTAGTGGCTCAGCTGGAGGGAGCGGGAGTCGCAGAGGCAATGAGGATGGTTCTGGCGATGATGAGGGTCCTACTGATGATCACGAGTGATTTTGGATGTAGAGGTACAAACTTGGGTATTTTGTGTTGTACTTATGCTTGAAACAATATTTTGGCGACCCATATGTTAGTATTGTATAGTTTAACCTTTTGGCGACTTGAACGTCACAGATATTAAAACATTTGTGGATATGGCAGCTAGGTTTAGACATTACCACACCCCGTTTTGTAGACTTTATATGTTTTTATTCATTTTGAGGGTGTTTAGCGATATTTTGCAAGTGTTATAGCCGATGGCGAGTTATACGTTTAGGACATGTTGATATTGAGTGGTTATAGGCGCTTGTAATGTTACAGTTTTGGTAGCTTTTTTCCGGAAAATCCGGAAAAAATCTGGAAAATTGCAATATTTGCAGCCTGCTGTTAGCAGGGTGTTAATAATGATACCGTCGACATGTCGACGGCATCATTGAAACATAATTATTGGTTATTTAATGATACCGTCGACATGTCGACGGTATCATTAAAACAAAAACAGTGTTTTTAATATTATGCCGTTGACATGTCGACGACATTATATTAAAAACAATACTTTTGTTTTAATGATACCGTCGACATGTCGACGGTATCATATAAACCATAATTATAATCAACTAATTAAAACGTTAATTAGTTATATGGTACCGTCGACATGTCGACGGGAAGAGTTTGACGGACACCAAATTTCTTTGACTGGAAACGACGTGGGACCCACAGTGTCGACGGTTATTGTCGACGGGAACACTGTTCCCGTCGAAGCACAGCCGTCAATGTGTTCCCGTCGACATGTCGATGGTAACGTATTATTCCGTCGACATATCGACGGAAAGAGCATAAAAAAGTCGTCGGAGAAAGCCTCGATTGTACTAGTGGTTCAAATCATATTTGGAATTACGACGTGCCTTCTAATATAGATATAAGCCTTAGGGATACATTACAGATATACAGCCAAATATGACTCATGTCATAAAGGTAATTATCACCAACCAACTTAGCGCATAACAAATTTGAATATATTTTTAAGGCATATGTTATTATTACATCATCGTATGTTGTCATATTGAATTTGGATAGTCTTGAACAAGCTAGTAGCGTAGGTCCCGTAGGAGACTTCATTCGATTTTATTTTTACCAAAGGCCTCTTTTGACCTAAATTTCTAACTTGTGCCCTTAAGCACACCAAAAAGATAGAAGGTCCCACAAAAAAGTACAAGAAAGTACACATGGATCCATGAATTTTGTTGTGATTTTTTGTACTTTTTTGTACTTTTTCGTAGGATCCTCTGTCCTTTTAGTGTGCTTAACTTGTGCCCTCAGAACACAAGTTAGAAAAACCCAAAAAAAATAACTATTCATGTGTTTTGCATGTTTTTTAAAGTTGCATATCAACCCTTTACCCTTCAAGATTTTATGAATTGTAAAATGTACCCTTTCAGTTTAAATACAAAAATAGTCGATATTAAATTTTTTTGGGTAATCATGATGAACTACATTTTGACCGACTAGTCTAGGAAGATTTAGTTCAAAAAATGTAAGTTATCCCTTTTGAGAAGGCTGGCATAGCTACTTGATTTGTTTGCATCGAATAGTGATTCAAAGCTTTAAACTCTTATATTTAATAACAGTCACGAACCAACTTAGCACATAACAAATTTGAATATATTTTTAAGGCATATAGTACATCATTGTATGTTGTCTTGAATTTGGATAGTCTTGAACAAGCTAGTAGTAGGGTAGGAGACTTCATTTTGATTTTATTTTTCCCAAAAAGGCCTCTTTCACCTAAACAAAAAAGAACTATTCATGTGATTTGCATGTTTTTTAAAGTTGCATATCAACCTTCAAGATTTTATGAATTGTAAAATATAAACTTTTTCATTTTAAATACAAAAATACTTGATGTTAAACTTTATTTGGCAGCCATGATATACGACATTTTGACTGACTATTCCATGGAGATTCAGTTCAAAATAGGTAAGTTATCTCTTTTGAGAAGTTTGACATAGCTTACTTCAAATTTGTTTGCGTCGAATAGTGATTCAAAGCTTAAACTCTCTATTTAATGACAATAGTCACGAACTCATGCAACATGCTTACCATGGCAGTTAATTTGATGTTAAATTTAACAAGTGTATGAACCATGAGTTGATGTATCAAGGCATGATCCATGACGTAAGCATAACCACAATAAAGCTAGCAAAAGTGTGGCAGTCCATGTTGTTATCAACAAAGCAGATCGAAACGGGCTCGATGTATTTTGACTATATATTTGATAGTTGACATTTGATGCATGTTGTTTTTAAATGATAAAAGATGACGAACACAGTGATGCATATGTAATAAGTAAAGGGAGGAAACGAAATTACACAATGTTTAACTTTATACTACAGTAATAACTAATAAGTAAACATGACAAGCATGTGACTCACTTAAGTTTATAACTTTATATCTTTTGGTAACTTCAAGCACACGCCTCCAAATAAGTTTCAGCAACCATCTTCAAATTACCAACCCTGGTAAGTCTTGTCCAATTTACACAGAATGCAAATTAATAACCACAGATCAGGAAAGCAGGTGTTGCGTGCTATGAGTTGCGCTTTGCCCAAAGATGTAAGGCTGGCCGTGTTGGTTGTTATGTGTGTAACGGTTCCCAGATTAGGGTTAAGATAATCAATAAAGGTACCGGATATTCACTTGAAATCGTGGTATCACTTTCCAATAGAAACTATTCGACCCTATGCCTGGGTTACACGAATATCTCTATGGGATAAGACCAAGTGATGTTCTTGCTTTAGGCACAAATCAAGAACCGGATGCGTATAGAAGTGTTTAGGGTTTCGTGTTTAGAGTTGTATCTCGTATGATATTCTTATTTCCATGCAGAATGATGTGACCTCTATTTATAATAGAGAATACTCAAAACCCTAGCCCATGGTATTATGTATAATTAACGGCCCATTAATTATAACATAATAATTTCCATAATAATAGGATCAGTGGTTATCAGTGGAAACATTATCACTAGCAGTGGTAATGTTAACACATCAGTGGAAACGCTAGCAGGAGAATCACACTATCAGCAGAATGCTATCAGCAGCAGAATCAACTAGCAGCAGAATCAACTAGCAGTACCTTGATCAATACATAACCACTATTGAGTCAGGGGATTCAGTGACCAAATGGGTGTATACTCCATACCTCCAAACCCATTACCAGGTGTGAATTGATCCCTCAAGTGCACTAAATTTTCCAACAGGTCGTTATGGCAACCATCGATCGGTTGGTCTATGCGACACTTCCCCCCCTCGACAAGGACCCCAAGCACGACGCGGCCCCCAAGCCATTTTGCTCCATTCGATTGTGTAGGCGACCAAACTTTGTATTCGGTTTGTGAGCGTCACTACAAGAATGAGGAGAACAGGCGACGGAGCCGTCCCGACGACAGCATGTCGTCGGCAAGAGCAGGAAAAGGACAAAAAAAAAAAAAAAAAATGCTTGACCAACACTGCGTGCATTGAATTTTTCTGATTAATATGGTCCCGACGACATGTCGACGGGACCATATTGGTCAAACTTTACTCACCCAATAATTGCCAATAATTGGGCGGGAATTTGTCCCACCAATATGGTCCCGTCGACATTTCAACGGGGGAGCATATTAATCATAAATATTATTGAAATTAGTGTTAATCGCCGTGTTTAGTCTTATGCTCCCGAAGACAGGTCGATGGGAGGAATTTAATCCAAAATTTATTGCAAATACAAGCGAATAATATGGTGGGATTTTTTTCCGTCTCTTTGTTACCGACGACATGTCGCAGGTATTATCTTCCTGCCTTATTTTACCTTTGTCCCGCCAATTTTTTACTTATATATACCGAATCATCCTTAACACTCTTAACACTGCAAAACACACATAAATTCTCACAAAACCCGATCGTCAATTCGCACAAAACATACATAATAATGGATGGTTACACGCCGGAAGAGGAGTGTGGAAAACTAGAAGAGGGTTGAATAGTTTTACGTCTTTTTTAAATTTATTGTGAAAACTTTTGTTTACTTTTAAAAAACTTCGATTCAATCTTATGTGAATTCAATACTTGAACTATATGAGCAAATATATGTAAATAACTAAAAGCAAAGTAAATAAGTAATGAATGAAAAGGTAGGGATGGAAAGATCAAACCACAACACAAGGATTTATAGTGGTTCGGCTACAAGGACACCTTCCTTGACCTACTCCAATCCCTGAGTCACCTACTCGAGAGTTCTCTTCACTATGTCAACAAACTCCCTTGTGGCGGAGAAACCTTACACACTTTTGCTTACACCAATTAACGACACTAAGCTAAATGTCGAGTTCTAATAATAGCTAGAACCAATCTCACTACTTTTTCACAACTTCTACACGACTTCTTCACGATGACTTCACGACTTCATCACACCGGCTTCACGACTTCTACACAACGGCTTCACGACTTCTTCACACCTCAACTACTTCGCAACTTGACACTACTTCTACACTACTTCTTTTACAACACAAGTAATTACCTACACTTGGATATACTTATTACAAATAAACAACACTTTACACAACAAGCAAACAATATAGATTGAACTACAATACTTCTTCTCTAGTTGTTGAAGGAGTATTCTTCTTTTGCACTTTGATGGTGGAAGCTTGAATCACTTGAAAACAAAAGCTTAAGATTAAATGATCAAAGGATTTTAGAGGATGGAAACGAAGATTTAGATTAGAAAGTTTGGGGGTGCAAAAGGTGGGGAAAAAGTCCAGAAATGAACTAGTATTTATAGGCAAACCTGGAGACAGCAGGAGCATGGCCGGCTCCCTTTATTAGGGGCCGGCCCCCTTAATTAATAAGGGGGCCGCCTAGTGAATTAAGGGGGCCGCCCCTTATATCCGTTGCCCAGCTTTGTCTTTTTGTTGGAAAGGTTTTTCTGGAACATTTTTGGTTTAAAATTTGAATTCATATATTTATAATGAATTTAGTATATTTATTTAATACTAAAAATGATTTTCTAAAAGATTTAAAATGTTTATGAGATTTTATAAAAAATCTAGTGATTAAGAAAATGTTCCTTTGATCATAAAATGCATTAGGCATTTTGTTTATTTATACCTTAAGTGATTGAGTTGTAGAAATGTATATTGACAACTAAATACTTGTTTACGTACTAATCTTTGCGATTAATGATTTTACATTTTGTGATTATCAAAACGTAGAGATATCAAAAAGTATTAATAACGTTGTTACGCATTATTTATTTCAACAAGGAGTGGTCAAAGGTTTTATCACACGGGCACCACTAACGAAGTTCTTAATACATATGGTAACAAATTTATGATGAATATGGTTCTTATAAGAACTGTGCACCGTGGATGAGAGACCGGATGATGAGGTGAAATTTGTTACGCTTTTAAGGGGTCATTTAAGCCTTAAGTCGTGATAATATGATCAATTATTACCCTAAATCATTCCTTTTGTCATTTAGGTACTTTTGAAGAGAATTCTGGAAAAAGAAGCATTTTGGACGCTTTTGGAGCAAAAAGTAAAGAAAACGACTAAGTTAAGAATCCATGCTAGAATTTACAGTTGACGGCGTCAGGAAGATCAAGGGGACGACGTCAGCCTTTTTGACAAGAGGTGGATATTGCATTTACACTTGACGTACCATAAGACAATTTGAGGTTTTACACATGACGACGTCACCTTCTACCAGGGGTAGGCCATCGCGTATCACACTAAAGCGTGACGGCCCAGAAGTAATAAAGAGTGACAACGTCAAGAAGTTAGATTGGGTAACAAGAAACCCTAGCCGCGGCGAGATGACGGCGTCAACCATCAAAAGGTGATGCCGTCACCCATGTAAATCTATATATAGTTATTGATTTTTCATTCATTACAGAGGAAATTTTTGGTGGAACACACACACAAACCCTAGTACAAATTTCAGAGCTTTTTAAGGGTTTCATACCCTTGTTTCTTCCATATTCAATTAAAGATAAGTAATCCATCAATCATTCAATATGTCTATCTGTTGTTTGATTATATCTTATGCTTGTCTTTCTTTTAACATGCTAGGCTAGGTTTATTTGTGTTTGCTTAGATGTAATGAATCCTAGTTTTTGATTATTGATTGATGGTTTGTCATTAGTTGTTGTTGGGTGATTGATAATCGATGTTAGGCTTAACAAAACTGGCTAATCTCCTATACGGTAACTTGCTTGAACGTCTTAAGAAACATGAATCGGATGTGTACTACGATTTTAATGGTTGTATTTAATGCAAAAGTGACTATTAAGGAGGCAATGGTTAGGATACTTAACATGTCGCCATAGGAAGAGATAGAAGCTTATAGAGTTCGGGAAGATCGCACACGACCCCACAAATGGTATTAAGGAAGGCAACCCGCCACCCACGTAATTGTAACAAGCTTATCAATCAATAAAAGATAACTAGGGAGTAATGAAGTCTAAGTAAACACGTTTTCTCCATATATTGTTTTCTCATTTTATTTTCTTGTCAATTTTATTTTTATTGCATTAGTAGTTAATTGGGTTAGTTGACTAGCAACTAATTCCGCCCACTCCTCCAAAAACCGAGATTTTTACTTGCTTTCCATAAAATACAAAAATACAAAAAGAATCATCCCTCACCTCTAGACCTAGTTAGACTAATTTCTATCCTAACGAACACTATCCCATGTGGAGAACGATCAATCCCCCGGTACTTGCCACTTCACTATACTACATAGGTCAGGTACACTGCCTGGTGGGGATTGTAAGTGTCTCAAGATCCCTTGAGAAGTAAAACTTTTGTGTAGACTACAATCCAGAACGCATCAAGGTTTTTGGCGCCGCTGCTGGGGAATAGTTATTGTTTAGGTTGAATTTTATCTTTATTAGGTCTACTCACTAGATTCCTTTCTAGTGAGATTTTTAGTTTATTTTATAGGTCTTCTTTAGTCTATTTCATTTCTTCATTTCTTTGTTCGTAACCATTACCATCCGCCATCATGTAAGGTGGTAATATCTTTGATCCCATCAACCCACCACAACAAGACCCATCATAATCAAATCAACCTCCTAGAGCCCGCACTTTAGGAGAATACTCCCAACCTAGCACCAAGGCTATCGAAATACCATTGAGCTTACTCAAGGAGCCAATGTGTCTCCCTGGCAATCCGACACCATCCGGTTGGTGCAAAGTGGATGTGCATTCCATGGACTTCATTCCGAAGATCCAAACCAACATCTCAAGGATTTCCTTAAAATCGTAGATTCCATAGCCCTTGATGTTGGCACTCGAGAGACGACCCTATTGCGTCTCTTCTAATTCTCTCTACGTGACCAAGCTAGTCAATGGCTTGAGCGTTTACCCGCGGGATCCATCATATCTTGGGATGATCTCACTTCTCGTTTCCTTGCTCAATTTTTCCCACCGGGAAGAACCACCAAGTTAAGGAATGACATCTTGATGTTCCAACAACATCAAGATGAAACTCTTTACGAAGCATGGACTCGTTTCAAGGACTTACTTCAAAAAGTCCCTCATCAAGGCATAGATCTTTGGCTCCAAGTCCAAATTTTCTATGACCATATGAATATCCCCACAAGATGAACCATTGACCAAGCGGCTGGTGGTAAGCTATGTGATCAAAGTGCGGAAGAATCATGGGAACTCATAGAAGATCTTGCTCTCTATGACAACGAAAGTTGGAATGAACCCCGTGATTTGAACAAAACGATCAAGGCAATATCTTTGCCTTCGAATAATTCAAGCACTTCCGACCGTAGGGTCATGGAACTTGAAGACCAAGTCAAGTTTCTTATGAAATCCTACGAAGCTCCTAAACTTCAAGCCAGGTGTACAAAATCACTTCTTCATGTAAGTTATGTAATGGTCCTCACGACACTCATAATTGCATGGAACTCCCCAAACAAGCTTTTAAAGAATTCGCATCCTCGCGTGCCAACAAAATGGGGGATAAGTGGATCACTACTAGTCATGGACCTAGGGATTTCAATAGGGGTTATGAGGCATGGAAGGATAAACCAAATTTCAGTTGTAACCAGACACGAAGTGTATCATTCAATGACTCTCCCCCACTCACCTGGTCTGAGCATTATCCTCCTCAAAACACACCTAAACAGCAAAACTAAGAAGCGTTGCTGAGAAAATTTATTCTTTCTCAAGAAACGCAGCTTTCCAAACTCGAGGACTAATTTAGACAATAGCAGGATGACATGAATAACAAGATTAGTAACCTGATGAGTGTCATCAATGATTGCATTGCTGGTATGTCTATTAGGGGGTTGGCACAAGCTGAGGGAGTTAAGTCCGTTAACATCACTAACCGAACACCCTCTCTTGTGAAAATAAAGGATCCTAGTAAACTCTTCAAACATATATCACCAAAAGGAAAAGAAACCAAGGATCCTTTTGTTTCCTTGAAATAAATCCACCTCGTAAATACCATTACGACAATACCTACCCCAAGACCCGAAAAGAACCAACAACCCACTAAGATCAATAAGGAAAGGAATGAGGCTCCTGAAGAAAACCATTATGTACCTGAAAGTTCTTTAGACCAACCTGAGGATTCAGTCCTAGGAGTATTGAATGATGGAAGGGGTATAGATGAGACGCCCAAGGAGCCCAACAGACCAGTAGGATTATTAGATAATTCTCTTATGGAAGAGCTCGAGGAGGGGACTAGGAAATTATCCATTAGCTTTGGGAGTAGGATAGAGAGGGCGACCCTGGCATTTTCAAAATCACCGTTACCCTTGGAAAGCAATACATTCCCAACACATATATTGATCTCGAATCCCCAATGAACGTGATATCTCTCCCAATGTATAACAAGATTTTTGGCAAAAAACTTAATCATGAGGGATTTCATTTTGTAGGAATTGCTAAGAGGACGCCAATTATGGTTGGAAAGTTTATGTACGACGTTGATCTAACAGTGGTCAATGATATTGAATCAATCATTAATCCAACATTAACCAATTTGGTACTAGGGGAACCATTTATAAGAGCCACCAGGATGACTGCCAACGAAACAGACGATAGTATACTATTCACCGATGGGGTTAGGTGGGTAATCTTTCATGATGGTAATGAAGAGGTACATGAATATCGACCATGATTATCCAATAATACTAGGGGTATGGATACGAGAGGGCCTTGTAGGATAAACCGACGTGGCCCTAATAACTTGAAAATACCTTGTATGATTGGGCATATGCATTTTTATAATGTATACATAGACACAGGTTTACCCATGAATGTTATGTCTATATTTCATTATAATAATATCTGTAGATGGGGGTTAGTCTATAAAGGAAAAGACGTGATTGGTCAAGATGATGACGTGCAAGTATTTGTTGGTACTATTATGTTCACGTTGGGCTTTACAATTGTTGACAACATAGAAGATTACATAGACCCTAGGTTATCACAAGTAGTTTTTGGTGGCCCTTCTTGCGAAATCACTAGTCTGGTGATAGATAGTGAGAATGGGATAATGACCTTCACCGATGGGGTTAAGGAAGTCTCGTTTCAATACCCCTCATAAGTCTTGGGAGTATAGAGAATTGGGTCGCGATGGACTAGACGTACTTGATAAACTCGGATCTCAAGTAGTATTATGTGACGATGACGTTAGGAGAGGATGTAAGAGTCCTTTCGATTTCGAGCATGGGTTCTTCAAGGGAGTTAATGAACTTAGTTCTAAATATAGGACAGAAATGTGGAGTTTTGAGGATCCCAAATACTTACACTATCAAAGCGATTCTGCAATGATAACGAGGATAACCTAGAGAACGTGACTAATGATGGAGTCACGTAATAGGTCATGACTTTGAGTCTAGCTACAAGACTCGTTAATAAAGAAAAGCGCTTCTTGGGAGGCAACCCAAGCTTTATTTGTTTGTTTGTTTGTTTATTTGATTTTATTTGCTTCCGTATGTTTGTTTTGTTTTTATTGCTTATTGTTCATGTATCAAACATTTTGTGAAAATGCTTTATTTTGTTTTTAACTTCGACTTGATTACATATAAAGGTATTTCGCAAAAGGTAAGTGCAAGGGAAATCTAAATTTGTTTTTAAGAACGGATAGAACATAAACAATAATAATGAGATATAAACATACATATTAGTATTTGTTTGAGTCAAATATTTGTATCGAGTCATAATGATTGTTTTGCAGGATTCCAGGAATTAAAACATTGGGTTTTCTAGAAATTTTCCGGAAACAAAATAAAAGAATTTTGTCAGGTCAATTCTGACGGCGTCAGGCATCACCTGACGATGTCAGGTATAACTTTTTAGAAATTTTGAAGGTTTTGTTTTTCTGCCGGAATTATAAAGTTTAGTGAAATCTGTATTTTATAAACTCCAAGAATCTGAAAACATTCATTCCACAAGCATTATATCTTTACTTGCTTTCTATGATTTGATTTTATGTAGATTTACCGCCGATTTTATGCTAGGTTTTCTTGTTTGTTTTTTTTTCAACTAATTAACAGGTTATATTGGACAAGAAGATGTACATGGATAATCAAGCTTTTGGTTCTGCTTTAATCTTGAAGTTTTCACATTTTCTTGGAGGAGGATTTAACCATGTCAGTACATCATCCACATCGAACGAATCAGGGGAGTATTTGTTTCACTCTTTTATTTTCCTTACTTTTACTTTCTTTCAATTGAACATTGGGGACAATGTTTAGCTTAAGTGTAAGGGTTGCACTTGATTTCTGTCTTGTCTAATTGTAGATGTGTAATAAAACTGAGAGAAACACTTGTTAGGGTAATTTTAGCACCAAATTTAAATTTTTTTTGTGACATGTAGGAGTAAAACTTTAGTCTTAATAAGCGTCTCATGGATAGGAGTTATATGACTCGCACAAAAACCGTACCACTCAAAACTTTCTACCCCAAATATGTGAGGTTCGCCCCTAGATTTGTTAGGAAAAGCCTTAGTGCTTATGTGTGTACCGGTAGCATTTAGATTCTAGAACTTGCGTTAGTGATTCATTCCAAGACCACATGTGAGACTACATTCGTGTAGTTGGAATTACTACATGATAAGAGGCATTAGGATAACCTATGTTTTTTAGCCTGTTTCTTTTTATAATTACATTGACTTCATTGGTCAATCAATTTTCCCACACCCTTGCGATGTACCCATTTTTAGTACACGATACCCCTAGTACACCCCTCAGAGCCTATCTTTTTTGTTTCTAACTTTAAGCTTCTTACTTAAAGGAAGAATTTGTTTACAATCCACCCCAAAATGTACACCGAAATTGCCTTAGCTTTCCTTGTATGCACTCATCTTTAGAGCATTATTGTTACCACATTTGTTTAAACCCTAAGTTAATTGTCTAATTGATTACATGGTTGCTAAGTCGAGTCATATCTTGTACATATTGTTTTGGGACAATTGGGACTCATGGGTAAAATACTATTGTTATGGAGTAATGGGGAAGAACACAATTATTACCCCCATATGTGCGTAAATATTTTAAAGTACTCCAAGTGTTTTGATTATCTTAATTCGAGTTATTAGAGTAATTATATTTAAAGTATGTAAAATATCTCTTTATCCAATAAACCGTGTTTTCTGTATCCCTATACCTAACATTATAATCCTTTAAAAATACCTCTTTGATAGTTTTCCTAGGTGCTTACGCCAAGTGGTGGAGGTTTTTGATCATTTCCCAAGCCTATGGTAATCTATTTGCTATGACAGATAGTGAGTGATATTTTTCCATTTCCATTAGTTATATTTAGGTTTATAACACCCGAGAGATGAGAGTATCCAAACACTATTTGTAAGGTGCTAGTATATAAACTCCGGGCTTGTTTTGATTAAGGTGGAATGATCATGTCTTGTAATTACTTTTATATTAATGATTAAATGACTCCTACCTTGTATTTTGATTAGAATAAAAGCTCATTTGCTTGAGGACAAGCAAATCTCAAGTGTAAGGGTATTTGATGAGGCGAAATTTGTTACACTTTTAAGGGGTCATTTAAGCCCAAATTCGTGATAATATGATCAATTATTACCCTAAATCGTTCATTTTGTCATTTTAGGTACTTTTGAAGATAATTCTAAAAAAGAAAGCATTTTGGACATTTTTTTGAGCAAAAAATGAAGAAAACAACAAAGTTAAGAATCCATGCTGGAATTTACACTTGACGGCATCAGGACGATCAAGGGGACGGTGTCAGCCTTTGTGACAAGAGGTGGATATTGCATTTACACTTGACGCGCCAGAAGACAATTTGAGGTTTTACACATGACGGTGTCACCTTCTACTAGGGGTAGGCCGTCACGTATCACACTAAAGCGTGATGGCCCAGAAGTAATAAAGAGTGACGGCGTCAAGAAGTTGGATTGGGCGACAAGAAAACCTAGCCTCGGCAAGTGACGACGTCAACCATCAAAAGGTGACGCCATCACCTATGTAAATCTATATATAGTTTTTGATTTTTCATTCATTAGAGAGGAACTTTTTGGTGGAACACACACACAAACCCTAGTACGAATTTTAGAGCTTTTTAAGAGTTTTATACCCTTGTTTCTTCCATATTTAATTAAAGATAAGTAATCCAGCAATCATTCAATATGTCCATGTGTTGTTTGATTATATCTTATGCTTGTCTTTCTTTTAACATGCTAGGCTAGGTTTATTTGTGTTTGCTTAAATGTAATGAAACCTAGTTATTGATTGATGGTTTGTCATTAGTTGTTGTTGGGTGATTGATAATCGATGTTAGGCTTAAGAAAACTGGCTAATCTCCTATATGGTAACCTGCTTGAACGTCTTAAGAAACATGAATCGGATGTGTACTGCGATTTTAATGGTTGTATTTAATGCATAAGTGACTATTAAGGAGGCCATGGTTAGGATACTTAACGTGTCGCCATAGTCAGAGATAGAAGCTTATAGAGTTCGGGAAGATCGTACACGGCCCCACAAATGGTATTAAGGAATGCAACCCGTCACCCACGCAATTGTAACAAGTTTATCAATCAATAAAAGATAATTAGGGAGTAATGAAGTCTAAGTAAACACGTTTTCTACATATATAGTTTTATCATTTTATTTTCTTGTCAATTTTATTTTTATTGCATTAGTAGTTAATTGGGTTAGTTGACTAGCAACTAATTCCGCCCACTCCTCAAAAAACCAAGATTTTTACTTGATTTCCATAAAATACAAAAATACAAAAAGAATCATCCCTCATCTCTAGACCTAGTTAGATTAATTTCTATCATAACGAACACTATTCCCTGTGGAGAACGATCAATCCCCCGATACTTGCCACTTCACTATACTACATCGGTCAGGTACACTGCCTGGTGGGGATTGTAAGCTTCTCAAGATCCATTGAGAAGTAAAACTTTTATATAGACTACAATCCATAACGCATCACCGGATTCTAAAATGGTTGAGGCAAAATCCGTACTACAAAGAGTATTTGAACGTTGTTGCTGAACCGGCTGTAGGAGGTGACGATGAAGCTGGAGGCACGTTGGACACTAAACTTGATGATCTGGGAAATAGGATAACAAATATCGAAGCGACGTTTGAATTTATCAAGCAAAGTGTAACACCCCCAAAATACCGCAGCGGAAGACTGTGTCATAGGGGTGCTACTTCATAATACAAAGTACAAGTTATAGAAAACGATCTCTAAATGAGACATTTTGAAAAGTTACCATTCGATTAATGAATTCAAAGTTACAAACATGAGATTCCAAAGTATGATACATAAATGTATACAAAATGTTTTGAATGATAAATGATAAAAGCGTAAGTCTTCAGAATATGCAGCTTGACTCTAAGTTCCACGCACTAGCTATCGCCTTACTAACCTGAGATAAACATGCTAAAGTGTCAACACAATGGTTGGTGAGTTCATAGAGTTTGTCTAACAAATAAAGCCTATAAAAATGTTCACATAGCAAAGGCATTGTGAATCCACTCAGTTGCAGGTCCCGCCATAAGAGACTTGCAACCTGTGTGTTCACAACCCACTGCTAATATATAGTTTCTCAATGCACCAGATTATATTCACCCAAGGTCAAGAATAGACACAAGGGCGGTGGCCTCTCCCCAAATAGTACTACGACATCCAAGGTCAAGTATAGACACAAGGGTAGGGGGCATCTTCCCATGAGTACTACCAATACCTCTCCGATAGAATAGAGTATTATGTATGCACGTAAATACGAATCTTGTATTTAAATTAAGCAAGTATAGTGTAACAAGTATGTATAACGCAATCAAGTATAATGCCAATCAAGTATAACAAGTATAAATGTTTAAGAGTATTTGTACAAGTAAGCAAGTAGTTGAGCATGTATCTCCCCCAAAGAGTTAAAACAAGTATAAAAAGAGTAGGGGCTATGACTCACCTTAAGCTTATGTAATGAGAAATGAAAGTGGTAGTCGAATCGCGAAAGTCTCTAAGAGCAGCCTATAATAGAACGTTGCGACTTAGGTTTGGAGTAACGTCTAAGAATACGAAGAATTGCCTATATATGTCTTGCATAATGTTCATGATGTAGTACTTAGTATATAGTGTAAGTCGTTGAATATAAGTGGTTTATGAAACATGTATAGGTTGTATATCTCTTACTACCGTTCGGGCCGACATAATTCAGAAGTCATGGAGTAAACGTTCGAGGAGCCAGGACACTTTAATTCGTAAATCCACAACTCATCTCGACGGCTTACTTAATGAACTCCTCACATGAGGCTCCCTACTATTGTAGTATTTGATAACATATATATATATATAAGCTTTTTGATCTTTAAAAGTTATATGGTCTTTAGCCGTGGCTTTGCCGTGACCTTGGTCATTGTTACCATGGTCTTAAGACTCAACCTTGGCTTTAGCCATGGTTGTGGTCTTGGCTTTAGGTCATTAGACCTCTTGTTCTTAGTAAAACATAACTATTATATAGTGACTTTGGTCTAAAAATGGGCTGTTAAGAATTTGAAGAAATTATCACTGGGAAAGCGTTTTCAGGGCTCGAGCTTCTTTGTACCTGAACGAAAACGTCGTTCCGGACAACTTTCGTGTTTTAACTTTTTGATGAATCGGACCAGAAGGGTGAATTTCAAAATGGCAGAATGCAAAACAGTAGGGTATAGGCAGTTTCGGCGTTTTGGTTTCGCTAACTTCTTATGGCCGTATCTTTTGACTCGTGTACTCGTTTTAGGTGATTCAGATTGCTATGTTTTCCTTTCAAAACCCTATTTAACAGTATGTAAGTGTTTCATATCATAGTTATACTATTTTGGTCGTGGTTCTCCATAAAAGTCACTAGTTTACTTGTTTAAATAACATAAGTTAATATATGGTTTCCATAACTTGTTTTACTAGTTTTTATACATCATGAACATAATACAAAGACCATATATAGCATGAAAGGAACATAATAAGCATGAAAATGATATGGAGCAAGAAAGTGTAATAGGGTTTGCTTACAACTTTTGGCTTTCTAAAGAAAGGAAGTCAAGCATGAAACTAGGACACTAAACCTATGCTTGTAAACCCTTTGTTGGGAATTATACTTTGAGTTGATATTGACAAATATGAAAGATGAAGGACTTATGGAGACAAAGGAAGAAACTTGCAAAGAAAGAAAAAAGATTACAGCATATCTTTTATTTTATTAGTTTATTCCTTGTAACCCTAGTATCTCTATTATATAAAGAGATACAGGGAATAGGTTTCAATATGTCTTCCACAATGTAAAATCAGAAAAACGTGTGTGTAAGTCTAGGGCTGGAAAAACGCCTAGACTAGTGTACAGGTGTTTTATGGGAAACACCTAGGGCAGATTGTGTTAAGCCTCAACTATCTTAGATAGCTGTTAGGATGTAACCGTGCTACACTTGATCACGTAGCATTGGGGCTTTGGTGAATGTTAGAGTAGAGATGATGACGAAGAATCTTGTTCAATAATAAAGATGTTTTATATATTCCGCTGTGCATGATTGTTGTCTTTATTATTGTTAACCCTAGATGAGCTATAAACGATCTTATCACCCTTCACCACAACTCTTAAAACCCTTGCTAGCCTTGATATAGACCTTGTGAAAACCATTTAACTTCAGCCCTAGTAACCTTGTGTAGCTCCTAATTCATCCATGGAATCACCAAACAAACTTAAGAACTAGGTAGAGAATACTAAGACCTTGAACTTTGTAGTGTAACTTGTAGTTTGAAGATCAAAGGATCATGGTGCTAGGAATTAATGGTGTGGCGTTTTTATGGAGATGAAAGGAAGGAATGAGCTTGCTATTTATAGGAAGATGAGGAGGTTAGGAAGGTGTCTAGGAAGGTTCATTGAGGAGGTTACTTTGGTAGGCTAGATGTTATCAATGTTGCTTCCTAAAGACACTTGTTTTCATCCTAGAGCTTAAGGCATGAGATCAAGACACATATTAGGTGAATCCCCCCCTATAACTCGGCCAAGGCTGATCTAGGGTGACTAGATGAGTAGTCATGGTCTTATCTAAGTTACGGAGTGAGTTTTGGTCCCGGTAATCGCTAACAGTAAGTCGTTAAGTCATGAAACTTAAAATCGGGTATCCTAAAAATATGAAATTTATAAATATGTTAGAACTTATTAATATAACCTATCTTAGCCTATTTAATGAGTGACAAGTTCTATCGGGTTGCTTAAACGCTGCTAAAACTGGAAACGCGATTCTAAAACGCGTAATTTGCGTAAAATGCTGAACTGGAAAACGTAAAATTCCAAAACTTTTGGAATTGTCCTAAAATGAGAGAAAATCATATTTTTATTGTTTATAATGTTTTATGGACATATCGGGATGCAGGAATGACGTTTAAACCTAAAAGTAAATCTCGGACACGGCTTCGTGATTTTTGCAGAAATGATCCGACGAGTGTGAAATTCTCGGATTATCATTAAAATAGTTTAACTTACGAGAATATGAAATAAAAATTTTGGATGTGAATAGTGAAAGTGAATAGTAAAAAGTGAATAGTAAAAATGAATAGTGAAATTTTCGGAAATAGAAGTTAACCTGAAAATGCGAATTGTTACAGTCTCTACCCCTTAAGGAGAACTTCGTCCCGAAGTTCAGTTGATGTTAACTACTTACGGTGTGTCTAAGAGAATTCGGGATCTCTAATATAGTGGTGTTCACTCTGATTCGTCTAAGGTTCTGGTTAAGGAGTTGTATCGGCTACAATTAAGCCCACTTATTTATAACACTTTACTTACATAAAGAAGCGTCCAAATTTATGTAGGTAAGGGATCATAAACTTATGGTTCGGTGATTTACAATTTCTTTATTTAAATGAAGAGGCGTCCCAATCCATTTAAATAAGGAGATTCTAAAACATCCTACTTACGAATTTCCGACACAAAATCCGCCTTCTGAGGCCGATAGTAAGATAATCAAGTCATCAAATCCCTAAAGCTAAGCAATAATATTATTTAACTCAAATCTTGTGTCTCATCAAACAAGAACTGTCACAAGATCAAGTTAAATAATTAGTTATTACTGAGCTCCATGTTTTTAATGACTCGGCTAATCTCTGGGGCTCCTTATAATACTAAAGTCACATCATCTAACAGCGTGGAACTAAACCAACAACTACCAAGAAGCGTATGCGTATGTAGTGTGTGTAAGGTAAATAAAGAGGAGAGTCTTAAAGTATATAGCAGTTATAGTCTAGGTACTAAATGCAACCTTGTTCTCTATAACCAAGGCTCTGGTACCAATCTGTAACATCCCCAAAATACCGCAGCGGAAGACTGTGTCATAGGGGTGCTACTTCATAATACAAAGTACAAGTTATAGAAAACGATCTCTAAATGAGACGTTTTGAAAAGTTACCATTCGATTAATGAATTCAAAGTTATAAACATGAGATTCCAAAGTATGATACATAAATGTATACAAAATGTTTTGAATGATAAATGATAAAAGCGTAAGTCTTCAGAATATGCAGCTTGACTCTAAGTTCCACGCACTAGCTATCGCCTTACTAACCTGAGATAAACATGCTAAAGTGTCAACACAATGGTTGGTGAGTTCATAGAGTTTGTCTAACAAATAAAGCCTATAAAAATGTTCACATAGCAAAGGCATTGTGAATCCACTCAGTTGCAGGTCCCGCCATAAGAGACTTGCAACCTGTGTGTTCACAACCCACTGCTAATATATAGTTTCTCAATGCACCAGATTATATTCACCCAAGGTCAAGAATAGACACAAGGGCGGGGGCCTCTCCCCAAATAGTACTACGACATCCAAGGTCAAGTATAGACACAAGGGTAGGGGGCATCTTCCCATGAGTACTACCAATACCTCTCCGACAGAATAGAGTATTATGTATGCACGTAAATATGAATCTTGTATTTAAATTAAGCAAGTATAGTGTAACAAGTATGTATAACGCAATCAAGTATAATGCCAATCAAGTATAACAAGTATAAATGTTTAAGAGTATTTGTACAAGTAAGCAAGTAGTTGAGCATGTATCTCCCCCAAAGAGTTAAAACAAGTATAAAAAGAGTAGGGGCTATGACTCACCTTAAGCTTATGTAATGAGAAATGAAAGTGGTAGTCGAATCGCGAAAGTCTCTAAGAGCAGCCTATAATAGAACGTTGCGACTTAGGTTTGGAGTAACGTCTAAGAATACGAAGAATTGCCTATATATGTCTTGCATAATGTTCATGATGTAGTACTCAGTATATAGTGTAAGTCGTTGAATATAAGTGGTTTATGAAACATGTATAGGTTGTATATCTCTTACTACCGTTCGGGCCGACATAATTCAGAAGTCATGGAGTAAACGTTCGAGGAGCCAGGACACTTTAATTCGTATATCCGCAACTCATCTCGACGGCTTACTTAATGAACTCCTCACATGAGGCTCCCTACTATTGTAGTATTTGATAACATATATATATATAAGCTTTTTGATCTTTAAAAGTTATATGGTCTTTAGCCGTGGCTTTGCCGTGACCTTGGTCATTGTTACCATGGTCTTAAGACTCAACCTTGGCTTTAGCCATGGTTGTGGTCTTGGCTTTAGGTCATTAGACCTCTTGGTCTTAGTAAAATATAACTATTATATAGTGACTTTGGTCTAAAAATGGGCTGTTAAGAATTTGAAGAAATTATCACTCGGAAAGCGTTTTCAGGGCTCGAGCTTCTTTGTACCTGAACGAAAGTGTAATAGGGTTTGCTTACAACTTTTGGCTTTCTAAAGAAAGGAAGTCAAGCATGAAACTAGGACACTAAACCTATGCTTGTAAACCCTTTGTTGGGAATTATACTTTGAGTTGATATTGACAAATATGAAAGATGAAGGACTTATGGAGACAAAGGAAGAAACTTGCAAAGAAAGAAAAAAGATTACAGCATATCTTTTATTTTATTAGTTTATTCCTTGTAACCCTATTATCTCTATTATATAAAGAGATACAGGGAATAGGTTTCAATATGTCTTCCACAATGTAAAATCAGAAAAACGTGTGTGTAAGTCTAGGGCTGGAAAAACGCCTAGACTAGTGTACAGGTGTTTTATGGGAAACACCTAGGGCAGATTGTGTTAAGCCTCAACTATCTTAGATAGCTGTTAGGATGTAACCGTGCTACACTTGATCACGTAGCATTGGGGCTTTGGTGAATGTTAGAGTAGAGATGATGACGAAGAATCTTGTTCAATAATAAAGATGTTTTATATATTCCGCTGTGCATGATTGTTGTCTTTATTATTGTTAACCCTAGATGAGCTATAAACGATCTTATCAATTGGTATCAGAGCGGGGGCTCTTGATATCTAGGATTTACAAGGTTCGTTGTCGAAGAACTAAGAAAACAAGAAAAATTCGTATCTGGTTCGTATCTTCGTAACTCACTGCAGGTCAGTTTTCAAGGCGCGATATCTCCTTCGTTAACCGTTGGATCGGGCTGAAATTTTTACTGGAGGTTCTCTACATGACAAGGAAGAGTTCCACCGGAGGGATCTTTAATCTGAGCTCCCAGTAAAAAGATATGATTTTTCTAAAAGTCTGCTGCAGAAAAGTTTGTAAGTCGAATTTTTAGGGTTTTCTTGATATCAAACTTCTATTTTCCCTATTTATTGAATATATTCATTATGGAAGTTTGGATTTATGTTGTTTGGTGCCTAAAATTCATGGAAGAAAGAAGTTTTGGAGAAGGTACGAATTGATTTTTAGGGTTTCTAGATCTGCTATACATGCTTCTACTGGTACCTTCATTAGACTTGGTGAGCAGGTTTTAAAACCTGTGATGAACCCTAATGGTGATGCTGGAACGAGTTATGATGAACCCTAACGATGCTAAGTTGATCGAATTGTTTAGTGCTTTGGAGTTGTGCAAACCCTAACTCGCTTAGTGGAGCTGCTATTATTTTCAGTTTGGGTTTATGATTGGTTGATTGAAGATACTGGTGGTAAAAATGCGTATAAGCTTACTGGTCATTCAAAGCTCACAACTGCTGCTTATATAGTTACCACTGCTCGCTAACTAGTTACCACTGAAGCCAAAATCGTTTCCACTGCAGCTTCAATACTTATCACTGCCGATGATTTAATGGTTTGGTGGCACTAGTTTTGGTCTATACCCCGTACCAATCATTGTAGGTCATTGGATCATGTTTTTTTAATCATCAAACATGGGTCTGTGGAATGCAAATACATAAGGTCATTCGCTAGGTGAGATTGTGGGTCGGTGCTTTCTTTATTGTCAATATTGATTGGATGATTCTTATCACATGGGTCGGTGGTATTCTTTAATGGTCGTCGGTGCTATTTCTTACAAAATGCATCGTAGGTCAGTGTTTCATTTAAATTATAAGATTATCTTTGCACGTGATTCGCATTTAATAATCCTCGTACTGACAAAGATATCTGATCCAAGTGCTTAATTTTTATTTATCTCATGAGTTGATGGAAGGATATTGTTAAACAATTATTATCATGGGACGGTGACCATTGTAATTGGTAGATGATTGTTGTTCAACATAGGTATTTAATAAGTTGTATCGATGGTATTTATTCTCCTTCAGAAGGTTGTGTGTTACAGGTAAATGGTATTACGCACATTGACGTTGGTTTTTGGTTTTATTGGTGACCATGAGATACACGATGTGAGGGGAAGCATATATATATAGTTGTTTGGAGATTTGGAACAGGTTGGTTCCAACACACACGGGGGAAGACACACACACATGAGATTTTTGGTTATTGGTTCTTAATGGTATAATGGCTCGTTCTTATTTGATTTACTTGATTACGAAGAAAGGTTTTTATCACCTATTTGAAGTTGAAGTGGAAGTTCACAGGTTTGTGTTTTATCATACCTTTTCTGCATGAGGTAACTTGTTCGTTCGTTCAGGTGACTACGAATTGACAAAACACTTGAAGGAGTTACGTTATTGTGCTCAGTGATTTTTGTCAAGAGGTTGCGATCTCCCTATACGTTAAGTATACGTTCGAAGTCAATTTTAGTACAAGATATAAGGCACAAGTTTGGGTGGTTCTACTTCAACATCAAGTTGGTTATACTTAGTTTTCTTCATTAGTAATCATTACATGGAGCCTACATTCGACAAATGGTTAACATATGGGTTTCAGGGGAAGCTTAAGTGTTTAAATGTTTAACCATTGATATGCTACATCGAGGTGAAGGTTTTTGCTACTGCTAGTTGTTGTTACTACTGATGGTTTTGATTTCTATTGTTTCAAGTCCATTTATAGATGCGGAAAACTTAATGGTGGGCGACTTTGAAACATTGGAAAGATGAATTGGATGTGTAATATTGATTCGTGGTTGTGAAGATAAAAGTTGCTTACATTTGTCCCCTATTTGATGATGACAAAAAGGGGAAGAAGAATACTTTGAAGATTGCAGCTTGAAGATCCTTGATGATATGCATGGTTTGAGGGGAAGACGACATCTTTCATATACTTGGTTTTGTCATATCAACTAGGGGAAGATTGTTGGGAATTATACTTTGAGTTGATATTGACAAATATGAAAGATGAAGGACTTATGGAGACAAAGGAAGAAACTTGCAAAGAAAGAAAAAAGATTACAGCATATCTTTTATTTTATTAGTTTATTCCTTGTAACCCTAGTATCTCTATTATATAAAGAGATACAGGGAATAGGTTTCAATATGTCTTCCACAATGTAAAATCAGAAAAACGTGTGTGTAAGTCTAGGGCTGGAAAAACGCCTAGACTAGTGTACAGGTGTTTTATGGGAAACACCTAGGGTAGATTGTGTTAAGCCTCAACTATCTTAGATAGCTGTTAGGATGTAACCGTGCTACACTTGATCACGTAGCATTGGGGCTTTGGTGAATGTTAGAGTAGAGATGATGACGAAGAATCTTGTTCAATAATAAAGATGTTTTATATATTCCGCTGTGCATGATTGTTGTCTTTATTATTGTTAACCCTAGATGAGCTATAAACGATCTTATCACCCTTCACCACAACTCTTAAAACCCTTGCTAGCCTTGATATAGACCTTGTGAAAACCATTTAACTTCAGCCCTAGTAACCTTGTGTAGCTCCTAATTCATCCATGGAATCACCAAACAAACTTAAGAACTAGGTAGAGAATACTAAGACCTTGAACTTTGTAGTGTAACTTGTAGTTTGAAGATCAAAGGATCATGGTGCTAGGAATTAATGGTGTGGCGTTTTTATGGAGATGAAAGGAAGGAATGAGCTTGCTATTTATAGGAAGATGAGGAGGTTAGGAAGGTGTCTAGGAAGGTTCATTGAGGAGGTTACTTTGGTAGGCTAGATGTTATCAATGTTGCTTCCTAAAGACACTTGTTTTCATCCTAGAGCTTAAGGCATGAGATCAAGACACATATTAGGTGAATCCCCCCCTATAACTCGGCCAAGGCTGATCTAGGGTGACTAGATGAGTAGTCATGGTCTTATCTAAGTTACGGAGTGAGTTTTGGTCCCGGTAATCGCTAACAGTAAGTCGTTAAGTCATGAAACTTAAAATCGGGTATCCTAAAAATATGAAATTTATAAATATGTTAGAACTTATTAATATAACCTATCTTAGCCTATTTAATGAGTGACAAGTTCTATCGGGTTGCTTAAACGCTGCTAAAACTGGAAACGCGGTTCTAAAACGCGTAATTTGCGTAAAATGCTGAACTGGAAAACGTAAAATTCCAAAACTTTTGGAATTGTCCTAAAATGAGAGAAAATCATATTTTTATTGTTTATAATGTTTTATGGACATATCGGGATGCAGGAATGACGTTTAAACCTAAAAGTAAATCTCGGACACGGCTTCGTGATTTTTGCAGAAATGATCCGACGAGTGTGAAATTCTCGGATTATCATTAAAATAGTTTAACTTACGAGAATATGAAATAAAAATTTTGGATGTGAATAGTGAAAGTGAATAGTAAAAAGTGAATAGTAAAAATGAATAGTGAAATTTTCGAAAATAGAAGTTAACCTGAAAATGCGAATTGTTACAGTCTCTACCCCTTAAGGAGAACTTCGTCCCGAAGTTCAGTTGATGTTAACTACTTACGGTGTGTCTAAGAGAATTCGGGATCTCTAATATAGTGGTGTTCACTCTGATTCGTCTAAGGTTCTGGTTAAGGAGTTGTATCGGCTACAATTAAGCCCACTTATTTATAACACTTTACTTACATAAAGAAGCGTCCAAATTTATGTAGGTAAGGGATCATAAACTTATGGTTCGGTGATTTACAATTTCTTTATTTAAATGAAGAGGCGTCCCAATCCATTTAAATAAGGAGATTCTAAAACATCCTACTTACGAATTTCCGACACAAAATCCGCCTTCTGAGGCCGATAGTAAGATAATCAAGTCATCAAATCCCTAAAGCTAAGCAATAATATTATTTAACTCAAATCTTGTGTCTCATCAAACAAGAACTGTCACAAGATCAAGTTAAATAATTAGTTATTACTGAGCTCCATGTTTTTAATGACTCGGCTAATCTCTGGGGCTCCTTATAATACTAAAGTCACATCATCTAACAGCGTGGAACTAAACCAACAACTACCAAGAAGCGTATGCGTATGTAGTGTGTGTAAGGTAAATAAAGAGGAGAGTCTTAAAGTATATAGCAGTTATAGTCTAGGTACTAAATGCAACCTTGTTCTCTATAACCAAGGCTCTGGTACCAATCTGTAACACCCCCAAAATACCGCAGCGGAAGACTGTGTCATAGGGGTGCTACTTCATAATACAAAGTACAAGTTATAGAAAACGATCTCTAAATGAGACGTTTTGAAAAGTTACCATTCGATTAATGAATTCAAAGTTATAAACATGAGATTCCAAAGTATGATACATAAATGTATACAAAATGTTTTGAATGATAAATGATAAAAGCGTAAGTCTTCAGAATATGCAGCTTGACTCTAAGTTCCACGCACTAGCTATCGCCTTACTAACCTGAGATAAACATGCTAAAGTGTCAACACAATGGTTGGTGAGTTCATAGAGTTTGTCTAACAAATAAAGCCTATAAAAATGTTCACATAGCAAAGGCATTGTGAATCCACTCAGTTGCAGGTCCCGCCATAAGAGACTTGCAACCTGTGTGTTCACAACCCACTGCTAATATATAGTTTCTCAATGCACCAGATTATATTCACCCAAGGTCAAGAATAGACACAAGGGCGGGGGCCTCTCCCCAAATAGTACTACGACATCCAAGGTCAAGTATAGACACAAGGGTAGGGGGCATCTTCCCATGAGTACTACCAATACCTCTCCGACAGAATAGAGTATTATGTATGCACGTAAATACGAATCTTGTATTTAAATTAAGCAAGTATAGTGTAACAAGTATGTATAACGCAATCAAGTATAATGCCAATCAAGTATAACAAGTATAAATGTTTAAGAGTATTTGTACAAGTAAGCAAGTAGTTGAGCATGTATCTCCCCCAAAGAGTTAAAACAAGTATAAAAAGAGTAGGGGCTATGACTCACCTTAAGCTTATGTAATGAGAAATGAAAGTGGTAGTCGAATCGCGAAAGTCTCTAAGAGCAGCCTATAATAGAACGTTGCGACTTAGGTTTGGAGTAACGTCTAAGAATACGAAGAATTGCCTATATATGTCTTGCATAATGTTCATGATGTAGTACTCAGTATATAGTGTAAGTCGTTGAATATAAGTGGTTTATGAAACATGTATAGGTTGTATATCTCTTACTACCGTTCGGGCCGACATAATTCAGAAGTCATGGAGTAAACGTTCGAGGAGCCAGGACACTTTAATTCGTATATCCGCAACTCATCTCGACGGCTTACTTAATGAACTCCTCACATGAGGCTCCCTACTATTGTAGTATTTGATAACATATATATATATAAGCTTTTTGATCTTTAAAAGTTATATGGTCTTTAGCCGTGGCTTTGCCGTGACCTTGGTCATTGTTACCATGGTCTTAAGACTCAACCTTGGCTTTAGCCATGGTTGTGGTCTTGGCTTTAGGTCATTAGACCTCTTGGTCTTAGTAAAATATAACTATTATATAGTGACTTTGGTCTAAAAATGGGCTGTTAAGAATTTGAAGAAATTATCACTCGGAAAGCGTTTTCAGGGCTCGAGCTTCTTTGTACCTGAACGAAAGTGTAATAGGGTTTGCTTACAACTTTTGGCTTTCTAAAGAAAGGAAGTCAAGCATGAAACTAGGACACTAAACCTATGCTTGTAAACCCTTCACTACAACTCTTAAAACCCTTGCTAGCCTTGATATAGACCTTGTGAAAACCATTTAACTTCAGCCCTAGTAACCTTGTGTAGCTCCTAATTCATCCATGGAATCACCAAACAAACTTAAGAACTAGGTAGAGAATACTAAGACCTTGAACTTTGTAGTGTAACTTGTAGTTTGAAGATCAAATGATCATGGTGCTAGGAATTAATGGTGTGGCGTTTTTATGGAGATGAAAGGAAGGAATGAGCTTGCTATTTATAGGAAGATGAGGAGGTTAGGAAGGTGTCTAGGAAGGTTCATTGAGGAGGTTACTTTGGTAGGCTAGATGTTATCAATGTTGCTTCCTAAAGACACTTGTTTTCATCCTAGAGCTTAAGGCATGAGATCAAGACACATATTAGGTGAATCCCCCCCTATAACTCGGCCAAGGCTGATCTAGGGTGACTAGATGAGTAGTCATGGTCTTATCTAAGTTACGGAGTGAGTTTTGGTCCCGGTAATCGCTAACAGTAAGTCGTTAAGTCATGAAACTTAAAATCGGGTATCCTAAAAATATGAAATTTATAAATATGTTAGAACTTATTAATATAACCTATCTTAGCCTATTTAATGAGTGACAAGTTCTATCGGGTTGCTTAAACGCTGCTAAAACTGGAAACGCGGTTCTAAAAGGCGTAATTTGCGTAAAACGCTGAACTGGAAAACGTAAAATTCCAAAACTTTTGGAATTGTCCTAAAATGAGAGAAAATCATATTTTTATTGTTTATAATGTTTTATGGACATATCGGGATGCAGGAATGACGTTTAAACCTAAAAGTAAATCTCGGACACGGCTTCGTGATTTTTGCAGAAATGATCCGACGAGTGTGAAATTCTCGGATTATCATTAAAATAGTTTAACTTACGAGAATATGAAATAAAAATTTTGGATGTGAATAGTGAAAGTGAATAGTAAAAAGTGAATAGTAAAAATGAATAGTGAAATTTTCGGAAATAGAAGTTAACCTGAAAATGCGAATTGTTACACAAAGGAAAGCAAGGAAGGGAAAAGATGGTGCAGGTTCTAGCAAAGCGGGAAGTAGCAGCAAAAAAAAATGAATGGGCGATGTTATGGTCTATGTTGTGTGTTTCGTTTGCTTGTCGAGTTGTTTCATTTGAGTTGTTTAGTTTGCTTGTGGAGTTATTTTGTTTGAGTTGTTTCGTTTGCTTGTCGAGTTGTTTCATTTGAGTCTTTATGAAAATGTATGTGGTTCAGAACTCTTGCGTGATCTGACTAAAATGTTTGCCTTCGTGTTTGTTAATTGTGAATGTTTTTAGAGGGGTAAGTAATCCAATTGAAATTCAGTTTGTTTTAATAAATTTAATGAATGATACACGTTTTGTTGTATAAAATATTTTTTTGTAAAAAATATTAAGATAATTGTTCAAAAACTATATTACATAACATAATAGTTAAAAACTAAATTTAGTGAATGATACCCATTTTGTTGTATAAAATATTTTTTTGTTAAAGATATTAATCTATTTTTTTCTAGAAAATATTAAGATAATAGTTAGAAATATAAAACATACGTATTACTCCAACATTAAAGAGTACGGATTATATTACATATCGATAATAGTTCAAAAACTAAAGTCGTTAAAAATATAAAGCACGTTGGACATCACTTTTCCCAACAACAACAATATTTTATTAAACAACAACAATAACACAACAAACAACAACAACAATAACAACACGACAAGGATTTATTTATTACGCTTTTATGGGGTCATTTAAGCCCTAAATCGTGAATATACGTCCAAATATTGCCTCAAATCGTTTCTTTTCTCATTTTAGGTATTTGGGAAGCGATTTTTGGAATATAGAGCATTTTAGACATTTTTGGGCGCAAGAATGAAGAAAACTACAACAGTTATGGAAAAGTAAGGAATTACACCTGACGGTGTCAGGCTTTGGACGTTGACGCCGTCACTTGAAGTTAGAGATGATGGAAATTACCAACGTGATGCCTCAGAAACCCTTTTTAAAAAACTGACGGTGTCAGGTGTAGTTTGGAGTAGGCCGTCAGGTGTAAACATATAACGAGACGGCCCAGTGAGATTAACAAGTGACGACGTCAGAAGCTGGATTGCACAACACGACACCCTAGATGCAGCATTTGACGACGTCAGGACTTATAACCTGACACCGTCAGCTTGTATAATATATATATATATATATATATATATATATATATATATATATATATATATATATATATATATATATATATATATATATATATATATATATATATATATATATATATATATATAGTTTTGGATTTTTCGTTCATTAAGCGGGCAACTTTGGAGACAAACCCTAGTATGAATTTTTTGAGATTTCAAGGGTTCTCAAACCCTCTTTTCTCCCATGTTTTATAAAAGATAACTTATCTTTTAATCATTCAATATGTCTATGTGTTGTTTGATTATCTTTTATACTTTTCTTCCTTTTAACATGCTAGCTTAGGTTATTTTGTGTTTGCTTAGATCTAATGAAACCTAGTTATTGATTGTTGATTACTTGTCTATTGTTTAGTTGATTAACTCGCATTAGGCTTAAGAAAATTGGCTAACTTCCTTTGTGTAACAAGCTTGAACGTCTTAAGAAACGTAATCGGATGTGCACTACGGTATTATTCATTGTATTTAATGCGTGAGTAGAGGTTAATGATTCTATGATAGGATACTAAACGTGTCGTCATAAGAAAAAATTGATATTCATAGAGTTGGGGAAGGCTGTGCACACATCCACGACTGGTATTAAGGAATATAACGCTTCAACTAAAACAACTGCACTGTGACATTCAACGAGTCAACAATAAATAACTAGGGAGTAATTAAGTTTAAGTAGATACATTTGTCTCGCTATAAGAAGTCCACCACTTTACCTTTCTTGTAATTTTTATTTTCTGTTCATTAGTTTAATTTGTAGTTTTGGGTTAGTTGATTAGTAACTAATTCCGCCCACTCCATGCAAAACCGAGATTTCAACTGTTTTCATAAAATATAAAAATACAAAAAGAATAATCCTTCTCCTTTAGACCTAGTTGACATATACTTCAATCCTAACGACACTATTCCCCTGAGAACGATCAATCCCCTAGACATACCTATACTACATTACAACGACTAGGTACACTGCTTGGAGGATTGCAAAAGCTCCTCAAGATCCCTTGAGGAGTAAAACCTTTTGTGAGGCTGCAATCCTCGTATCAAGTTTTTGGCGCCGCTGCTGGGGAATAGTTATTGCTTAGGTTTGATTTTTATTTCATTTAGGTCTACTTACTAGATTCCTATCTAGTGAGATTTTTGTTTTCTTTTTAATTAGCTTTCTTTAGTCTATCTTTTTCTTCGTTTTCTTTGTTGGTAATCTATATCATCTGCCATCAAGGAGGGTGATAATATCCTTGAACCCATCATTCAACCAAACCACCAAAACCCAACCGAACAACCTAGAGAACGCACCTTAGGAGAGTAATCCCGACCTAGTGACCAAGGCTATCGAAACACTATTGAGCTTAACCAAGGAGCCAATGTTTCTCCCTTGCGATCCGACACCATCTGGTTGGTGCAAAGCGGATGTGCATTCCATGGACTTCGTTCCAAAGATCCAAGCCAACATCTCAAGGATTTCCTTGAAATTATTGATTCCATAGACCTTGATGTTGCCACTCGAGAGACGAAACGATTGCATCTCTTCCAATTCTCTCAACGTGACCAAGCTAGTTAATGGCTTGAGCGTTTACCCGCAGGATCCATCACCTCTTAGGATGATCTCACCTCTCATTTCCTTGCTCAATTTTTCCTACTGGGGAGAACTACCAAGTTAAGGAATGACATCTTGATGTTCCAATAACGTCAAGGCGAAACTCTTTATGAAGCATGGACTTGTTTCAAGGACTTACTCCAAAAATTCCCTCATCATGGCATTGATCTTTATCTCCAAGTCCAAATCTTCTTCGATCATGTCAATCTATCCACAAGGCAAACCATTGACCAAGCGACCTGTGGTAAACTACATGACAAGAATGCGGAAGAATCATGGGGAATCATAGAAGATCGTACTCTCTATGACAACGAGTATTGGAATGACCCCCGTGATTTGAACAAAACGGTCAAGGCAATATATTTACCTTCGAACAATCCAAGCATTTCCGACCGTAGGATCATGGAACTTGAAGACCAAGTCAAGTTTCTCATGAAATCCTACGAAGCTCATAAACCTTCAAGCCAAGTGAACAAAATCACTTCTTCATGTGAATATTGTAGTGGTCCCTACAACACTCATGATTGCATGGAACTCCCCGAATATACTTTTGCGGACTATGCAACCTCGCGTACTGACGGAGCGGGAGAAAAGTAGTACACTTTCAAACCCAAGCCAAACACTTATGGTGATTCGTACAACCCCTCTTAAAAAAATCACCCAAACTTTAGGTGGAAACAAATCCAAAACCCGTCTCAAAATAATTCTTCCACTCCACCTAATCGTTTTCAATAAATGGTTCATCTTCAAACCGTCCTGTGGAAAACTAGAAGGGGGGTTGAATAGTTTACCGGTTTTCATTTAATTATCTGTGAAACTTTTACGTGTAATCGACAATTGAAACTAATAGACAATAAATAATATGCAAGATAAAGAAAGAAATGATCAAACCACAACACGGATGTTTATAGTGGTTTGGCTACAAGGACTCTTTTTCCTTGCCCTACTCCACTCTCCGAGTATCCAACTCGAGTGTTTTTCTTCACTAGTCAACAAGCTCCTTTCACCGGCGGAGAAACCTTACACACGTCGCTTACACTTTTTCCGGTACAAAGCTAAATACTGGGTTCTAGTTGAAGGTAGAACCAACGTAACATCGCCTATACAGTATTTCCGACACTAAGCTAGATGTCGAGTTCTTTCACTCGGGTACAACCACTCCCTTCACTCTAAGTATTTTAAGGACTAAAATACTAACCACAACCTACTAAATGAATACAATCAAGAGATGTGTAAACTAAACAAGTTTACACAATGCAAATGCTAACAAGTCTTGCAACGTTGAGTTGAAACTTGTAGACTTTCGTATGAACTTGTGATCTTCTTGCTACAAAAGAATCTCACACAAATGAAATGTTACCGAGTTAGATGACTGAAATGAGAGTGTATATGCAAAATATGATTGTAAGTTGTGAATGATTTCTTGGATGTGGCTTGCTATTTATAGGGGAGAACCTCAGCCAAGCCACGGATCCGGTGGAACCCTTTTGAGGGTTCCGTCCGTGTATCCCCAGGGTTTCGCCAAGTCTAACAAAAAATCCTACAAGAAATCTTTCCAACTCTAACTCAAATCTAACCAAAATATTCTCAAGATCTTCCAAATTCAACTACAAGATTGTAGTGTGTAAATCTACACAAAATATATGATGTGACAAATCACTTAAGAGAATATTTGATGACGCAATGTATGATATATATGAACATTTCTATTTTTAGAATATTATATAAATAAAAGTAAACTTGTAAAATAAAAGTAAACTTGTAAAATGTTTGTGTAGCTACTTAGAATGTATGTATGAGATGTTTTAAAATGTTTGAAAGCTTTGACTAAATAAGACACATATTTTAGTAAAACTTACTAAAAATATTTTCGACACCAAAAGTGTTACTAATGTTTAACTTATGAAACATGTAGCAAATGTATTGTTAACTTTGAAATAAAGTTTATGTATGAAAGACTTATGCTATATTTATGTTTTTCTAAAATAAAGTTTACACTTTGTCGTTAACAAAATTTAGCAAAGATCATAAAATATAAATAACGTTTTTAGGCGATATTTGTATTAACAAGTTCCCCTTTGTTGAGGACAAAACATAAATTTTATTTTTAAGCAACTAGATAATTATAGTATCAAGTCTTTTTAAAATCTATATTAAACTTTGTTTTATACAACTTTTATTTATATGTGAGACTAATATGCTAAAATGATATATAAAAGTTGAGTTTAATATATATTCTCCCCCTTTTTGGCGAAACAAAAAGAAGAGATGCGTAGTGGAAATGTGGTGCAAACCAAATATCCCCTTTGGACAATACTCCCCCTAAATGGAGTGCCAAGTAAGGATACATGGATTTTTATCCTACAAAAAAAAGTTAGTTGTCGAAAAGGACAAGTATATAATGTCAACCAACACAAGTCATGAGAAGATAATCGATCATATCACAATCACAAGAAGTAAGAAAAACAACCAATAATGCATAATATAAAGTAGAACACATTCCATTCCAAGTAAAATTTTGACTTTTACAAAAGTCAAAATACAAGAAATGGCCTATTTATACAGAATGGTAAAGGGGCCGTCTATGATCATCAATCATAGAAATGAAATAAAGAGATATTTTAATCCTTAACAACTCGATCTTGTCGCCCCTGGCAACAAACATGCATGAACCATTTCATGAAGTATGTGTCCGGATAGTCCAAAGTCTCGATAGTTAGCTCTTGGCCTTCCGGTTGAAAAACAACGTCGATGAAGGCGTGTAGGTGCATTATTCCGTGGTGGGGATTGCAACTTTCCATAAATTTCCCATTTGTCACTCAATGATCGAACTTTGCTTATTTCTTCTTTTGAGGATCGGCGAATTGAATGATATTTCTGTTCCAATTTTTGCCACTTCTTTTCCCTCTAAATCAAACTTTTTTTGCCATACTCGTTAAGTTCCTATTAGTATCCATGTACGTCTTGTTCATTAACATCTCAAAAATATTCCGCCATAGTTAGGGCCGTCAAACCAAGTCTCATACGAGCTCCCGGCGGTTCATTCATCTGACCGTAAACTAGAGCCACTTTTGATTCTGCAATATTTTTTCATTAATTACTCCAGATAAAAATGAAGTCCTACTTCTAAAAAGAGAAAAATGCAATAATAATAATAATAATAATAATAATAATAATAATAATAATAATAATAATAATAATAATAATAATAATAATAATAATAATAATAACTAGAAAAAACCCTACATCTATAAAAGGCAAAAAAGAAACATAGTCCTAATGAGATTTCTAAATTATTGGTTATTCTTAAGAAAGCTCTAAAGATGGGATGGATGACTAAAAGCATTGAGACGCTCTAGGATGTGTTGGAGCATGAAGCGGTTTTCATCTTGGACTTGGTGGAGCATAATTTTTATACTTTCACTAATCTTGGTTGTTCTCTCACAATGAGAGCAATTATGACGAGGATTAGGAAGGATGGGATCATTGGTCGATGGTGGTGGTGGTGGAACGTTTATTGTTGGTTGGTTGGTGTTTGGTGTCACACCTCGCCAAGGCGGAAACGCGAGGGTGTAACTTCATGGATATCATCACAACACCTGGTGTCTATATAGAGAACAACTACATGCACAAAAATAGAGCAAAGTACAAACACAAAGTGTTATAACAATACCCAAAAAAAAAAAAAAAATAACCAAAACAAAATCTGAAACAATACATAAGTCCAAAAATAGATGATAAACCACTTCCAATGCAACTAAGGTCTCGTCTAATCACATCCTTCTATAATATCCTTTGAAAGCTTACCTGAAAATGATGCTTAAAACGTCAACATAAGGTTGGTGAGATTCATAGGTTTAAGACTCATACACAATAGCCAACCGATTCACTGTGATTATAAAACATTGCTGGACAAATAATTATAGTTATCATACAAGCTACATGTATTCACAAGGCAACCAACACACATAAAGGCAACCATTTAGACGGAACGTGTCCACCAATCCCATTTCAACATCAATTAGGTCGCATGCGTGAGCAACATGATAAGCATCCTCCCAATTGAATAAACATCACAATAATTGGGCCAGAACATGACCCCCGCTCCCAACATTATCATCACATCATGCATATCATTCACATCATTCACATATACCATTCATAAGATAACAATTATAAGTCCAAGCTTTTTATACCACACCTAATCACAGTAACTCAAAACAATTAACACAAGCATCATTCCCATCCCAAGTTTATAACTGTTGATCCCAGTTGAGCAAACGATCTTATATAGAAGTTGACTTAATGTAAACACTTAAGCTTGAATGCGGAATGTAAAAGCTTAACTTAAGAAGAACAATTCACTATCAACACTTCAATATTATTTATACGAGCACTCGACAATGCTAGGGTTTTACAACCTTGAAGTGTAAACGAAAACTAAACAATACGTACTTAATCTAACCCTAGGATCCTCCTTTTATAGGCCAAGGAGTCCTACTAGGTTTACAATAACTTTCTATGCAAGATAAGAATATTCTAGACGTATAAGATATATACACAATCTATTCTATAATTATCTACTTCGAATGCATGCTTACCACATTAGCAATAGTTTCCTTCAGCAGCATTTTCCCTTGGCAGCACTTTGTCATCAGCAGCAGAGTCATTTACATTAACAGCAGTTTCATCACAGCAGTAGTTTCACTCAGCAGCAGAATTCAAAACCCAACAATCCTCCCCTAAACTTAATATTTATTTCTAAATTATTAAGTTTCTTTAAAGCTCAATTAAACACCAGGAGGATGCTTCCAAACACTCAATTCTTGAGATGTCTGTTGATCAAGTATCTTCTTATACTTTGACAGCAAATTGAATGCCTGATCATCAGTATCATAGTCTTTCTGCAAGTTGAGTAATCCAGCACCATTAACCATCTGATTGACAGTATTCCAGTATCTTACCACTGGGTAATCCTTTTCAGCTAGCATATACAAAGTAATTGGTCCAATTTCTAGCATATGAACTCCAGAATCTTGAAAGAGTCTCCATTTTCTTACTTTGTATTGTACTATCTCTGTCCATTTAGAATAATCCATTTAAGGTTCATACATAAGTTTTAGAGCTCTCCATAGAACATTATCAGACATAGTTATGATATGATCAATTTGATCTTTCTCATACTTTTTACCATCAAACTTCTCAGCTCCAAACTTTGTTTTGTATAACTTCCACAAGTCATCAACATCCTCTCTATCAAAGTAGTATAGCATCTGTTGAAATCTAAGAAACCTGTGAGTCTTTCCATCAGATCTCTCAACATCATGAAATGCTCCAATTTTAGTATCATATCCTGTAGTTACTTTGACAATAGGATATTTGATTCCTGTTGGTATGGCATCAACTACTTCAGGATCTTCCATCTTGCCAACCATAGTGTAAACCTTTAATTATTCCTTTAGATGCTCAGGAGGAATATGATCACAATCATTCTTGAACTTATCTCCTTCTGGCTTAGAACTGCTTTCTTCCCCTGTTTTCCTCTTCTTCTTTAAAAATGATTTATGAATAACACCCTTCCTTTTACCACTTTGCACAGAAGAAGTAGTCTTATCTGCATCAAGCTGCTTAACAATATCTGCTTCTTGAACATGCTCTACTTCAGCCACTTTTTCAGGTACCAACTTTTTATTCATCTGAGCAATATGTTCCAAGTCTTCAGCACAACCCATAGGATAGAAGGTATCTGTTTGTCTCTTAGCTTGTTGATACAAGTCAAAAACCTCTAGATCAGACTTAGGTTTTAACTGCACCAATTTCCACCCCTTCATATTCTTCAGGTATCTTTCTTGCTCTTTTCTTTGTTGCAATGGAGTTGGACCTCTAAGTATCCTTTTCTTCCTTCTAGTAGCAGCATCTTCTTTCTTTTTCTTAGCAGTGAACTCCCTTACCCAAGATTTCACATCAAAAGTTGGAACTTCATTATCTTCAATTTTGATCATCTTTTTGAGTTCAATATCAGCCTCTATTCTTATCTTCTCAACAACCCATTCCTCATACCTCCTTAAATCTTCAGTTTCCTTTTCCTTTTGAGCCAACTGTTGTTCTTCTTGATCAATCAATTCTTGTTCTTTCAATGCAGCAGCTGAGTCATGTTTAACTTGTAATTCCTTGGGCCACATATGAAAAGGTATTACAGAGTAGTCAAACCCCTTATACATCCATTTAGGTTCTTCAACTTGCTTGCCCTTCCCTTTATCAGTAGACGATGATAGAATCTTCTTTGGTTGAGCAGCAGGTTCTCTGAATACCACTCCTTTTAGAGGTAAACTTGGTGTTGATGATGTGATTGTTGTTGTAGGTTGTTGTGGTAGTGATGGAGTTGGTAGTGGTGTATGTTTTGAAGATGATTCATATGGAACTTTTGTAGTCTTCTTACTTAACAAAACCATTACCTCAGCAGCAGCATTATCACCAGACCCAGCAGCAGAGTCTTGTGCATCAGCAGAGTTCACTTTTCCACAAGCAGCAGGATCAGCAAGATCCTTAGCAGTAGAATCATGAGCAGTAGTAGAGTCATCAATCTTGTCAGCAATAGCAGCTTTTTCAAGCTCTTTAACCATTGAATCCCCCAAAGTCATCAAAGCTTCACCCATCAACCCTGTTACCTTCACTAATTGCTCAGGCTCCAAAGTCTTGAGTTTTTCCACCACCTTTTCTTGAGTAGCAATCACCTTTTCCATTACAACCTCATTCCCTAATTGATCAGCAATCACAAAATTTTCATCTTGAGGACTTTCCACATCCATGTCCCCAATCTCTGGAACCTCCCCTGAAACTATTTCATCATTCATAACCTGAGCACTTTCAACCCTCTTCAAATTTGCCTCCCCTGAACCCATGACATCCTCATTCCTCCCCTGTTTGGAAGCATCCTCTTCCAAATGAGTAGAGAGTTCAGGTGAACTGATAACTTGAGAAGTATCCACTTTCTATAGCCTTTTCAAGGAGGTTGAAGATCTTGATTTCTTCAAGTTCTTAATCTGTTTCCTCAATGTAGTAATGAGCTTGGCTTGTCCATCAACAACAGTAGACAGAGTAAGAACTTTATCTTCCAATGTAGTACACTTCAACCCCAAATTGGTACAAGTAACCGTCAATTCCTTAATGAGTTGCATAGTAGTCTCATCACTTTGACTTGTGTTACCTGGTCTGAGAGGTGAATCATGGACATTTTCATCATGTACAAGATTTTCCGTCAATTCATTTGTCACTTGCCTGTCCTCATCACTTCGACCTGTGTGACCTGGTCCAAGAGGTGAATCTTGGGACATAAACTTAGTATCAAACCTAGTTTGATCATCTGAGCCCCCTATATTTTCCATTTGGCTAGGGTTACCATCCTGAGAAGTAGATTCAGAAGAATCCGTTTCTCTAGATGTTTCCTTGGTTTGGGTCTTATTTATGTTATCACTATCCTGCTCTGTTGCTAAGCTAGAAGCAGTAGTGACAGCCCTTACCAACATGTCCCCTCCATCAACTAGGACAGCCTTATCTGGTACAGCCATACTAACACTATCCTGAGGTAGATAAGTGTTCTTTTTCATTTTCCTACGGGTATAGTGTATTTTGGGTTGTGTAGCAGATGCAGAAAAATTGGGTGTGTGATGGGAATCAGTGGGATTTCCTGATCCTTCACCCTGAATATTTTGCACAAGTTGCACCATAGAAGGTGTAAGATTTATATGTGTGCCTGAAAAACCTTTTCCATGCTTAACCAAGAAAGTAAAAGTTTTTGAAACCAATTTTCGAGCATCATAAGTAGCAGCATGAGATCTAAAATCTGTAAGTTGGTTTTCAAGAAAGAGCTGGATAAATCTTGGATAAAGTAAATAAGAACCAGACTCTTTAACAATTTTAATAACCCCCTCCAAAATCATATTTGAAAAATTAAATGGTTGACCTTTGCTTAGGCATACCATTGCAGAAGCAATAGTAGCACTAAACTCATGCCACCCAGAAGTTTTAGGACTCAAACAATAAAGGAGAAGGTGTACCAAAAACTTGTATTGAGGACAGAGGAGAGCCTTTTTGAAATTTTAAATTTGTATGCTTGCCCTCATACCCCAAAGTTTTTAAACCAGCAAAAATAGCAGAATTGGCAAGACAAGTGGTCTTTGTTTCATCATTTAAGAGAAGAGATTCCCTTATAGATGGTTCAGTTACACGAACCTTTTGCCCATCTACTAAAGCACTGACATATTTTTCCTCATTCATAGTTTTGACTTTAGCAGTAAGCCAAAACTGTTTGATGTAGGAAACAAATATAGTAGGATTCACAGTGGGAGCATACCTAAGAGAAGTAGCATTAAAAAATTTGACCATATCTGTGAGCCCTTCAGGAACCAACTCTTCATCCAAAACGACCACACTATTGTGCTGCTCTGCCCAGGTACGTGCACAATCCATGAATTAGGGTTTAGAGAAATTGGGGATAATTGACTTTGAGAATAATGGAGTGTTAGGGTTTGTGATAACTTCAATTTGGAACGTGTAAAAACCAATTATGAAGGTTAATTAGGTTTTAAACTGATTGGAAGAAGTTACACATACCACCCTCTCACTTATAACCGTAGCAGCATAACCATGTAATCCACAACTAGCAGCAGAATGAAACAACTAGCAGCAGAGTGAAATTAAGCCAGCAGCAGAGTTGACTAATCAACTTTGGTCAAAAAGTCAAGAACCCATAACAATTAATGCGCTTGATACTCCATAATCCCTATAAAACCGAACGAAATCTTTTCCCTAATTCACCACAATCAAACCCTAATTACAATCAAAAACGCCAATCTCGCAATTAAAACTTCCAATCACCCAAATCAAATCATCAATAACAATGAAATCTTCTCCCGAAATCATCAACATATCATCTGACTCTTCTTCTAAGGATGAGACACCATTTGAAACATATGTCCCTCCCTTCCGTCCTTCTCACAATGGTTGTAGAACCAAGGAACAAGCCAGAAAGAGGAAGCATGATCTCCCTGTCTTCAAAGATCTTTTGAACCTGAATCAAACCCCAAGCACTTCTAGGGGTAAAGAGGTGATGTCCCCCCAGTCTCCATCGTCTTCAGAATCATCAGAAGACCCTGCTTGGATCCCTATCAGACCACCATCTCCAATGGAGCTTGTTTCCCCCTTCATCTATACATCATCAGATGAGGATGAGCCACACCACAATCCACCATCCACTCCTGAAAGACCATCATCATCAAGGCCAAGACCCAAGACATCGACTAAGGCAAGAAAGTCAAACCCTCCTCTGCCAAAGGAGAGAGAGATTGTACTTGGGCTTCCATGCCCTAGAAATTGATGTTTTAAGTCTTGTAATTGTAGTTTGTTTTGTAGCAGTCTTTTGTTATTTCAGAACTTGATGTGGATGAACTTATGTTGAATGTACTCTTTTGATTGATGAATGAAAGTTGCTGAATTTCTGTTTATTAATCTTGCAAATCATCAATTCTCAGCTTATCCTGCAAAATGTTAGTCCAACCACCACAAAGTGTACAAGAATATATACTAGCAGTAGAGTAAAATAGCAGCAGAGTACATTACAACTTAATCATATGCTTCCTAAGAAGCAGCAGAAACAGATTAACAATCAGCACAAGAACTTTACACCTTTTACAAAAACAATAAGAGATAAGTTTTCCAAAGATTTATCATACCAATGTTTGCAATTAAAAATTGAAATCTTCCCACATCAAAGTGTTTAGTGAGAAGATCAGAAACATTGTTATCAGTATGAATTTTGACAATTTGAATTAACTTCTTTTCATAGCAATCCCTTATGAAATGATGTCTTATCTCAATATGTTTTGTTTTAGAATGAAAAACAACATTTTTAATTATGCAAAGTGTGCTGTTGTTATCAATATGAATTTTGGTGTTCATGAAGTTGTACCCATAATCCAGTAATTGATTTTGCATCCATAGCACTTGACCACAACAACTTGAAGCAGCCACATACTCAGCTTCAGTTGTAGAATTTGCAACCACTGTCTGTTTCTTGCATTGCCATGACACCAATCTGTTTCCAAGAAATTGACAACCTCCAGTTGTAGACTTTCTATCCAAGCAAGCACCAGCATAGTCACTGTCTGAATATGCAACCAAATCAAAAGGTGAATCCTTAGGATACCATAGGCCCAATTTAGGTTGATGCCTTAGATACCTAAAAATCCTCTTTACTGCATTGAGATGTGATTCTTTTGGACATACTTGGAATCTTGCACAGGCACATACAGCAAACATAATATCAAGCCTTGATGCTGTAAGATACATCAATGAGCCAATCATGGACCTGTACAAGTGAACATCTACTTCTTTTCCATATTCATCCTTCAATAAAGGTTTGTTGGTATCCATGGTTGTCTTAGCAGGCTTAGCATCTTCAAATCCAAACTTCTTCAAGATGTCATTTACATACTTATCCTGACTAATAAATATGCCATCATTCTTTTGAACCACTTGTAGTCCCAAGAAGAAGTTGAGTTCTCCCATTGAACTCATTGCAAACTTATCCTTCATAAGCTTCTCAAAATAAACACACATTGCCCTGTTTGTTGAACCAAAGATGATGTCATCAACATAGATTTGAACCAGCAAAATATCATCTTTTTGTCTTTTGAGAAACAAAGTCTTGTCAATCTTTCCTCTACTGAACCCAGAGTCTAACAAATATGTTGACAAGGTATCATACCAAGCTCTGGGAGCTTGATGTAATCCATACATTGCTCTATTCACCTTGTAAACTTTGTCAGGATAATCAGGGTCCTCAAAACCTGGTGGTTGAGACACATAAACTTCTTCTGCAATGGTCCCATAAAGGAAAGCACTCTTTACATCCATCTGATACACCACAAAATCTTTGAATGAAGCATAACCCAAGAATAGTCTAATGGCTTCTATTTTTGCCACTGGTGAAAATACCTCATCATAGTCAAGTCCCTCTTATTGTGTGTATCCTTGAGCTACTAACCTAGCTTTATTTCTAATGACTATCCCCCTTTCATCTCTTTTACATCTGAAAACCCATTTAGTACCAGTAACTCTTTTTCCATTTGGCAAATCAACCAAAGTCCATACCTCTTGTAGCTTGAATTGCAGAAGCTCATCTTGCATTGCTTCCACCCAACTAGCTTCTTGTAGGGCTTTGTAAGTATTCTTGGGTTCAATTTGAGACAGAAAGCAGGCAAACAAGCAATTTTGTAGATCTTTATGACTGTTTCTTTGATGCAGAGATCTTGCAAAGAAACTTTGATGTTGAAGATCTTTGAACTCTTTAGTCATTTTCCTTGTTTGTACAGATGATTGAGGATCACTTAGAATTTGTTCTTTTGGATGATTCTTGTGAACTCTTGTAGTAGTAGTGGGACTAACATGAATATTAAGTTCCAAATTAGTATAGTCTACTTCAGCTCCAAATAATTTACCATCAAGAGCTTCATCATTTGTGTCATCATAGATATTCTCTGGAGGAGGCATATTTGGATCTTCAGGGTAATTTATATCATCAAAAGGTCTATCCTGAGTATCCAAAGAAGGAAACTGTGATGTAGAAGCAGAGTGAATAGGCTTAGCAGCAGAATTGATTAAAGTAGTAGTTGCTGGTTTTGGTCTAGCAGTAGAGTCTTCTGAGTCAGCAGTAGGGTCTTCTGGCCTTGTAGGAGAGTCAGCAACAACTACTTTCGGAGCTACATTGGGTATCTTTTCTGCATTAATTGAAGTTTCAACATCTGCTTGAGCTTCCTTTGGTTTCTCTGGAGGAACATCGTCTTCTTGTGTATCTTGATCTTGCTGTAAAGGTATGAAAGTAGGACCAACCTTCATTTTCTCAATCAAAACAATGTCTTCTTGTGGTTTGTTAGTGTCAACACTAGCAATAACAGGTACATAATTCATTGTTTTGGTCAGAATGTCAACATCAAACATCCATTCAGGTCCTTTTCCTGCAGCATTAGATGTGTTCTCACTAAACTTGATATGCAAATTCTCCTCCACATGTTTGGTTCTCTTGTTATATACCCTGAAAGCTTTACTATTTACAGAGTAACCAACCAAATTTCCTTCATCAGCTTTCTCTTCAAACTTGCCTAACTGATCTTTAGTGTTCAAAATAGTGACAGGACATCCAAATGGCTTGAGAAAATTAATCATTGGTTTCTTCCCATGAAAAAGCTCATATGGAGTTTTGTTGTGAGGCTTAACTACCTTACTCCTGTTTTGCACAAAACATGCAGTGTTTACAGCTTCAGCCCAAAAAGGTATAGGTAATTGAGAATCAGATAACATTGTTCTTGTAGCCTTAATAAGTGTCCTATTTCTTCTCTCTGCAACACCATTCTGTTGTAGAGTTCTTGCAACACTGTACTGTCTTAGAATACCTTTTCCCACACAGAATTGATTCATCACACTATTCTTGAACTCAGTACCATTGTCACATCTTATAATTTTCACTTTGTGGTTGTGCAGGTTTTCAACTCTTGTGATAAATTCCTTAAGAATTTCTGGGGTTTCATCTTTAGTGGCTAAGAAAAACACCCAAGTAAACCTGCTGTAGTCATCTGTGACAACTAGGCAATATGACTTCTTGTTTAAACTTTTTCACAAAAACAGGCCCAAATAAATCCATGTGAAGCAAATGCAAGGGCTCTGTATTTGTGTTTATAGTCTTAGACTTGAATGAGACTCTATGTTGTTTTCCCTTCTGACAAGCAATACAAGTCTCACAATTTTCAAACAACTTTGTGGGCATGCCTCGCACAAGATTTCCTTTCACCAACTTGTTCATTGTCTTGTAGTTCAGATGCCCAAGTCTCCTATGCCATAATTTGGACTCATCAATAGTGGCTTTTGCAATCAGACAAGTTAAAGCTCTTTTGGGAACTATGTTCTGAATATGGTCACTGTATATATTTTCGTTTCTAGGGACCTTCAATAGCACAAATTTATCATTTGGCAACTGAAAATCAGGAGAAAGGATCATACATTTAGTGTCTGTAAAAAGAACAAAATTCCTTTTGTCACACATTTGTGAAACACTAAAGAGGTTAAACTTAAGCCCTTTCACAAGAAACACCTTCTCAAAGTCCAAATTTCCAGTTCTTAAAGTGCCTCTACCAACAATCTTTCCACCTTTTGGATCATTCCCAAAAGCAACATAACCACCTTCAAAAGCCTCAAAATCTTCAAGCTGAGACTCATCCCCTGTCATATGTCCAGAGCATCCACTATCAACTATAACCATATCTTTAAGATCATCCAGTAGATTACCCTGCCCATGAAAGTAGAGAAATTAGTTTCTCTTCGGGACCCAAGCCATTACTGACTTGGATCTGCCTTGTGCATCAACATAGTTAAATTTCTTTAAATCACTTGATGCACTGTTGGTTTTGGAAACATTGTGTGTAACAGTTGATTTTGGTTTCCAAACCCAACAAGCTGAGGCCTTAACAGCATAAAAATTATTTCCAACAACTGTATTTGATAAAACTTTTGGCCTAGAAGTAGAAAGTTTTGTACTAGCAGCAGATTGCTTACTAGCAGCAGAATGCTTACTAGCAGCAGAGTGCTTGCTAGCAGTAGAGCCAGCAACAGAACCAGTTGTGGTTTTAAAAGCACCATTTGATTTAGCAGCATAAATGGATCTAGTTTCACCAGATCTTAACAACACAGCCCTAGGAATCATGTTTCTATTAGGATGAGGGTGAGTATTCTGATTAACATATTTTTGATTCACCCTAGTGTATTGATTCCAAACAGGTTTCTTGTGGTCAGGACAGCTATTAATCAAATGTTCAAAGCTACCACACTTATAACAAGCCTTTTTCTTCAATTGAAACCCACTACCTAATTTGTTTGAAACTAGGTTATTAAAATTTCTCTGATTTCCCCTAGGCTTATTATTGAAACCGTTCATTCTATCTCTAGAAATCTCATTATATTCAACCAATCTCCTAGAGATACCCTTACCTAACACAGGTCTCACAAACTTCACCTGTTCAATTTTAGGTTCAACTTTAGTAGGAATCTCTTCCTTTTCTTCACTTTGTTCTGGTTCAACCGGTTCTTGTTCCTCATCACAATCTGAGTACCAATCTTCAATAATTGGAGCATCAGGAAATTTTCTGCCCTCTACCTTAGGTGTTTCTAAGACACTTGTACTAGACTCACCTACTGGTTTTTCAATATTAAGCTCACTAATAAAGGACAATTCTTTTCCTGGTGGAGCAAAGGCACTTTTAGCAGGAGGAGCAACCTCTTTATAACCTATTCCACTGCCTTTCCTCATGATGGTACTCTCAATAGATTTATTAACCAAGTCAGAAGCATATTGTTGTTTGTTTACTCTTACTATATGGTATTCTTTTTCAGCAAGAGCTGCATCCCTATCTCTTTCTGCTTCTACTAATTTATTTTTAAGAAACTCAATTTCACTGTTTTCCTTAAAAATTTCAACATCTTGTTGGTTAATTCTATCTACATACTCTAGCTCACACTCTTTTAAGTACTCAAGTATTCTTTCAACATTTTGAATACCTACTTTGTAACCTAGGTTATCAAGTTTTAGGTTTTCAACTTCTCTAATTAGACTCTCATTCCTAGACTTAAGTTCTTCTACAGTGTCAGCACAAGACTTAAAAGAACACACAGATAAATCAGAATCATTAGATACCTCAGAGTCAGATCCAGAAGATGATGATGAATAAGCCATAAGTGCAAAGTTATGCACTTCAGGCTTGACTTGAGCCACCAAAGAATAATTTGGTTCTTCATCAGCCAAATCACTCCAATAACAGTCTCCCAATCCATCACAAGATACCAATGCAGTAGTGGTATTCTTTGTTTCTTCAGTTTTCTTTGATGCTTCAGCATTTTTCTTTGGAGCTCTACATTCTCTGGCAAAGTGACCCTTCCTGTTGCAGTTGTAGCACTCTATCTTTGACTTATCAAATCCAACACTCTTTGGGTCTATACTTGACCTCTCTTCCAGTTCTCTTCCAGAATTTTCTTGCCCTCAAGGTCAACATGGCCATTTGCCATTTAAGATCCACCTCTTCAAGATCATCAGGATCAAGGTGATCCAGATCTTGATTAAGTGCCTGTGACCTTATACTTGTAGTTAGATCAGCCAAGAATGCACATAAAGCAATATCACTGGTGGAATTATTATCATTAGAACTAGCAGCAGATCCATCAGCAGTAGATACTCCATAAGCAGGAGAGTGAGATTCTTTAGACCCCTTTGACTTTGAAGATACAAAGGCTAGATTTTGTGTACCAGAAGTAGATGAAGTAGACAACTCTGGTTCATACACTCTTAAGTTGTAATAGAGACTTTCCAACTTTATAGTTTCAAAGTCAGGCTTATTCCTCCAAACAACAGTGTGCATACTCCATTCAGGTGCAAGACTTCTGAGAAACTTGAGATTTACACCTTCTTGTGGAACCACATAGCCAACAAGCTTTAAATGACTGACAAGTTGATTGAGCCTATTGTAGGTGCCATTAATTTTCTCTCCACTTTCAGCAGTAAAGTTCTCAAACTGATGCTTCAACATGTTTTTCCTTGACTTCTTGGTAGCATCATTCCCTCCAAACCTGAATTCAATAGCATCCATTAACTCTTTAGCAGTCTGACAGCTATCAAAGTCCAACTGAAATTCATTAGGTATTCCCATTAAGAGAATACTGTGTGCCTTGATCTCCATCTTCCTCACTGAGTTCTCTTCAGCAGACTTGATTAGTATATCTTTACCATCAGGACCTTTCTTTGGTAAAGAGTCACCATTCATGATCACATTCCACATGTTAAAGTCAATCATGCGAATGTACTGTCTGATTCTCATCTTCCATAGCTCATATTCACCAGGGTTGAGCATGGGAACCTTTGAAGCAGTCACCATATGTGTGTCATCACCCATCTTTAGTAGTTGATTAGGAACAGCAAACTTGCAAGGAACAGTTTCTTCTTGATTACAACTTCTAGATCACAAGCCCTGATACCAATTGTTGAGTTTATTAGACTCCATGGATCGTTTTGAGCACTAGGGTTAAACAATAACAAAGACAATAAGATGCACAGCGGAATAACTAAAACATCATTGTTATTGAACAAGGTTTCTCGTCATCATCTCTACCAACTATTACAAACTCTAGGCGTCCATTGTAGGAACTTGACGCCTAGACACACACACACCCCTTTACTAGTCGACTACATCTTTTCTGTTTACACCAAACTAATGACCCATGTCCTCTTTATATACTAAAGGATTAGGGTTTACAAAATACTACGAAGGACTAATAAATAAAAACTTCTTTGTAAAGCAAGTCCTTGTATTTTGCATTGTCTTCATTCTTCACTTGTAGTTTTGTATTTATCAACTCAATTATAAAACCTAACAATCTTCCCCTAGTTGATAATTACAAAACCTTCATCTTGATCTTCATGAATGAAACAATCTTCCCCTTAAGCTCACCACGTGAACTTAAATAACATGTACCACCAAGGATCTTCAAGTTGCAAATATTCAAGTAGACTCTTCTTCCCCTTTTTGTCATTATCCACTAGGAGAAGCTAAGCAGAAGCAACTTTGATTTCAACCACCACGAACCAATATCACACTTCTAATCCAATATTCTAATGCCTCAAGATACCCTCCATGAATGTACACCAAAAAGCTTACTAAAAATGAAATTAAGGCAATAGAAACTTAAACCAGCAGTAGTAATATCAACTCTTAATAGCAAAAATCTTCCCCTCGAGTGATGCATGTCAATGATTAAACACTATAGAAAATGCTTCCCCTGAAATCCAAGTGTTAACCATCTTCGTGATTTTTCAAATCTGTAGCCTCTATGTAATGATCACATGTGAAGAAAACCAAATATAACGAACTTGATGAAGAAGTAGAATATCCCAAACTTGTGTCTTATGTCTTGTACTATCCACGTGACTTTGAACTTATACCCAAAACCAAATATATAAGTAGACTGCAATCTCTTGACAAAATCCTCATCTTCAATGAGACACTGAGCACAATAACGTAACTCCTTCAAGTGATAGTTAACTAGGTCTTCGTCCATCATCCCCTTGACCTATGAAAGCTAGATTTGACAAGTCTTTGTCACCACTGTCTAAAACAAACAAGTTATCTTCAAAGTGTAACACCCACTTTGAGATATGATAAGAACACAAATTTGTGAAACTCAACTACAACATCAAATATGTGATAATCCATCTTCTTCGTAATCAATTAATCAATAAGAAAGAGCCATAAATATTTTTTCGAACAAATATACCAAACTCCTCATGTGTGTGTGAAAACCAAATAATCCATGTGTGTGTAAACCATCTCCAAATCCCTAAATGCAGCAGCAGAATAAATCTTTCGAGCAGCAGAAACAAATAACTAGTAGTAGAATCTCTCGAAAGCAGCAATAGTATCGAATAGTGCAGCAGCAGAAACCATTAAATCGAGCAACATAAAAATTTGTTACGAGTGGCACAATACAATACCTTAAACAATTGATAAACATGAAGAAGCCTTGAAAATCAATCGTACCCTCACACAACTGCTTTCTTCCAATGACCATAAAACCTTGTAAATCCTTAGGTAACGAGCTAACCTAGCTCTGATGCCACTTGTTGATCACAGTTGAGCAAACGATCTTATATAGAAGTTGACTTAATGTAAACACTTAAGCTTGAATGCGGAATGTAAAAGCTTAACTTAAGAAGAACAATTCACTATCAACACTTCAATATTATTAATACGAGCACTCGACAATGCTAGGGTTTTACAACCTTGAAGTGTAAACGAAAACTAAACAATACGTACTTAATCTAACCCTAGGATCCTCCTTTTATAGGCCAAGGAGTCCTACTAGGTTTACAATAACTTTCTATGCAAGATAAGAATATTCTAGACGTATAAGATATATACACAATCTATTCTATAATTATCTACTTCGAATGCATGCTTATCACACTAGCAGTAGTTTCCTTCAGCAGCATTTTCCCTTAGCAGCACTTTGTCATCAGCAGCAGAGTCATTTACATTAGCAGCAGTTTCATCACAGCAGTAGTTTCACTCAGCAGTAGAATTCAAAACCCAACAAAAACAAAGTAAAAATGGGACTATGAACTCACCTCAAACTTTGCAGCTTCCACAAACACAAATCACAAATCTATATCACAAAAAATAAGTCCACGTTACACATGGCCAAGCTAAAAGCTATAACCCATGTAATACGCATATGGTGGATGTATAAGATTCATATGACTTACCATAGATCTCCTAGACTCCATACTAATCACCACCAAATCCTAATAATCACTAAATCCTTTGCACTTTTAAAATCAGAAAACGTAGAATTTTAGGGTACATTCGCCCACATGAAATAATAACTTTAAAGGCTCAATAACTCACACAAAAAATATACCATTATCCCTTGGATGTACACAAGCTACTACTAGAAGACCATGTTCTAAAAACACACACAAGTACCCTTCATAAAATCAAACTTACAAACTATCCAGATTCGGATCTGAACGAACACCAAAAAGTTTTAATTAAATTAAAATACTTCTACAACCTTTTATCGCAAATCCTTCGCGTGGGAGTCCAAGTACATATTAAACTTAACTCAACCAGAAGGGCTAAGCTAAATCTCACTTTTTAATCAATATCTCACTACCAAACTTATGACCTAAATCTGTCCGGGTTTTACAGCTTTGACACCTTAACAAAGAAAAATCAAATGATTAACTTCCGGACCTCGAAATCAACCGTGGGCGGACTTTTTAGAAAGATCTTTCATTAAACTTCAATTTAGACTAAAATTTCGTGATCTAACTCATTACCGTCTATTAAATACCTTTTAATCTTTAAAGCACTAATTTTCTTTTCAAACCCTAATTCAATAACTAGCATGTTTTACGCTCAATTCTCTTCACCATTCATCATAACATAATCATTAATTGATCCCAACATGTTTATATTAATTAATTTACATTAACTTAAAAACCATAGATCAATCATACTTAATATTACATGAATTCGAATAATTAATCAAACAATAAAACATGTGTTTTAGGAATTTTACCTTGATTCTTAATTATTGCTTCACAATTATAAACCCTAATTTTTTTTCCTTCCTTGCCCCTTGCTCTTAAACGACCCAAAACCAGAGAAAAAGGGATTTGTGGTGTTTTGGTTTGTTTATATATTAATTATGGATAACCGTTGGGTCTAAGAATCATATATGGACTCAAATTGGGTTTCCTTTTTCCCCTAAAAACCCTCTTGGCCGATTTATATATATATATATAGGATATATATTTTTTTATTAAATTTATTTATTATACTCAAAACCTCATACTTTTTATGTTTTATGCGAACCCACAACGAAACCTAACGTCTTACGCGATAAACCTTAATTTTACGACAGACCGGAAAAATTATTATTTTCAAAACAAAGTTTCCAAAAATAGATTTTCACTCTTTTAAAAGAGTAACACATAAAAACAAACTCCTCGTAACTTGCTAACGCTGAAATACTTGAACGAAAACTCGTTATGCAAAAACACAAAAACACCAAAAACTTCACAAGTCATTTCTACACCACAAAGGCGATCAAAATGAACTTTCCCAAATTCCATACTTTCCAAATCACAATAAAAACCATTTACTCAAAGGGATTTAGTGCTAAAACTCACCTATATCACTTCAAACACCTAAGACACACCAAACAAATGTCAACCGAGTCAAGACTATCAGTCAAACTTACCTGCTAAAACCACGGTTGTTACATTTGGTGCTACAACGGATAAGAGCAAGGCAGATTGGAATTCCATCGCTTGATGGAGGTGTGTGTCCACCATGTTTTTAAAAGTGTACAAGTTGTCGAGGCGATCATTGATCTCCTCATGGGTGTTAGGAGGGTTGTTCCACAACGAAGCCTCAATTTCTTCATACGAATGAAAGAAAGACTCAAAGTGTTGGGATTGGGATTGAGAGGGTGGTTGAGACTCTTGAGGTGGAGGTTGATCATGGTGTTGGAAGTTTGGTTCTCCATACAAATGACCATGGGTTTCTTTGTAGATTGGGTAAAACAACAATGGTTTTGGTTGTGATGATTCTTGTTGAGGTGGTTGTTCTTGTTCAAATGGCTCATTAGGCTCAAAGAAAGCCCGTGGTTTATTTGCCATTCGTTCAATGGAGCCAAATGAAGGAAATGGTGGTGGATTGGTTCATCTACGTGGAAGATCATCTAAGTCTTGTAGAAAAGGATGAGGTGATGTTGGTGGAGTGCAAAAAAGTTCAATAGGGTCAAGCTTTGGTATTTTGGAGGTGATGGAGATTTTGTTGGTTGAGCTTAGAGCTGGCATATCGTGTCTGACACGACACGATAAGACACGAACACGATAAGACACGAACACGAATGACCTTAACATGAACACGACACGATAAAAAATCGTGTCACTTTTCTCGAACACGAACACGACGTGAAAATTAACATGTTACACGATAAGGAACCTGTTAACAAAAATACATAACGAAACAAAACGAGTTCACAATTTAACGAGAGTTCCTAATAATATTGTTAACTAATACATAACGAAACAAAAAGTCTTTGATAAATCCTTATAACTAATACATAACGAAACAAAAGTAAACAATTATAATGTCTTCACTCTTCACCCGTATGCGAAACCCATGTCCTCGAGCATATTACCAGTGCACCATGGCTGATTGGCTGCTAATTGTCATGTTAAATAAAAGCGCAATCATAAGTATAATTGTTTTGTAATCCAACAATATACCACAGCGCATGTATTAAGCTAAATGGAACAAGGGCTGATTAGCTGCATGAATCTATATCAAACCCTTATGAAATGAAACTATCTCATGAACATCAACTTAACAACCTAAATGGAACAAGGGCTGATTAGCAACTTCAAGAGACAACTAACTTGGAATTGCGGCAGACCAAAGAAATTGCAGCAGACCACAGAAAGAAATTGCAGTAGAAAAATTTGAACTTTCGCTACTATTTTTGTCAAAAGTTAATTTTTCTGACAAAAATATTGAACTCAACTTGATAAATGAAAATTTTTTTCTGCCAGATAGAAATCTTTAGTTATGACAAGTTGAGTTAACAAACATACAACACATGCTTATGTATAATCATGTTGTCCATTTGCCATTTCGAGCAGATTGCATAAAGACTAGACTATGTTGGTCATTCTAACCAGATCAAGTTTTCATCCAAACACTTAAAACTGATAAGCAAATACAAGCAATCCCAAAACACCCTCTAAAGCAATAATATGTAATTCATAGCTGCTACTAACATTCAAACCTAAAATTTAACAAGAAAAAACGGCAGACAGGCTAGAGTTTACCGGGATTCGGAGGGATCAAAAGTAACTTATTCACAACAATTCTTAGTTACTAGATAACAAACTGAAGAGAAATGATTAAGAGGTCAAAAATGTAACTAATTTAATGCCTAAACATGCATGATAGTGTTTTATTAGAGTAATTTGTGAAAATGTAGGTCCTGCCACGCATGTTTAGGCATGAAATTAGGCCAAGTCTCCCTATCATTTCTCTAAACTGAAATAACTCAATAAGCTAGCATTAATAACAGAATAAAAACATATACTAACCAAGAAATTATGATAAATAACAGCTCTAGGCTCCCATGAAATTACTTCAAACCAGATCAAGTTTTCATCCAAATTTACCAACATACCTTTCAATAAGAGAAGTATGATGCACAATTGAGTTAATCTCATGAAATTTTCATTTATCAATAGCAGAAGTTACTATATGAACACTAACATCAGAAGTTTACCTCTTCAAACGTTGACCGAGTTTGAAGCATCTGATTCAACACTAACATCAAGCGACATTATATCTTCAGTGAGCTGATCAAGAGCAATTTCATTTGAATCTGCATCTAACCAATCTTTCGTGCATATAAGAGCCTCGACAGTATCTTTACTAAGTGAACTTCATTGTTGATCAAGTACTCATCCGTTGGCACTAAATGTAGACTCTGATGCGACAGTAGATACTGGAATGGCCAAAAAATCTCGAGCCATCCTCGCAAGTATGGGATATCTAAACTGATTGGCTCTCCAAAAAGCCAACACATCTAGTTCCATTGTCCTTTCCATTCTTGGCTCCTCCAAATACAATTTCAATTCTGACTTCTTGTTAGTTACAAATTCTGTGCTTTCAAAATCATCAAAATCCTATAAAACAATAGTTAAAAAGTTGTAATTCAATCATTATTCAAAGACAATATATAAAAATATATAACAAACAAATAACTTACCAAAAGTTTTGATTTAACTTCATAGAAACGTCTTGTATCATCACTTGTCTTTTCAACAGATTTGCTTGCATTTGAACTACTTGCGAAGTTTGAGGTTGTAGAGGAACCATCATGCACATTTTCATATTCTTGAAAAGTGGCATCCAATAACTTATCAACTATACCAAATTTGTCGTTGATCTCTCCATAAACCTTTTTATAACTCCATTCAATAAAGTGCAATTTGTATCTTGGATTGAATACCATGGCTATGGCTAGAGTGAGATTAAAATCAGACCAGTACTTTTGAACTTTCTCCATCATAGATGTTGCCATATCCTTCATATACTCATCTCCCAAAGTAATACTATCATGCAAAGTTAAATAAGCCATAAACACGTGGGGATAGTACAAGTTTGCAGTAGGATATTTGGTACCCGAGAAAACATTAGTCACATCATAAAAAACACCAAGGAAAACACAAATCCTTTCAATGATGTCCCACTCTAAAGCACTTGGACAACTCTTATAATTAGAATCATCTAATGCTAAAATTTCAAACGCCTTTCGGTAATAAATGGCACTATCAAGCATTATAAAAGTAGAATTCCACCTAGTAGGAACGTCTTGCCTTAACCCCCTTTTCGAACTTAAACCTTTCAACTTAACACAATCCAAGAACTTTTGTTTCCTTACTTGTGAATGCGATCCTTTAACATACTTGACACTCTCTCTAACCTTGCAAACAGCATGATCAATTTCCTTGAGCCCTTCTTGCACAATCAAGTTTAAAATATGTGCACAACATCTCATATGAAAAAACATACCACTAGAAATAAGTGGCGGCTTTGTATCTAATTGTTCCCTTAATAGATCAACAAAACGGTCATTAGAAGATGCATTATCTAAAGTCACACAAAATATCTTCTTTTCTATGCTCTACTCTTCTAAAATTGAAAACACTTTTGCACTTAAAGCAATGCCCGAATGAGGTGGTGGCATGAAAGAAAATGATAAGACTCTCTTTTGCGAAACCCAATCGTTGTCAATAAAATGCACGGTAATTGCTAAATAACCATCGGTAGTAATAGAAGACCATAAGCATCGTTCTAATTTTTTCCTTCTCTATCTTAAACAATTTCAACAAATAAGATTTAACGGTATTCCTAGTAATGACGTTTACATCAGGTTGCAAGTATGTAATTAAATCTCTAACACCCTTATAATCAACAAACGACAAAGGCAATTCACGCCTAACAGTAGCAGCCACAAGCAAATCACGAAAAGTTTTTTGATTAATTCTAGATGACCGTAGTGCCATGTCATTATTAAATAGCATTTGACCAACATCATGACAACCTTTACCATAACATCTTTCTTTGTGTCGCAACAGATTACCCGTACCTTGTTTACTATCATATGTGAAAATACTATTACACTTGTTGCACTTACATTGCACTTTTTTGGCACCTTTTATTGCGTTCTTATCTTTTTCAAAGAAATTCCATACGGTAGATCGCTCCTTCTGTTTTCTCTTCACTCCTCCTTCCATATCCACAGATTCGACCTCATCAGATTCCATATCAACACTCTTTGAGCTATTTTTTTCCGGGTCAATTTCAACACACTCAGGATCCATCTACAAAATATTAACAACACCAGCAGCACTTATTTACTTTACTTTGTCCACTATATTGTAAAATTAAAAGTCGCGATATGAATGAAAACAACTTTCACCGATTTGGCAATTGTTGCAAATATTCACAAAAAGACAAAAATATGGGAATAAAGCTAAACCAATCCACATAAAATTTGGCATACACATTCAAAACAATTTATTCTAAAAGGTATTAATTAATTCATTCTTCTTATATGTTGTTCTTTCCATTCGATTTATTTAACCAATCGATTTATTTAATTATTGTTTTTTATTTATTTAATTATCGTTTTTATATCATATGAACAATATACAACTTTTTTGTTTCATACTTCAACAAATTGATATATAATCAGCATATAAAGCAGTAAAAAAAAGTTTAGAATAATTACCCCAAAATATTGAGAGAAAAACTTCAAACTCCAAAATCGGTTCCAGTATATATACACGAATTGTTGAATTGTTGGTGAAAGGTGAAAGATTTTGTGGTTAAATGGTGAGTTTTTATGTGATTTGTTGGTTAAATGATGAGGGAGGAATGGAGGCTAAGAAAGTGAGAATCGTGAGATGAGATGAGTGAGTGGCTGAGTAGTTTGAAAGTTAGGGTTTTTTAGGACAATATATATATTAACGTATCTTAACGTGTCTTAACAGGTCCGAACCTGTTAAGACACGAAACCTGTTAATATTATTCGTGTCTTAACGGGTCCGGACCTGTTAAGACATGAAACCTGTTAAGAGCAGGTCGTGTCATGTCATGTTAACAGGTCTGTGTCAGAAATTGCCAGCTCTAGTTGAGCTGGAGCCAGTGGTGGTGTTGAATCAATGGGTGTTTTTGTTGGTGGTGGAGTGGATATGACATTTTGTGGTCTTGGTGATGGTGTAGGAGTGGCAAGATTAAGGAAATTTTCATCCTTGATAGGTGATGAGATGATGAGTGGTGATTCATCCGATGATGATGAGCTTAGGTTGATTGTTGTGTTGAAACAAAATGGTTTGACACTTATTCTGGCGGTTCGCCTAATGGGTCATGATGGTGTAGAGTTGTTTGACTTTGTCATTGTCAAAGGTGGTTATTTAGAAGCTAATGATCAGAGATGTTGATGGTGATGATGTGATTTGGAAGTATCCAAGATGGTCAAATTTATAGAGTTGAAGAAATTTTGGAAGGAGTGTTTGGATTTGATGTTCTTCCATACAAAGATTGAGGGTTCCTAATCATTTGGTAGGTTTAAAAAGGTTGTCAAATCATTGGAAGTCAATCCAATGAAACTTGATTGAGTAAAAGGACCAAGATAAGCACTAAATGCTATGTGGTCATATCAAATATTTGTGGTCAGAGGTACCACGGATTGCAAGGAACCAAAATGAGGGTTCCTTACTTTATGCAGAAGGGTTCCATGAGTTAGTTATGAGTAAATTGAATTTTTGGCGGTAAGTGGCTTTCTATTGGTTCTAATGACTAAAAATGATCCTAATGTGCTTAATAAAGTATAACAAATATGTTTCTAACTTAAAATGAAGAATTGGTATTGCAGAGGAGTCAAATTTTTGAAAAATGTAGAAAACTTCCTGAGAGGCTGGCGGAACCAAACGATGACACGCGCGGAACCCTAATTTGGGTTCCGTGGGATCCGTTGAGCTTTATTTCGCGGAACCAAATTATGACACTGGCGGAATCCTATATTTGGTTCCGCCAGATCTACCATGCAAAAATTCGAGACAATGTATATTTTCAAAGGTCCGAACGACTTTAGAATTTTGAAATTTTTCCTAAAACATATGTAAAGATTAAAAACTAGTTGGGACATGACAGAAATGCAGGTAAAAACATATGTACTGATAGAGTTTGAACGGGTGCGGGCGAATTTCACTATACTTAGTGAAAATAATGAAAATTTGGCAACATCACAAAGTTGCTCATCTGCATATCCGATTAGTACAAACATAGTCTAAAAGTTACCAAGTCATCCTACAAATACATAAATCCATAAAACACATTGTTTTAATGACCAAATAGTTCAAATGTTATGTTATGCCAAACACTCCAAATATCGCTCTCATTGGTGATCAATCTTCTTGTTGAGCTTGCTGAGGTACCTTCAAAAGCATTTCCACATCCCCTTTTATTGCTTGAACTCTTCCGAATCGTTTGGTAACCTTGGGAGTTGTTGGAGGTACTCAAGAGGTGGTAGTCTAGAGTTAGGTAAACCGTTATCTTCACTCATGGATGACGATGTTGATGATGAGGAAGTAGGAGGATGAGGGCGTTTCCCTTAAGCCTTGGCAACTCTCTTATCACTTAATGGAACAAAGATATGTGGCACGAGAGAGTAGTCTAGGCGAAGACCTCGAGCAGTAGGAGGAATGGGAGCAAATTGTCTATAGAGACGAGTTAAAAGCATTCCATTTGGAAGAGCGGTGGTGCCTTGCATGGGTATGTCGCCATCTTTTTGGCTATGTAGTAAGCCAAATTGAAAGGTTGACGCATGGACACGGAGTAGAGCATGTAACAAAGGTAAACATTGAGATGATCCCTATTCCCTATGGTACTAATGACATTGGCTCTAAGGACTTCTTCCCACTTCTTGAATTGAGGCTTAAGCTCGTTGAGTTCCATACCATAAGGGTCCTTATCAACCTCATTCCTCGAACAAGTTCTTCTAGTATCGGAATTCCTAACAAAGAGATGATCACGAATGACTTCCTTGGATATAAGAGGAGTATCATAAGGATGGATCCAGTCAATGACTGAGTCAAGAATTGTGAGTGAGTGTTGTCCGAATAAAGACAAGTACCATGATTCGGAACACCTAGAACTTGAGCAAAGTCATTAAGAGAGATGTTATAGGTGTGACCACTAGCCATGAAAGACAAATACCTGAGACCATCATCATTAGTGTGGAGAGTGATGGAAGCATAGAACTCTAGAATGAATCTAGGACAAATGGGCTCATCGTTATCTAGAAGGCAATCAAAATGGATGTCGGCTAGTTCCCTACGAATATTGGTGTTTTCTAAGAAAGAGGGGTCAATGGTCCTACCCTCATGAACATAACGTTTTTCTAGAGCTTTAAACACTTTGACTTGGTTGGGAGTTAAGTCTTTGGTTTTGTGGTGTTTTGGAAGGTAGTTAAGTATGTCCTTGTGTTCATAGTGAGTTGCGGGAGGCATGATGATTACTAGAAACACACATATCACATTTTAGACTAAGTTAATGACTATTATAATATAGATGTTCTAGTGTGTGCTTACATGCAAACAATGTGGAGGTGCGGTTATCTTGACTCATTTTAATGCTTAAAATGTTTTATTATGCAAATTTTGTTATAAAACTAAAGATAACCCAAAAGCTCCTAATTTAATGTAGCCTCATTTGAATGTACCCAAAAATACATATCAGTTATATATTTCCTTTAGCATTCAAGAGACATTATGCAAGTGATGCTCAAAACATAACGTTTTTAGTTTGTATCAACAGTGTAAGAAAAAAAAATATTTTTCCTAGTAGTGAAAAGTATTTTTGCAAAAATTTGACATGGGGTGTTTGGTAAACATGATAATGTCATACAAGATGCAATTCCTAACTAAGGAAAACATGATTAGTTTTATTTACAACACATGCTCTATATGATTTCTAAAGTTGATGCATAACCCCAAGTTTTTAGTTTATGTGCATGAATAGAAATCCTAGACACAGATCAGGAGTGTAATTATGTTTAGAATACTTACAATGATGTTTAGAGAGCAAGGAGGATGAAGGAGAAACCTAATTTTTATGTGTATTGGTGTTGTGGAGTGAATAGTAACTGTTGTTGTGTTGTGGTAAAAGGATAAGGAGTATTTGGTGTAATGCATAAAAAGAAAACAACTTGCAGGGTCGGCCTATTGGACAGAACCAAACGGAGGGTTCCGCTCGCCATGTTGAATGGTTCCGCCAGCCTGCAGACCAAAAGTACTAAGATGGATTTGTTTTGATTTTTATGATTTTATTCTAACGTTCATAACTACAATGTAGGTTCCATAAGTCCTAGTCCAAGTTGGTGTGTGCTTATTCACACACCTTTTTCTGGACATATTAAGACCAAAATAGACACAAACTAATCATAAATACCAAAGATATTGTGTTTCTGTGTTTGTGATCCTGCAGGAACGAATATTTCAGAAATTGGCAAAAATCAGGCCAAAAACGAGCACGAGTTTGTAAAACGTGTCAAAAGCCAGAGCCGGGGAAGTAAATTACCAATTTTGAGCTCAGAATGTCAAAACACACCTGGTGGAATCACAAAATGCCAAAAATAGTCCTTGGAACAAAAGTTTGCAAAATTGGCAGAAATGGTCCCTCAAGTTTGGAAATTGACAGAAATGACCCCTAAGCATTGGATTTGGATGAAAAGTAAAAAAAAGTCCTTAGGAATTTACAAGTTGTCAAGTTTGGTCCCTGGGTGAAAAGTTTGAAGAAATTACAAGTTTAGTCCCTGAATTTTAAAGTTTGGCAGTTTTGGTCCCTAGGATTAAATTTTGGAAAATTATCATTCATGGTCCTTTTACTATTGAGACTTGGCAAGTTACACCCTTGAAATAACTTTGGGAAAGTCATAACTTCAGTCTCTCAAAATTCAGTTAATTGCAAAATTGGTCCTTGTTAAATTACTATACCAAACGGACCTTTGTATTATTTACAAAGTCCAAAATCCAAAACCAACCTACAAACAAACAAAATCCAATCCAAACACAACACCCTCACCAATCCAGTCCATACCACAAGCTCAACACCCCCAAGGCCCATCCCCGTTTTAATTGTAAAAAGCTACGGTCAAACAAGGGTCAAACCCTGACCCCTTCCCTCCTTCTTCATCACTTGTCCCTGCAATCCTGTCTAATCCACTAACCCCACTTTCACCATCACATCCACCGCCCAAACCCACCATGAACCTAACAAAACAAGGCACAATTAACGCACCCCCAATTGCACTTTAAACAGATACTTTGGTCAAACTGATTTTGGCGCCAAAACCAACCAAGGGCCAAGATTAAATTCTAATCATCCTAAGGTCAAGATTGTTGATGGGATATGCTCACAAGAGTCCAAGGAACCCTAATTTTCAACTATAAAAGGGAGAGAAGCATAAGTGAAGGAGTATTAGATTATTAGTGTAATTGTAATATCGTTTTAGTAAAATTAAGGTTTTCTGTTATTTAATCCAGTTTCAAACTTGTACTCTTAGCTTATTCAGTGTAATTTCAAGCTTATTAATATAAATTTCAAGTTATTACAACATTTTCAGTTTCATTTTAGAATTTAAGCTTTTTAGCAAAAATATGGTTTAAGCTTTTTAGTTGTCACAAGTGTTTCACAAACTCACTTAAGCTCTCAAATATAAAAGGAAACACTAAAAAGAAAATAAAATCAAAGATCAAAAATATATCACAGCGTACCCTTGCATTTTGGACAGGAAGCTTTGGAAGTTGTCTAAATGGATTGGCCAGAGGGACTTTACTAGGTTGTTTATAACAAGCTAGAGCTTGTAGATGCCCATATGGGTACCCTTATTTAGCTAGGGTCTCAAGTAAGTTTAATTTTTCTATTTTTCTTTAATTTTTAGTATATTACTGTATCATTGCTTATTGTAGTGTAACTTCTGCTCATTTGTGCTTATTTGTGGTATTTATAGCATTTTAGAATAAGATTAGTGTATTAGGTATAGTTGTGTAAGTTTTTGAATCCAAAACCTTATTCACTGTTATAAATTGCATAGGTGGTTCTTGCTAGTTTTAACTGTCACTTGTTGTTAGACTGTGCTTAATCATACTTATTACATGTTAGTATAAGCTTAATTATCAGTTTCTAGGCTTGAATCTTTGAAATGCTTTGAAAATCTCATAAACAGTTTATAAAAGGATTGTTTGGATTTGTTGATTTCTGTATGACCTAGTGTGTTGTTGTTGTTGTTAGTTTTGGTTGTGGTAACTCATGTTTGGTCATAGTAGAACATTGAAGTCATAAAAATCAGTTGCTCTTGGATAGAAAGTCAAAAATCACTTTTAAACTCTTGATTTTGTTCACTGTTAGCTTTTAAGGTTCTAAATCTCATCATTTCAATTCAAAAGTAGTTTTTATAGTTTATGTTAGTCTCTCATTAGCTTATTATTTCATTTTCAGTCATTAGAATCAAATCAAAGTTCACCAAAGTCAAAGTTTTCAAGAAACTCAAAAAGTCAAATTACATAGTTCTCAGGAAATTCCAAAATTGCAAGATTTTTCATGATTTTATTTTTCAAAATTAAGCATTGAGCTTTTTGGAAGTTTAAGTTTGACAGTTGAACTTGTGAAACCTTATTTTAGATTAATTATAGGATTTTTCTAACAGCTTATTTGAGTGCTTATTTGAGCCTGCAGGCAAGTATATGCCTTATACCCAGGTATGGACCCCATAAGCTAATTTTCTATAGCTCACTGAGAGCTTATTTGTGGACCTCAGGGCTTGAGCCTTGGTTTTTTAGAAAACTCATTAAGCTACCTTTTCATTTCTGTGCTCATTTTGGATCTCAACATCCCTACCCTTAGCTTATTTGTCCCATTAGTTTTACCCCATTCCTGTTGATTCATCAGCAGGAACCATAGACTTAATTCACATGCATCCATAGTCTTTGCTAGTAGGTCCCACCCTCTAAACCCTGGCTTATTGAGAAGCTTATTAAGCCATTTTACTAGATCAGTGCTTAATTTGGCCTTTGAACCCCTTATCCATAGCTTAATTAGGCCTGAGAATCCTTTAACCCAACTGACACCCTTGATCTCTCAGTGCAAACCACCCAACTTCACAAACCCCTCCTTGGCTTATTTGTGGACCCCAGGGTCTGCTTATTGGCTTATTGGAAAGCCCTACTAGCCATCTTTTTAGATTTAGTTTTAGTTTGGACCCTTGGTCACTCCTGTGGGCCCCACATAGGGCTGCAATTAGCCCTTTTGGCCTGTGTAAGTTTGTGTGTTTTGGATTTGCTTATTCTTGTCTCCTGGCTTATTCAGAGTGCTTATCTAGTTGTTTTGGTTTATTTTGTGTACATCTTATTTGGTTAAAGCTTATTTTGTTCTGTTAAGCCATTAAGCATGGATACTGCTTATTTTTAATTTCCAAAAAGTTTGATTTCACAAAAGTTGCATATTTTCAGTATTAAATTAGTTTTGTAAAAGCAAAACCAAGAAAAACTAAAAATAAAATAAGTGATAGCTTCTATGCTTATTTTTCTGCTTTTTCAAAAAGCAATTTTCAATTTTATATTTTTCTTTAGTTCCTAATATATTAAAATAGTTGTGTAAAAATATTCATAATTTTCTGAGTAGATTTAGTATTTATAATAATTAATTCTAGTTTATTTAGTTTTAATTGAAAAATCAAAAATTAATTTCCTTTCTGCTTATTTATAAGCAATAGTATCTTTTTATATTTTTCCTAGGTTTTATAAATCATAAAGTATTTTTAGAAAAATTTTCATAATTTTTACTGTTCATTTAGTATTTTTCATAATTAAATTAGTTTAAATAGGTTTTACATAATAAACAAGTAAATAATTATTAAAATAGCTTAGTTATAAATTTTTTTAAACTTTTAATAATTTTTTAGGATTCCTGTAATAGTTAATTAGTTTTATAAAAAATTTCATAATTTTCTAAGTCATTTTAGTATTTTCCTTAATTTAAATTAGTTTTAATTAATTATTAAATAAATTTTAATTAATATTAAATAATAAAATAATCAAAAAAATAATTTTCTTGTTATTAAAATTTTCTTTTAATATTAATTTTGTAGAAAAGTCATTTCACCCCCTCTAGTTTATTTTTGTTTAATTCCCTTTTTTCCTGTACGTAGTAACGTTTATTTTAATTCTGATTTCGTTTTAAGTTTAATTACGTATCTGTTTCCTGTAATTGTTAATACTGTTAAATTAGCCTAATCTCAATCATAACTGATTAGTGTAATAAATCCAAATCATAATCTGATAACTTTCCCCAATCACTATATCTCCAGACGTTCAAAAATACAATTTCAACCTCGTTGGGACATAACGACCCGTGAACACACTGTGCTTTCAACGGATCATAAATTGATCTCTCCTCTCCCAGGTTTGACCTGTTGACCATCCTTGGTTAATTTGGGTTGACTGTCTGGGGGCGTCATGAATTATTTCCTGACGGCGTCATGTGTAAAATTCTGGAAATTTTGCTAGTTTTGTTTTTCTAACGGAGTCTTAAAGTTTTTGTTAATTCTTTAGTTTTATAAACTCCAGGAAATCTGCAAACATTCATTCCACAAGCATTATATCTTACATTGCTTTCTAGGATTTATTAGTATACATAGATTGCCGCCGATTTTACGCGAGGTTGCCTTGTTTGTTTTCTCAGGTTTAATAGGTTACATATGACAAGAAGATGATTTATTTTTCTGGAAGGGAAGCTTTGATTGTTTATTTTCTTGGAGGAAGATCTAACCTTGTTACCACACTATCCACACCGAACGAATCAGGGGAGTATTTGATTTCATTCTTTTACCTATTTCACTTTTACATTCTTTAATTGAACATTGAGGACAATGTCCATACTAAGTGTAAGGGGAGGGTAAATGATGATACCTTATAGGATACAATTGCACTTGAGTTTGTTTGTTTGATGGTAGGTGTGTAATAAAACTAAGAGAAATAATTGTTAGTGTAATTTTAGCGCCAAATTTAAAACTTTTTACAACATTTAAGAGTGAAACTTTAGCCTTAGCAAGCGTCTCATGGATAGGAGTCATATGACTAGCACAAAACCGTATCATTCAGAAAAATTTTCCACCCAAATACGTGAGGTTCGCCTTTAGATTTGATAGGAAAAGCATTCACTATTAGTGCTTATGAGTGTACCGGTAGCATTTAGATTCTAGAACTTGCGTTAGTGATGCATCCCGAGACCACTAGTGAGACTACATTCGTGTAGTAGGATTTACTACATGATAAGAGGCATTAGGATCACCCTTGTGTTAAACCCGTATCATAATTACTTGACCATTTAAGTCATATTACTTGACTAGTAAAGTCAACTAATTTTTCTCACACCTTAACGTTGTACTCATTTTTAGTACACGAAACCCCTAGTACACCCCTCCGAGCCTATCTTTTCGTTTCTAACTTTAAGCATCTTACTTAAAGGAAGAATTTGTTACAGCCCACTTAAATGTACACCTAAATCGCCTTAGCCTTCCGTGTATGCACTCATCTTTAGTGCATTATTGTTACATGTTTAAACCCTTAGTTAATTATCTAATTGATTACATGGTTGCTAAGTCGAGTCATATCTTGTACATATTATTTTGGGACGATTGGGACTCATGGGTAAAGTACTTATGTTATGGAGTAATGGGGAAGAACATCATATATTACCCCCATATGTGCGTTAATCTTAAAAATTACTCCAAGTGTTTTGATTATCTTAATTCGAGTTATTAGATTAGTTTATTGTAAAGTATATAAAAATTCAAGTGTAAGAGGAATGTTTATTCCCTATGATGTATTATTTTGGATGGTAGGGTAGAGTGTATGCAAAAAAAAAAAAAAAAAAAAAAAAAAAAAAAAAAATTGAAAAATTTAAGAAAATATATATATATATATATATATATATATATATATATATATATATATATATATATATATATATATATATATATAAAGAAAAAGAAAAAAAATAGAAAAAGAAAGGAGAAAAAACATACGGACTACCATCCCGTTTCATTCTATGTTTGTTTTATGTTTTTGTTATTTTTTATTTATTAGCTTAAGTCGAGTCTAGTCTTGGCTTAGCAACACCATATTATACATGTAATTAACCAAGATGATTAACTCGCCACCAGTAAAGATTGCCTTTATCCAACAAAATCGTGTATTCCATATCCCTACACCTAACGTTATAACCCTTTAAAAGACATCTTTGATAGTTTATGTTAGGTGCTTACGCCAAGTGGTGGAAGTTTGATCCTTTCCCAAGCCTATGATAATCTATTTTGCTATGACAGGTAGTGAGAGATGTTTTCCATTTCCATATTGTGATATATACTTTATTACACCCGAGAGATGTGATTATCTAAACACTATTTGTGAGGTGCTAGTGTATGACCTCCGTGCTTGACTTTGGTCTTTAGTGGAACGATTATTTGTTGTAATTACTTTTATATTAGTGTTAAATGACCCCTAACTTGTATTTTGATTAGAATAAAAGCGCATTTGCTTGAGGACAAGCAAATCTCAAGTGTACGGGTGTTTGATGAGGCAAAAAATGAACCGTTTTTAGGGGGTCATTTTAGCCCGGATTTGAATTTATTGTTAGACTACATTGAAACCCGTAGGTGATATGTTTTATTGATACGATATATATAGACAATACATAATGAAACCCTAATGGACCCAACCCCACATACCGGGCTTGGGCCTTATTTATCATCTAATACTCCCCCGCAGTCCGAGCGACGAAATTGCGAAAGCTCGGACTGAAGTAGTAAACTAGAAAAGAAAAGAAAACATCAACCAATAACAAAACTGGAAATTTGTTCCAAAACAATAATATTTTACTCCTACCATACGTCCATTAATAACTTTACTTCCAAACCAATTGAAGAAAGACCAGTAATCCTCAGACCTTTATTCATTCTTGTACGAGTAACATTATCCAGTAAACCACGCCATCTTTTAGTACTAGTAACATCAGTCTTAATCGATCAATCCTCATCCTCTTTATCCAGAACATACCGGATCATGCAAATACACCGTACCAAGAGAATAAGCCACAAATCTACATCTTATAAACAGAAACAATCGAATAGTGAGGGTGAATAAGCAATCGAACAGTAACAGTAGGTTAGGGTGTATGGATAGCAAACAAAAAAACAAAGAAATCCAACAGGTCGACAACTCGTTGGGTCAACAAACAAAAAAACAGAAACGCGTCGACAACACCTTGGTCGACAAACAAAAATAGAAACACGATGGTCGACAACTCAATGGTCGACAAACAAATCAAACACCCGTCAACAACTCAGATGGTCGACAAACAAGAGGACAGAAACTAAAGAAAATAAATAAATAAATAAATAAAAATAAATAAAAAATGACTGATTATGGTGAGGGTTTGCGAAAGCAGTGATTGTGAATCAGTTTAGGGCTTATGAAAGCAACAGTGATCGGGATAAGTTTATAGAAACCTGGGAACAAACAATAATCGGTGTATGAAGATGTGAACAAACAATAGTAAGCGGGGTAGGGTTTGGAGGGAACAAACAGTAATCGATTGTTAGTGTTTATAGAAACCTGGGAACGAAGTGAGAACAGAAACTTGTGGAGATTAAAACGTAGCAACCACAGAAGATAGTAAACGAGGTAGGGTTTGGGGTGAACAAACAGTAATCGTTTGTTAGGGTTTATAGAAACCTGGGAACGAAGTGAATAATAGAAACTTGTTGAAAAAAAGAAAACGGAAAATTTAAGGTTTGTGGGGATCGACCAAGTGGCCTGATACCATGTTAGACTACATTAAAACCCGTAGGTGATATGTTTTATTGATACGATATATATAGGAAATACATAATGAAACCCTAACAGACCCAACCCCACATACCGGGCTTGGGCCTTATTTATCATCTAATATTTATTTGATCAAATATTGCCCTAAATCATTCCTTTTGTCATTTTAGGTACTTTTGGAGTGAATTCTGGAAAAGGAAGCATTTTGGACGTTTTTTGAGCATAAAAGTGAAGAAAACGGCAAAGTCTTAATTTTCCTTGCTGGGAACAGTACCTAACGGCGTCAAGAGTTCTCAAGTGACGATGTCAAGAGCAATACAAGAGGTGGAAGTGGATAAAGTCCGTGACGATCCAGAGGAGTTTTGCACTATGGACATGACGGCGTCACCATAGGCCGTCTGGGTCCAAAAGTTAGTGACGGCCCAGAACAAATTAACACATGACGGCGTCAAAAGAGGATCTAGGCAATCCGATTTCATTATGGGCGGCGAGTTGACGGCGTCAGAATTTCCTTCTTGACGCTGTCACCCTGTAAAATCTATATATAGTTTTGCAATTTTCATTCATTAGTGTGTAACAATTAAGGTGTAACTTTGGAGACAAATCCTAGTCCGAATATCACAGCTTTTTCAAGGGTTTTTACCCTTTGAAACATTTCATGTTCAATTGAGATAAGTACTCTTTCAATTCAATCAATATGTCTCTTGCGTGTTTGCTTATATGTAGTGAAACCTAGATGTTAATTATGGGTTGATTGTTTGTTTATAGTTGTTTCGGATGATTGTATTCGATGTTAGGCTTAAGAAAACTGGCAGACTTCCATTGGTAACATGCTTGAACGTGTTAAGAAACATGATCAGAGGTGTACTATGATTTTTGGTTGTATTTAATGCGTAGGAGAATTCTAATGATCCCATGTTAGGAGCTTCTAACGGCTCGACATAGGAGTGAAGTAGGATCCTATAGAGTTATGGAATATTGTACACGGCCCTACGACTAGTTTTAAAGATTACAACCCGTCATCCATACAATTGTAACAAACTATCAACCTGTAAAAGATATCTAGGGAGTAATGAAACCTAAGTAAACACAACTTTCCCTATCATTGTTTACACCACGTTAGTAATTAGCTTTATTTTTATTTTTGTTATTTTATTTTGATTGCATCTTTAGTCATTTGGGTTAGTTGGTTAGCAACTAATTCCGCCCACTCTTCCAAAACCCGAGATCTTAATTGCTTTTATAAAACATAAAAATACAAAAAGAATCATCCCTCACCTCTAGACCTAGTTTTTAGGCTTTCTAATCCTAGCGACACTATTCCTGAGTTGAACTATCAATCCCCCGGTACTTGTCACTATACTATACTACAACAATCAGGTACACTGCTTGGTGGGGGTTGTAAGCTTCTCGAGATCCCTCGAGAGGTAAAGCCTAGTGCAATTCCCACGCATCAGCATCATACAAGGTTGTGAGCCTAAGATTCCATCCTTTTGAAGTAATGCCCTTTTACTAGCCTTTTCTAGATCATAGTTCTTGTACAAGTCCTTGATATCATAAGATTTTTGAATCTTAATGCTTGGTTTCGACTCTGTTCTTAAACTAATCCTAGAGACACTAGAAGTGGGAGTAGCTACTTGTTGAGGTTGAACAAAACTAGAAGCAGTTACCTTGGGCAAATAATCTGGAGTGACTGGTTTTGTGAAAACTTGTTCCGCATCAACTTGGGAGGCACACCGTGTTTTTGAAAATTTTGGTCGTTCATATCTAAAATAGTCGATTGTCTAATAACTGATTGGTTTCTATTCGATTGAAAAACTGGTTTCCCCAAGATTGATGGTTTTGCAAACTTAGTGTTCACACTATTCCCTGTTGCTTTTCTTAGCTCGTTCTTTAATGCTGTTATTGTGAAACCCTTTTCCTGAACTTGAGCTTTGAGTTCATCATTTTTTGCAATCAAATACGTTGTTTGCTTAACAGTTTTAGTTTTCGTTTCTTTGATTGAATCACACAGTTCTTTGCAATGAATTTTCAAAGTTTCATTTTCATCACGCAATTTAGCCACATTATGTTCCAATTCAATAACATTTTCATCACGTAATTTTACTTCATTACACATATCACATAACTCAGTAATACGTTTTTTCAGGTTTTTGATTGTGAAGTCCTTGGTTTCTAGCTGAGCTTTCAAATCATTAATCATAAAGAATTCGCGGAAATCAGGAAGTTCTGGATCTTTACATGGTTGGTTAGTTTGAAAACTTTCTTCCTTTTGTTGCATTGCGATTTCAAGTGAAATACAATGTTTTTCAAGTTGTAAGAATCTCTTTGAAAGTTCATTAAAAGTTTCTTTATCAACCATATCATTTGATTTAAAAGACTCAGTTGTAAACAAAGAACTTGACTCATCATCACGTTCAGCATCCTGATCACTTTCTCCCCTTTATGATTCATATTTGTTAAATCAGAAATGGTATTGCTATCAGTCTTTTTCAACAAATATGTGTCATAACTGGGCATAACTTGATCAGTATGCAGTCGTTCATCAGAAAGCACATTATGATGTTCAGTTAGGGGTACCTCAGCACATGACACTTGTTCTTTTATTGGTCTAAAATATGCATCCATGTCATGTGTAATAAGAGTCACTGAACTGCTGGTAGTGTCAGGCTTATCAGTCTCTGACCCTTTGCATATCATGAAAAATGACCCAACATCCGATGCTTTACCCGAATCGCCAATACCATCACATGATTGCATCCTACATGCCTTCACCTTGTCATCATATGCAGGTATATGCTGTGCTTTTTCTTCAATGAATCTTTTCACTTTATCCATAAGTTGGATGAGTGTGTCTCTAAACGTATCAACCTTAATTCCCGTGTGATCAGCAAAACACTTTTTCGTCATCTGACTATAATGGTCATATTCCAGTGTGAATTTCGAGTAGATGAACACTCGGAGTTGTTTGTTGATCACACTGAAAGCTGCCATGGATCCATTTTTGGAAGATTCCCTTTGGTCAAGTTGTTGTTGCAGTTGATCTAAGTTGAGAATCATTGTGTCGGTGAAAATTTGAACCTCTTGACCAAATAGCGTAGCAAATGCACGATTGTATCCCATCTTGAATCCAGTTCCCTCTAAAAGTGTCGAGAGATGTGAATGAAGTTGTCGAAAGCATTCTGTGCAGCTTCTTTCTGCGTTATCAAGCAACTTAAGTGGCTGATGAAGTTCTCTCTCAGATCTGACGGAGTCTGAAGTAGTAGACATGATGCAACAATTCAATGATGTGAACGTGCACGGAATTTTACAATTCTATGATTTAAACCGAGAAATAGATTCTTTCGCGGGATTTTACAAAATCAAGAAGAAACCGTGAAATGCACCAAAAAATTGTTGATGACGCGAAGAAGGATGATGTCTTGTAGATGAGGAATGAGTGAGATTGAGTTTTCAAATGAGTCTTTGTAAATTCGTTTATGCATTCACAATAACTAGCACACAAATTTGACTCCACATAAGCCCGAATAACCTCAACTCAAAATAATAATTACTCCCAATTCCTTGAGGCACAATAAAAAACCGCGGTTCAACTTTTCAAACACAAAAGTTTTCGCAAGATTTTAGTCCAACTAAAATATGCCACCAAATATTTGGACAAACATAAACTCCCAATGAAAAATCTGATTCGAAGTAACAAGATTCATCCTTGATTTAGTAGCCCAATAAATCTGGTTCCAGCCCACGTCCACTAATAATTATCAAAAGCCCAATACACATCTAACACCCTACCCTAATTTCACGGTATATAAAGCTAACTAATCTTACTAATCCTAACCCTAATCTTAAAAAATGAACACGCAGCCACAATCTAAATTTACACCAAACTATTCTCACAAACAAAGTAAATCGATCCTCTTGAATTCCTTCTTGATATCAACAAGATGCCACATGAAATATGAATTCGTCTATGTGATTCATAAATCCATCTGAATACAAACAAAGTTAAACAATTGTACCCTCTTCTTGTTGACTTCAAATCGAATACCCAACTCACCCTTTATGTTCTCAGCTTTAATACCACGAACCACACACAACTTATGTTGATGTTGTCACGGCTTCAAGGTTCTTTTATGATACGAGTCTCACGGGTAGGTTTTTGTACTTTAGTTGTTCTTGTGTTTTCCAAACCGAATAAAGGAAAGAATGAAACCTAGGTTTTGTTCTTTTCTTAAAAGATTCAAAAATTAAGAAAGAAGCACGAGCTTCTCATGGATCAATGATGGTTTAATCTCTTAAGGTTATGTTTTAAACAATTAATCATGTGTGATACAAAAGAGATTAACTGAGATCTTTGTTGCTTATTGTTTTTGTTTCTCTTGTTTGTGTGTTAATCGAATGGATGTTAGAATGAAACAAAGATTGTTTTCGTTCTTTCTTTGAATATTCGGATGTATCAAAGTTGTTTAGTTTCTAACACGGATATTTCGCTGCTTGTTTACTTTAATCAAATGAAATTGGAGATGAAACAATCTTGTTTTGATCTTACTTTAATGTTCGGATAGTAAAAGAAGTGTATACATCAAACAGGGTCTATGATGATATCTCTTTGGATTTCATCTTGAGCTAATGTTGAGTGAAGATAATCTGAGATCTTTTTCTTATAACAAATGTTTGAATTAATCTCTTTGGTTTGCAATAATCGAGACCTTTGAATCAGTTTACTTGTCAGAAGGTAGTTGTTAGGGTGTCGGATTTGTAGTCGATTATCAGAAGGTAGTTTGTTTGGGTTTGATTTATTTCTTGATCTCAAAAAAATCGCTATTTGTAGTTGTTTAATGTTGTAGACTAAGGTTTGCAGTTGCTGAACACAAATCACTATTTGGAACAAATCACTAATTTGTGACAAGTCGCCAGTTTGGAACAACTCGCTAGTAGGGCTAATCAACTCGCTACTTTTGCAACTAACAAATCGTAACTTAGAATATCAGCAAATCGCTACCAAGAGTTTCAGCAACTCGCTACCTGGAATACAACAAAGCTGTCACTTTCTTGGTTTATTGTCTTTTTCCCAATTTGATAATGAGCCAATACATAGTACAAAAACTTAAAACAAATCGCTACTCAAAAAAATAGGCAGATTGGCAACTCGCTACTAAGAAGAATTGATGCGTGGGAATTGCACCAGGCTTTACCTCTCGATGGATCTCGAGAAGCTTACAACCCCCACCAGGCAGTGTACCTGATCGATGTAGTATAGTATAATGACAAGTACCGGGGGATTGATCGTTCAGCTAGGAATAGTGTCACTAGGATTAGAAAACCTAAAGACTAGGTCTAGAGATGATTATTTTTGTATTTTTTATATTTTATGAAAGCAAGTAAAAATCTCGGTTTTGAAGGAGTTGGGTGGAATTAGTTGCTAGTCAACTAACCCAATAATAAAGATGCAAACAAAATAAAATACTAGAAACGAAAATAAACTATATTAAACTAAAGGTGCGAGCAATATATGGGAGAATTGTGTTTACTTAGATTTCACTCCCTAGATATCTTTTATATGTTAATTACTTGTTACAGTTGCGTGGATGACGGATTGTATTCCTTAATACCATTCATGGGGTGGCGTACTTACTTCCCCAATCCTATAAGCGTCTACTTCACTCCTATGTCAAGCCGGTTAAAAAGCTCCTAACATGGGATCATTAGAATTTGCTCATGCATTAAATACAACCAATAAAACCTAGTACACATCGGTTCATGTTTCCTAAGACGTTCAAGCATGTTACACAATGGAGATCTGCCAGTTTTCTTAAGCCTAACATTGAAATCATTCATCCAATACAACTATAAACAAGTAATCAACATATAATTAACATCTAGGTTTCATTACATCTAAGCAAACACATGATAGATCTAGCCTAGCATGTTGAAATCATGACAAGCATAAGATATATTCAAACAATACATAGACATATTGATTGAATTAAGAGAAGACTTATCTCAATTGAACATGAAAGGATTCAAGGGGTAAAAACCCTTGAAAATACTGTAAACTACGACCTAGGGTTTCACAAGTTCGGCCCTAGTATTCTCCACACAAGTTCCACTCTAATGAATGAAAAATAGAAAAGTATATATAGTTTTTCTGAGGTGACGGCATCAAGAACAAATTGCTGACGCCGTCATCTCACCGCCAAATAGTTTCTCGGACTGCCTAGATCTGGGTTTGACGCCGTCATGTATATCCCTTATGTAGGCCGTCACCATATTAACTCTTGACGCCCTTCTTGTGACGCCTTCAGGTTTTCACTAGGTCGTCACGGATTTTACTCTTGATGCCGTCAGGTTTTTCTTCTTGACGCCGTCAGGTACTGTTCTCAGCATGGAAAATTAAGTCTTTGCCGTTTTCTTCACTTTTATGCTCTAAAAACGTTCAAAATGATTCCTTTTCCAGAATTCACTCCCAAAGTACCTAAAATCATAAAAGGAATGATTTAGGGCAATATTTGATCAAATAAATTCAATTCTGGGCTTAAATGACCCCTTAAAAGTGGTTCATTTTTCGCCTCATCAAGAATATCTTCAATACACTTGCAACCAGGAATAACTTTTAAAAAAAACTCACGAATCACCAAAACACAGTAAAAAACATGATAATCAAACGCTTAACTAAAATCATATAATAATCCTAGTATCACCAATAATACAAATCTATCCACAAACAAAATCAACCACGATTGTTGTCTTATGAAAACAAATCGAACCAAAGTAAAACACAAAAACCAAACTGAAAATTTGAGAGAAAACAATCCCTAAGATCTAACCATGGCTCTTGATACCAATTGTAGGATATTCAATAATTATAACATATATGGTTCTTGTGTTTATGATAAGATTTAAGAAAGAAAAAGAGGTGATTAGTAGAAGAGTTTTAGAGAGAGAAAGAGAGAAAGAATTGGGAACTTAGAGAGAGAAAGTGAAATGTGAAATATCAGATTAATGAAAGTTCCAACCCTCTCCCTTGGGTGGGAGAGGGTATTTATACATACTAGTTGGTGCCTCATGAAACATGTTGTAGAGTGAGCATAGTGGGTGAAGACCCGACTCACTCCACGAATACTATTTACATACTATTAAACTATTAATCTACTAACTACTACGATAAATGCTACGAGCTACTTGATGCTTGAATATACTCAGGGTGACCGAGTCTTTAATGTGAATAAACGTATTCCTAACAGTTTTGGTATCCCGTAGCGTTTAGTTAGTAGTTTAGTTTTCCAGCCATAAAGTTTGGTTAGTAGTTTAGTTTTCCAGCCGTAGTGTTTGGTTAGTCGTTTTGTTGGTTTTAACGACACAACCAAGGTGGGTTGTGCTCATTGTGTACCCACGGTCCAAATAGCAGCTTGGGGGACTTGGTATTGGACTTGATATTGCATAAGTTTGCTTGAAATAAATCTGAGTTTTCCAGCCGAGTAGATATTGCATAAGTTTGCTCGAAGTGAATCTGGTTAGATATTGCGTTTAGTTTTCCAGCCGAGTAGATATTGCGTTTGGTTAGACAATAGATATTCCATTTGCTATTGTAAGCTTGAAGTGAATCTGAGTGTTGCTACTAGTTGATGTAGATGCCGTGATGATATATAAGGTAATAGGTTGAGTCGTGGTATGTATTTAGACTTTAGAGGGCACACAACATTCACAAAGAGACGTATGAGGCTCCACAACTCTATGTATTAAGACTTTATATTCATTTGAATGACATTAAAAAAAAAGTCTATTTGATTTACATCTCTATAGTATAAAAAATGTGATTCAAAGATGTAATGTGTTACACTAACTTATACAAGATAGGTATACACCAATATGAATTGTATATCAGTTAAGGAAAAACCAAACTTAGTGTATATATATGTGATTGTTAGTCGATTTGTGAATGTGATTTTAGAATGTTAGTCAATTCGTGTATTATTGTTAGACTTTTGTGAATGTTTTAGGATTTTAGTGATAAATTTCATAAAGTCCCCGTCCGAAGTTAATCATCCTATAGAAAACCCGTCTGTAATTAATTTATTAGAAATTAATTTCGGAAAGTCCCCTGTTTGAGACTGTTTTTTTTAATGTTTTGTCTCATTTAGGATATGGATGCGTACAACTGATTTACTATTTGAGATGATTTTGATAGTGTTTCTCCTTTACTCCTAAGAATATGTCTTTAATGCACAAATTTGGGGAGTTGAGGGAAATGCTGCCGAAATTTTCTCAAATAGTAAATCAGTTATACGCATTCATATATGAGACGAATCATTCAAAGAGTGGGTTAGGATTGCCTTCCATAGTTGCAGTAGGTGAACAAAACAACTCGTAATAATTCCACGGTTATATGTCTTTATGGGTCGAATATTTTGAATGTGTAATAATTAAGTGCATATTGTAACTGGTTGCATCATAAAAATGCATTTATGATACGATAAGAGTTGGACCCGTTTAGAGAGTCGTTGTTCAAAAGAATTTCTTGATGGTTTTGCCGCATTCCTTGATCATTGCAAGCCATTATTGAATGGTTACAGAAACATAAAATGTCTGATAAGGATTTATTTGATACGTTTTTAGGGGATCATTTAATCCCTAAATCATGTTTTTATAATCAAATATCTCCTCAAATCGTTTCTTTTATCATTTTAGGTACTTGGGACATGTATTCTGGAAAATGGAGCATTTTGGAGCTTTTCGGATGTTTTTATGATCAAGAATGAAGAAAACAAGTAAAGTCAAGAAAGTCAGGATTTAACACCTGAAGGCGTCACGCTTTGGAGCTGACGCCGTCACCTTTTAACGAGAAGCCATGGATTTTTATACTAGACACCCTGGAAGAATTTGTCAAGTTAACACCTGACGGCGTCAAGTGTATTTGAAGCAAGGCTGTCTTCCTTTAACTCAACACGAGACGGCCCAGAACATTTATAACGAGACGGCGTCAGAGATCTCTTGGGCAATACGAAACCCTAAGACACGGCTACCTGACGCCGTCAGACTTGTATATCTATATATATTTTTGATTTTCATTCATTAAAAGGGTGGAACTTTTTAGCAAGAAGTCCTAGACGAATTTCACAGCTACATTAGGATTTTCAAGCCCTCTTTTCTTTCATGTTTAATTAAAGATAATTCTTCCTTTTAATCATTTAATTTGTCTATGTGTTGTTTGATTGATTGTTATTCTTTTCTTTTCTTTAACATGCTAGCTTAGATTTATTAGTGTTTGCTTAGATCTAATGAAACCTAGATGTTGAATATTGATTGTTGAGTTGTTATTTATTGTTTGGTTGATTGATTAGCGTTAGGCTTAAGAAAACTGGATAAATCTCCTATACGGTAACTGGCTTGAACGTCTTAAGAAACGTAATCTGATGTGTACTACGGTTTTATTGGTTGTATTTAATGCATGAGTGACTATTAAGGAGGCCATGATAGGATACTAAATGTGTCGTCATAGGAAGAGATAGAAACACATAGAGTTGGGGAAAGCTGTACACACCCCCACAAATGATATTAAGAATACAATCCTTTTATCCAAACAATCGTAACAATTCAATAATTCAATAGGAAATAACTAGGGAATACTGAAATCTAAGTAAACACATTTTCCCTACCATAAGAAGTTCACCAATTTAGTTTTCTGTCATTTTATTTTATTTTGTTAATTAGTAGTAATTTTGGGTTAGTTGACTAGCAACTAATTCCGCCCACTCTTCCAATGCCCGAGATTTTTTCTGCTTTCATAAAAGCATAAAAATACAAAAAAAAAAAAAAAAAAAAAAAAAAAAAAAAAAAAAAAAAATCATCCCTCACCTCTAGACCTAGTTTAAGTAGCTTTCAATCCTAACGAACACTAGTCCCCAGAGAACGATCAATCCCTCGGTACTTGCCACTCACTATACTACATCGGTCAGGTACACTGCCTGGTGGATTGCAAGCTTCTCAAGATCCCTTGACAAGTAAAACTTTTGCGAGTCTTGCGATCTACATCAATGTCCACGTCATATTTGTCGTAATTTTCCATGGGTATCTCTAGACAAACTTAAATACCACATAGGCCTACATGGGTGGGACCCAACTTATACATAATAGCGCGATCACAGTGAACCGGATCCTCTGCCGTTAGACCATAACACAATATAATGTGAGATGAGTGACATGGATGCGTGCCTTAATGATATTTTTGATATTCCTCCAAATAATGAACAAAATGAGCCAACTCCTCTAAATATTTTGTGCAGTCTCGAGCAAATATATCCTCCTGCTTTTTTTGACATTATGATTCACTTGGTTATACATTTACCTGAAAAGGCTCTTGAAGGCAGGCCTATTTCATTCCGGTGGATGTATCCATTTGAAAGATACATGAAGAAGCTAAAAAACTAGGTACGAAATAAAGCTAAGCCGGAAGGTTCAATAACAGAGGGTTATGTTGCAGACGAAGCATTAATTTTTTGTTCTCGTTATTTTTTGGGGTGTTGGGACAAAATTTAATCGTCCCGTTGCATCTCAGGACTGTCCTCGCCCAACAAGTAATTTCCAGGTGTTCCGATCACTATGTAAAAAGTCTATTAAAGAGACAATTATTCGGTTAGGTCTCCAAGAAATAAAGAAAGTTATATGGTATGTACTTGACAATAGTCCTGAGATCGACACGTACATGAACGAGTTCGATAGATACGCATTTTTATTTTGAAATTTCTTTTTCCCACGTTATCTTTTCGATTAATTCTAATATCATGAACATTTTTAGTGGATTTCCTGATAGCGACATGCAACAAGAATTTCCTAGTTAGTTTGAGACGAAGGTAAACTTATTATATGTATTTCCTTGTATAAATAACGACTAATTACTCATCTCTATCTATTCTCATCTTTTTCATAGATCGGTAAACTTTACATAGCCAATGACCCACGTTGTACTCCTGACTTATTCTCTTTGGCTTGTGGACCATCATCGACCCCAATCTCAGTCAACTCTTGCATAGTCAACACTGTGAAGTTTGTAGTACACAGCCGTGATATTGTGACGCCCGTGTCTAGATTGATTTTTTTAAATACGCCCTATAGGGTATGTCTTATACTCCGTATCAATTTGTACTCATGAAAACTATTAAACTAAAAATCTGAATTAAACACATCTTAATTATAAAATACATAAACGTGGTACTTAAATTTGGTATGCGGAAGCGTAAAACTATGAGTGCGGGTGTTAACCCAAACACCCCTATTTTTACCCATTTTCAAATACATCTTATATATATATATATATATATATATATATATATATATATATATATATATATATATATATATATATATATATATATATATATATATATATATATATATATATATATATATATATATATATATATATATATATATATATTCACACATTAATATCAAAACACGACTTATACAATTCTGACACTTAATCATAAAGTTCTGGGGCTTAAACAAGCTGAATAACAAAGTATGGTTGAGATGCTCATCACCTACATACACGAGCATTGCCGATCTCCTAACTCGTCTTCTTAATCTACAAGCCTCGACATCGTTAAGACTTAACCTGCAAAACATGGAAACTGAGAATGATAAGTCCTAATGACTTAGTGAGTAAACGGGTGTGAGTCTATATCTAAATCTGAATCTCAAACATGAGCTATAGTCTATTTGAGCTTCTGCATAGGAGTATAAGCATAGTTCTGGATCTAGACATATATCTGAATTGACATTTGCAATTTTGAACATAAACGTATTTCAAATTCTATAAGTGGTACGACTAACAATCGTCTTATTACTTGTACATGAGTCTGAGACTTATTCTGAATTCTTAATCATACATGATATCTGTTGATACAAAAGTTGGGCGTACCTGATTGTTGGGCTTTGCTCTTATATCAATTCGTTCCTTAGCACTTTGTTACCTGCGTACTAAGAAAATAAACAACACCGTTAGGCTTATCGAGGGATTGTCTCCCCCGATTAGACTCCGGCGTGAGAGTAAGTAATCGAATTTAGGTTTTGGTTTAAGAGTTTAGGGATTCCGTGAATCGTACCTTCAATGAGAATCGTATGATTCTATATATAGGGGCTAAGAAACCGTGTTTCTTGCTCCTTACTCTACGCACGCATGGTGCTTATCCGAGGTAAGGATATCTATTCCTTGAATAGATGATCCTTATCGGATATCCGGTGAGTTAGATTGGGCCTTTGGGCTTCATAAGCCCAAGCGTTGATACTGCGGCCCATACCATTTGTCATGGTAGCCCATTCGTGATGGGCTTAAGTATAAGTAATGTCTATCATTTGGGCTTGCGGCCCAAATATAGGCTATACGTCATCATGTCCCCCCAGTCTAGTATGCGCGGCACGTAGCCGCGGGTACTAGACTTAATGTAAGCAGCGGTAAGCGTGGCGGGATAATGAACAAATTGTTACCGCCTTTTTGGAGGTGCAATGCACCTAACAGGTTCAAAATAGTTACCTCGGTAATTGGGGGTGGTGTCCACGTATCACTTGGGATTCGGGAAAAAGTGTTGTACCTTTTGATCTTCTAGCCACACGTTTACTGTGAGTGGGATCCACGTGGGCGTGAATTAGGGTTTTTACCACCCTATATAAGAGTGCCGTCCCCCTTTATTTTCACCACACAGTAAAATACACACACAACCACTATTCATCTTCTTCATTTTGAGAGCGTTTTTGCTAGAAAACCTTTGAACTTCTGTAGGTAATCTTTGTGTGCGTCCACTTAGTTTTTAGATGAACATGGTCGCTCAATTAGAGGAGTTTCGCTCTGCGTTGTCTGTTGAGGATGTGATGCGCTTTTCTTCCGACTTTTTTGTGCCTTTGGATGTGCATTCAGAGGCGCCAGATGTCGATGCGTGTATAGCCGACTTCCCCGAAGGGAAGATAGGTTTATACACGAAATTTTTCGAGTACGCTAACTACCGCGTACCTATATCTATATTTCTGAGCGATTTGCTCAATCACTATCGCCTCCACATCTCTCAGCTGCACTGTATAGGTGCGGCGAAGGTGTCGAATTTTGAGGTAAACTGCCGTTTACTAGCGATAGAACCAACTGTAGATTTATTCCGCTCCTTTTACCACTCAACATGGTCGAACGGTTGGGTGTCCTTTGCGAAGCGCCCGCGGGCGTTTCAATGTTATACGGAGAAGGTTGACGCCCTCAAGAATTGGAGGGAATTTTTCTTTTGGGTAGACGACGTGGTCTTTCCTTCCAATTTTGAGTTTTATACTCAGGCGTCTTTACCAAGGGATGGGCATCCCGCACCCGGTTCCTATAGTATTGCTGACGCACAGACGTTAAATGCCAATCGATTGGCCATTAACCCCTATCCGGAGGAGTTTTTGGTGCATGTAGGATTGAGTCGCGTGTATTTTGGCGCAGTGGATGAGGTTCCCACTTTCCTGAGTGAGGATGGCCGGGGTGGGTGTTCATCCTTTGTAATTGTTTGTAAGTTTTTCATCCTTTTTCTTCGCGCATTTACCAACTAATCTTTCGTTGTTTTCTTGCTTCATTTTTATATGTGCAGAGATGGACTTATTCGCAGTGGTGAAGCTTGATAAGCCAAAGCAGGTGACCATAGGGGTGCGTCCTCTGAGGGAAGGGGAGCTGCCTTTGCTGGAAGCGACCGCGGGGCGTTTGACTGTTTTGCCCGCGACAGTCCCCGAGGACACGCCACCACTTGTGGTGACGCCCGTCCAGAGTATGGCGCCAGAGGTAGTGGTGGCGCCCACTGTGGTGCCTGAAGTGGAGGTGGCGCGCGAGGAGGCGCGCTCAGGGTCATCTGACAGTATTCGGATCCTGAAACCTAAGGAGGTGTTGAGGGAAGAGGTTGCGCAGAACTTGAAGCGCAAGGGAGAGGCTGGAACCAGTGGCACCAGCAAGAGGTGTCGACACGTCATCAAAGACGCAGAGTCGAACGCGGAAGAAACTTCGACCTCCGGCGCACGGTTGAAGGCTGATGCTTCTCCGTTTCTGTAAGTGTGCATTTCTTCTATCTTTTTTTTTTTTTTTTTTTTTTTTGCAATTACTTGTTGTAATTTTTTGTTGACTGTCTTTGTTCCGTAGGGATGACGACGCGAAGGACGATGAAGTATCCTCTCCGCAGAATGAAAACAAGGGAGAGGATACCTTGGCAGCTGATGGTGGTGAGGCGCAGCAACTTCTTGATGAGTTGGCTGCGACTACTGCCCGTCAGGCTGAGCTGGTGGCGCAGCTGAAGGGAAAGCGCGTTGGGGAGAGTCGTGCTCTGGCCCAGAAGGAAGAAGAGTTGGAGAAGCTGCGCGTGCTATTGGCGGGCGTGCAGGCTGAGCTCGGGGAGTCAAGGGCGTATGGGGAGAAGATGGCTCAGGACAAGATGAGCATCTTGGCTGATCTGCTACATGCGAGGGCGTGCAACGAGCAGATAAAGGCCAAGGCATCATGGTCTGTGTCGTTCCTTGAGGAAAAAAGGTCTGAGCATTATGCTAGCCTGCAAGAGTTCAAGGAGAGCATGGAGAAGACGCTCGTGATGTATGAGGAGAAGCTGCGCGCACTTAGCATTGAGTACGACGAGGAGCTGTATCCTCATCTCATGTCTGTGATTGCTGAGCGCAGGTATTCTTACACCCTTATCTTTTAGAATTGTTTTCTTCACTCCATTTTATCTTATCTTGTTACCACTTTGTGAATGCAGGTGGTTGATCAGCCATGGGCTTCGTCTGGCAGCTCTAAGTACTTTAGAGTCTGCGGAGGTGGTGGAGGCCTTTGGGAAGGTTGTCCACTGCGCGATGGCGCGTGGCCGTTCGCAGGCGATGGAGGAGCTCCGTGAGGCCAAGTTGCTGGAGAAGGATTTGGCGGAGATTCCTGGTTATAGCTCAACGGCGTACGATGAGCTGGTGGAGGCGATGGCGGGGCTGAAGGTTCTTGAGCTGCCGCATATAGGGAAATTGGAGCGCGACCAAGATGACCCTATAGCTGTGCTGATGGCCGGTTTAACTTTGCAGCGCCATCTTGAGAAGAATGCGGAAGAGGAGTTAGACTATTATCTAAAACCTGATGTATCGCAGCTTCAAGTCCCAGTTTTTGCGCGGCCCCGTGATATCCTCAAGCCTTTTGCTCTGGAGAAGGAAGTCCCCTTGAAGGAGGTGCTGGAGCAACATGCGCAGAGGGCTGCTGTGAAGAAGGGTATCAAGGGCAAGGCCGTGATGTGCGGTATTGGCGCTGCACACCTTCCTAGGTCAGATGGCGTGGCTGTAAGTGTTCCAACCGTATCGATGCAGGATGCCATAATCTTGAGTAAGTTGAAGGAAGGGAGTTCCGCCGCTCCAGAAGAGAGCCATGATCACCGCCATAGCATATAGGTTGTTTGTGAACTTATGTATTTTGTCCTTGTAATTTAATGAATATGGAATAAAATACATTTTGTTATAAGCTCGTAACTTAAATATACTTGCATTGTTTGCTAAGTTTGATTATTTTACTAAGTCTTTTAAGTGCGTGACTTAAATATACTTGCATTGTTTGCTAAGTTTTATTTTTGACTAAGTCTTTTAAGTGCGTAACTTAAGTATACTTGCATTGTTTGCTAAGTTTTATTTTTGACCAAGTGTCTTGGCTCGTTATATTGCTAAGCTCGTACGGTGTACTTGGTATATGCGCATCCGTCGTGGGGTGCGCATATGAAACTTACTTTGACGTCTCAAGAGTAAGGCGCTTAGCAAGGATACGTGATCCAATGTTGATGGGTTTGCAACCCTCTTATTCAACGAGTAAATTAGTAGGTTAACTCATCCTTTATGCCTTCGTGGGTCTTTAAGTGGTGCATGCACGCCATGTAGGCAAAAAATATAAGATAGACAATATTGACATATATGCAATAAAGTAAAAGTGCGCTATGGAGTTAGCTAGAAACCATAACATTTTATTAATACTTGCAAGTTTATTGAAAAAATGGAAAACATAATTCCTAAGAAAGAAAAGAAAGACAAACACTTATTGGGCACCGCGTAGGGTGTGAGTGTGTTTGTGTAAGCGCCGTAGCCTAAAAGTAACATCTTTTGAGATTACAGATGTTCCAAGTGCGCGCTAGGTCGTGACCTTCCATATCGCGCAACCTGTATGCGCCGTTGCCGAGCGCGTCTGTGACCTCGTAAGGTCCTTCCCATTTGGGTCCGAGCTTGCCTGTGTCTTCTACGTGGCTCGCGTCATTGGCGCGGTAAACAAAGTCTCCTGGTCTGAATGAAGTGTTTTTGACTTTTGCATCATAATACTTCTTCATTTTTGCCTTAGCCTTTGCTTCACGTATAGCTGCGCGTTCGCGTCTTTCTTCCAGTATATCTAAGTCTATGCGCCGTTCCTCGTCATTTGTTGTGACGTTGACCTCTGCCGTGCGTATAGTTGGCATTCCTATCTCGGCTGGTATGACGGCTTCTGTTCCATAGACTAAGGAGAATGGCGTGTCGCCAGTACTGGTTTTGATTGTCGTGCGATGCGCCCACAAGACGTGCGAGAGCTCATCTACCCATCTTCCTTTATGTCTGTCAAGGCGCGCTTTTATGCCTTCGCCTAGACTGCGATTAGCGCGCTCAACTAGGCCATTGGTTTGTGGGTGTTTGACTGAAGCAAAGTGTTGTGTGATGTTTAATTGTGCGCACCAATCTTTGAATGGGTTATCACAGAATTGTTTTCCGTTGTCTGATACGATCTCGCCTGGTAGGCCGAAGCGACAGACAATATTGTCCCAGACAAAGCGTTTTACTTGGTTTCCCGTAATGTTCACCACAGCTTTTGCTTCAATCCACTTTGTAAAATAATCTATGGCTACGATGAGGAATTTTACTCCTCCCGCTGCGACGGGAAAAGGTCCTGCGATGTCGATACCCCATTTGTAAAATGGCCATGGTGAGGTGATTGGTGTTAGCTCGTGCTGTGGTCGGCGCGGAATAGGTCTATGTACTTGGCAGTTGCTGCACTTTCTTATTAGGTCGCGTGCGTCGCGGTGCATTGTTGGCCAATAGTATCCTGCCCTTAAAGCGCTTGCCACCACGGATCGCGGTCCTGAGTGCATACTACATGATCCAGCGTGAAGTTCGCGGAGTACATAGTCTGCTTGAAGGGGTCCAACACATCTGAGCCATGGTTGTAAGAAAGATCGCCGATAGAGTACGTTGTCGCGGAATTCGAATCGTTGCGCTGTGCGCCGTATTCTTCGAGCGTCTTTATTATCTTGGGGTAGGGTTCCCTTGCTGATAAATTCGATGATAGGTGTCATCCACGTGGGATCTTGTTCTTCTATCACCGTTGATATTTCCATATCAAGGATGGACTTGTTCTTTAAGGTTTCCACCAATACCTGTTTTGAAAGGTGTGCGAAGCTTGTAGATGCGATCTTGCTGAGTGCGTCCGCCTTTCTGTTTTCCCCTCTAGGTACTTGTTTTATTGTGAACCTATCGAAGTTTTTGATCAGAGACTTTGTCTTTTCCAGGTATTGGATCATATGATCATCCTTGGCCTCGTATTCTCCTAACACGTGGTTAGCGACTAGCCGAGCATCTACGTTTGCCTCTAGGTTGCGTACACCCATTTGAATTGCGATGCGTAGTCCGGCCAGTAGGGCTTCATATTCTGCCTCATTGTTTGTGGCTGTGAACTCGAAGCGTAGCGCATAGGTGAATTCCATACCTTCTGGATTTGTAAGAATGAGTCCTGCGCCTGATCCATCTGCGCATGAGGATCCATCGGTGAACAGTGTCCATGGTTCCTGTAGATCCGTTTTTGCTGCAGATGTTGGGCTGTCGCCCTCTGGCTTCTCCACGATAAAATCAGCTAAAACTTGCCCTTTGATAGCAGTGCGCGGCCTGTATGAGATGTTGTACTCACTGAGCATTACACTCCATTTTTGTAAGCGTCCCGATGCATCTGGTTTAGAGATAACTTGTTTAATTGGCGGATCAGTGATTACCGTAATTGGATGCGCTTGGAAGTATCTGCGCAGTCTTTTGGCGGCGAACACTAAAGCCAAGACCAGTTTTTCCATGGCGCTGTAGTTAACCTCTGTTTTCTTTAAGGCTTTGCTTACGAAGTATATGGGTGTCTGGACGGAGTCTCTATCTGTCAATAGTACTGCGCTAACTGCTCCGTGGGTTGCTGATAAGTACATGATTAGTTCTTCCCCTTGTCGCGGTGCGACTAGTTTGGGAAGAGATGCCAGATGATGTTTGAGTTGTTGGAAGGCTTCCTCCGCTTCATTGGTCCAACGAAAGTCTCCCTATTTTGTACACTTCGTGAGTGTTTTAAAGAGAGGAAGGGACTTGTCCGCTGACTTAGATAAGAAGCGATTCAGCCCTGCCAGCTTTCCATTCAGTGATTGGACTTCTTTGAGTGTGCGCGGGGAGGGGAGATCAATAACAGCCTTTGTCTTCTCTGGGCATGGTTTGATTCCATCGGGTTCTATTAAGTATCCGAGGAACATGCCTTCAGTTGCGCCAAAGGTGCACTTTTTTGGATTCAGTTTCATGTTTATCCGCCCCAACGTTCGGAATGTTTCCTCGATGTCGCGCACTAACTCATCCTCTGTATGGCTTTTTATAACAAGGTCGTCCACGTAGACTTCCAAGTTGCGGCCTACTTGTTTTTCGAAAGCTGTGTCCACCAGCCGTTGGTATGTCGCGCCTGCGTTCTTTAAGCCAAAAGGCATTTTTGTGTAGCAGTATACCCCTTGACTGGTGTGGAAAGCTGTTTTTTCTTCATCCTCCACTGCCATTTGGATTTGGTGGTACCCTTTATATGCGTCTAGGAAGCACTTGAAGGGGTATCCACATAAGGATTCAACCTTCCAATCAATTTCTGGCAATGGATAGCAGTCTTGCGGGCATGCTTTATTGAGATCCGTGAAGTCCACGCACATCCTCCAGCTACCATCGCTCTTCTTTACCATGACTGGGTTAGAGAGCCAGTCGTGGTAGTACACCTCGCGCATGATGCCCGCATCTACTAACTTGTGTACTTCTTCCAAAATAGCTTTTGCACGATCTGGAGCCTGGCCGCGCTTCTTTTGTCGTATTGGAGGGTATCCTTGTCGGATTTGTAGTTTGTGCTCTATGATAGAACGAGGCACTCCTGTCATATGCTTTGGTTCCCATGCAAAGATGTCTAGGTTCTTTTGCAAGAGTGCGCATACGGCTGCTTTACCTTTGTCAGATAAAGATCCTCCAATCGAAACTTGTTGTTCCGGATAGTCTGGATGAATAGCGACCTTTAAATTTGGCGATTTTTCTGTGCGCTGTTCTGGAATAGTATCTGCTTCAGTTGTCACTGCGATACATTCTCTTGGTGGTACCGTTGTGTTATAGAGAGTAACCACTCCTCCTTCAACTGGGAATTTAAGCATTCCGTGTGCTGTGGATGGTACTGCGCGCATGGATGATATTCCTGGTCTTCCAATTATGCCATTGTATGGTGAGGGAGACTTGATTACCATAAAATTTATCCATGCCGCAGTTGAGTGTTGCTCATCTCCTACGACCACCAATAAGCGTAACTGCCCCATGGGCCAGATCTTTTCTCCTGTAAATCCTGTTAGTGACATTGTAGCTGGTATCAACTGACTTTGGATTTCAGGTCGCAGCCTTTTGAAGCAGTGATCATACATGATGTCTGCGGATGCTCCTCCATCAATATACATGCGGTGGATGTCGTGTCCTCCTGCATGTATTTCAATGGTCAGAGGTTCCACGACTGCGTTGTCCGCAGCGATTGTAGGGAAGGATATCTCTTTTTCTGGAGAGAATTTTTGGCTGACTTTTTGCTTTATTTTGTGCTGCCATGATTGTATCATGTATATAGTATCAGCCTTTTCTTTTGGGGGTTCTTTCTTGCCTCCATTTCTCTGTCTCTCTTTTCCTTCCTTGATGTTTTTTACGAGGTGGTCCATCCTTCCTTCTCTCACTAATTTTTCGATTAGTTGTTTCAGTTGGACGCACTCGTTAGTTGTATGGCCCTTTTGGCCGTGGTACTCGCAGTATCCACTACCTTGGCATTTTTCTTCTGCCGTTTTAATTGGTGGTGGTCTTGGGAAGTTCGCACCTTCTGTTGCAAATATCTCCCTTGGAGTTTTAGTGAGAGGAGTATATTTGTCGTTGTCTCTTCCACTGCGGTAGTTCCTGCCGCGGTTATTGTTTTGATCATTGGATTGTCTCCGCGGCTGTTCTTGTTGCCTATAGTTTGAATATCCTTTTTTGCTATCCGCAGCAGCTGCTTCTCCTTGTATAAAGGATCTGGTGCGTTTTGTGAGTTCATCGAAAGACTGTGGAACTCTATCATTGAGCTTTCGGATGAGTTCTGGATTATTAATTCCATTCATGAACCCTGAAATTTTTAGTATTTCGGGATATGCTTTGACTTGTATGCACTCATCCTTGAAGCGCTCCATGAAGGCGCTGGTTGATTCTCCTTGGCGTTGCTTCACTCTTGCCAATTCTACAGGATTTTTAGCGCACTTCTTTCGCTGGGTGAAGTTGTGGCGGAATGCTTTTCGTAATTCCTCAAAGCCGCCTATACTCCTACGTGGGAGTTTGCTAAACCATGTGCGCGCATTCCCTACCAATGTGGAATTAAACATGTGACACCACACAGGCTGTGGCCAATTTTCGATAGTTGCGGCTGACTCGAAAATTTTTAGGTGGTCATCTGGGTCACCTGTTCCATCGTATGTCTTCACATTAGTGGGCATGCGCCTGCGCCTGTCGTCTGAGTAATCACTTATGCGACGTGTGAACGCATCAATTTTGTGGCGTCGCCATGGGAGAGACATATCCTCGTTCTCTTCCTCGCGACGTTTTCCTTTTGATTTCCAGTGCCCTGTTTCTTTATCCTCGTTGTCCGAGGAATCGCTGGAGGAAGAATAATCTCTCCTTCGGCGTTTGCGCCTGCTCCTTTCAGAAGAGGAGCCTGAGGGATCTCTGCTTGGGGATCTCCTCCTCCCCAATCTATCTTGTATTCGCCTACTTTCAGGTTTGGAAGATCCTTGGCTTGGCGAATGCTGAGGCCCTAATCGATCGTGTATTCCCCGACTGCCAAGTCTGGAATGGACATTGGTGCGCCTACCGCTGTCTCCAGAGTTTTGTGAGTCAGGTACCGCACCTAACCTATCATGGACAGAGGTACGTTCTGTACGTCTTCCTCGCGGGTGGCGCGGTGGTGATGGTTCGCGTTCTGGACCAAGATTAAGTCGGGTTTGCGGATCCGCACCTGCTCTTCTTGCCGCTTCTTCTTGCATGAGGGCATTTAATGTTTCATAATTTTGGGATACAAAGTTTCCCAAAGTCAGATCCGGTGCGTCCTCAGTTGTTGCAAGAATTTCTTCCTCAGTGTTAGGCGCCCTGTTCCGTTCAGGAGCGCCTGGCGGCACAGTGTTGTTCACTGCGGGTGTAGCCTGATGAGGAGTGGTGAAGAGGGTGCGTTGGAGTTCTTCAACGCTGGGGACCTCTAAAGTAATCCTGGGTAGTTCTACCGCCGGGGGAGGTTGGGTTGTCCCTGCCTCATGGTGACCAGGTGTGCTGGTTGTCCCAGCGACTTGTCTAGAGGTTGGATCTTGTTGATTCTTCCTCAGATGGTCACGTTTTTCTGGCTGCGGAGTCCGCTGGCTCGAATTCTTATGTTTCGTCATTCTAGTTCGTTGTAGGGTCCCACGGATGGCGCCACTTGTTGATACAAAAGTTGGGCGTACCTGATTGTTGGGCTTTGCTCTTATATCAATTCGTTCCTTAGCACTTTGTTACCTGCGTACTAAGAAAATAAACAACACCGTTAGGCTTATCGAGGGATTGTCTCCCCCGATTAGACTCCGGCGTGAGAGTAAGTAATCGAATTTAGGTTCTGGTTTAAGAGTTTAGGGATTCCGTGAATCGTACCTTCAATGAGAATCGTATGATTCTATATATAGGGGCTAAGAAACCGTGTTTCTTGCTCCTTACTCTACGCACGCATGGTGCTTATCCGAGGTAAGGATATCTATTCCTTGAATAGATGATCCTTATCGGATATCCGGTGAGTTAGATTGGGCCTTTGGGCTTCATAAGCCCAAGCGTTGATACTGCGGCCCATACCATTTGTCATGGTAGCCCATTCGTGATGGGCTTAAGTATAAGTAATGTCTATCATTTGGGCTTGCGGCCCAAATATAGGCTATACGTCATCAATATCTAAGCACGTGCATTCTGACTAGATGATGCTTAGTCGTCCTTCTATGTTTGAGAACCTCCCTAGCCAACGAGTACTCTTCTAACGGATTCTAAATTTATTATACTTGCTTTTCTAATTTGGGTTATCCACTTAGGACGTAAGTGCTTTTTAATCACGGATCATACACATAGGATGCTTGGTCATCCACTTAGGATGCTACTAAAAAAGCACGTGTCATCCATTTAGGATGTTACTATGGGATTTCTACATCATGCACTTCTTAGGCACGCTACATGACTTTTGGTGTATTTCTTGGGCACTCTAAACTTGTCAAATCGTGCTTCTTGTGATAATATTATTCATGGATTGTTTTAGCTATCTCTTAAACCTTGCACAAGTTCCATTGTCATTGTTGATATAAATAATGCCTAAAAACATTATTAATATTTTTTGATACCTCTACGTTTTGATAATCACAAAATGTAAACTCATTCAAATCGAAGATTATAACGTAAACAAGTATTTAGTCGTAAATATTCATTTCGACAACCTAATCACTTAAGGTATGAATAAACAAAGTGACTAATGCACTATATGATCAAAGGAACATTTTCTTAATCACTAGATTTTTATAAAATGTCACAAACATTTTATATCTTTTAGAAATCATTTTTGGTATTAAATAAATATGTTTAATTAACCAAAAATATATGAATTCAAATTTTCAACCAAAAATGGGAAAAAATATTCCAGAAAAACCTTCTCCACTAAAGGACAAAGCTGGGCAACGTTCAGAAGGGGCGGCCCCTTAATTTACTAGGCGCCCCCTTAATTATTAAGGGACCGGCCCCTTAATTAAGGGGACCGGCCACACTCCTGAGGTCCCCATCTTTGCCTATAAATATTGGGTGATTCCTGCATTTTTACCTCACCTTTTGCACTCTAAAACTTTCTGATGTAAATCCCCCTTCCTATTCTTTCAAACCCTTGGATCATATAATCATAAGTCTTTGTTTCCTAGTGATCAAAAGCCTCATCCACTCAAGTGCAAAAGAAGAATACTCCTTCAACATCTATATAAGAAGTAGTGTTATGCAAATTAATATCATCTTGTAGTAGTGCTAGATTATTTGTAAAGTGTTGTGTGCTTAAGTAGATTGTAGTTATTTGTTGTGGTATAAAGAAGTAGTGTAGAAGTTGTGAATAAGTTGTGAAGTTATTTGAGATAGAAGAAGGTGTGAAGAAGTTGTGAAGAAGGCATGAAGAAGTTGTGAAGACATCGTGAAGAAGGTGTGAAGTCGTGAAATAGTTGTGAGATTAGTTCTAGCTAGGATTAGAACTCGACATTTAGCTTAGTGTCGTTAATCGGTGTAAGCCAAGGTATGTAAGGTTTCTCCGCCACAAGGGAGTTTGTTGACATAGTGAAGAGAACTCTTGAGTGTGGTGCTCGGGGAGTGGAGTAGGGCAAGGAAGGTGTCCTTGTAGCCGAACCACTATAAATTCGCGTGTTGTGGTTTGATCTTTCCATCCCTATCTTTCATTTCATTTCATTATATTGTTTGCACTATTAGATTATACTTACTTATACTTGCTTATATTCTTCAACAATTGAATTCACATAAGATCGAATCAAAGTTTAAATAAGTAACTAAAGCTTTTCAAAATAAATTAAAAAGACGTAAAGCTATTCAACCCCCCCCCTTCTAGTTTTCCACAATTGGTATCAGGAGCCACGCCAAACAAGATTTTTAAAATATATTGTATTTTAAAACTTGTAACGATCTATGGAATCTGAAAAATATTTAGAAGGACAATCTATGCAAAGACCACCACTATTCGAAAGTGATGGATTTTTATATTGGGAAAATAGATTCGAAACTTATGTGGAATCAAAGGATCTAGATCTTTGTCATGTTATTACTAATGATGATTTTTTACCTATTCAAAATAATCCCGAAACAAAGAAAGATGAAATTGTACCTTTTGAAAAACAAAACGATGATTTAAAAAGAAAACATGCTAAAAATAATGAAGCAAATATGGTTATTTACAATGCGTTACTGATGAGGCGAAAAGTATTACGCTTTTAGGGAGGTCATTTAAGCCCTAAGTCGTGATTATTTGATCAAATATTGCCTCAAATCATTCGTTTTGTCATTTTAGGTACTTTGGAGAAGAAATCTAGAAAAGGAAGCATTTTAGACGTTTTGGGAGCAAAAAGTGAAGAAAATGGCAAAGTCTCCAAAATCAAGCTGTAAATAGTACCTGATGGCGTCAAGAGTTGCATGTGACGGTGTCACGTATTGGAAAATAGGTGGATAAAAAGTTACACGAGACGCGCCATAATGTTTTTGGGACTTAAAGAGTGACGGCGTCATGCTTTGGGAAGCCAAGGCCGTCAAGAGCAATTTTACACGTGATGGCCATATCAAGATTTATACATGACGGCGTCAGATCTGGATCTAAGCAATCTAAGAAGAGTATTGGCGGCAAGTTGACAGCGTCAAAAATACACGTGACACCGTCAGACGTGTATTCTCTATATATAGTTTTCAAATTTTCATTCATTAGGGAGAGAACTTTTGGAGGAACTTTACCACAATTTTTATGGTTGTATTTAATGCGTGAGTACTACAATTTTTATGGTTGTATTTAATGCATGAGTGACTACTAAGGAGGCTATGTTAAGAGGTAGTTGTCGGCTCGACATAGGAAGAGGTAGAAACTTGTAGAGTTGGGGAAGATCGTACTCGGCCCCAAGAATGGTATTAAGGAATATACCCCATCATCCACGCAATTGTTACAAACTAGTCAATTAATGAAAGATAGCTAGGGAGTAGTGAAATCTAAGTAAACATGTTCCTCTTATTATTGTTTTTCTCATATTTACTTTCTTGTTTTTTTTATTGCATTGTAGTTATTTGGGTTAGTTGACTAGCAACTAATTCCGCCCACTCTTCCAATACCCGAGATTTTTACGTGCTTTCCAAAAAAATATAAAAATACAAACGACACTATTCCTCAAGAGGACGATCAATCCCCCGGTACTTGCCACTACACTATACTATATCGGTCAGGTACACTTCCTGGTGGGGATTGCAAGCCTCTTGAGATCCCTTGAGAGGTAAAACCTTTTCCGAGGGTGCAATCCCACGCATCAAGTTTTTGGCTACGCTGCCGGGGAATAGTTATTGTTTAGGCTGCAATTTCTTTTTATTAGGTCTACTTGCTAGATTCCTTTCTTGTAAGATTTTTTTTATAGGTTTCTTTAGTCTATCTTATTTCTTCGTTCCTTTGTTCGTAACCATTACCATCCGCCATCATGGAAGGTGGTAATATCTTTGAACCCATCAAAACCCACCAGAATACTCTCGTCCTAGCCACCAAGGCTATCAAACCACCATTGAGCTCACTCAAGGAGCCAATGTGTCTCCCTTGCGATCCGACACCATCTGGTTGGTGTAAAGCGGATGTGCATTCCATGGACTTCGTTCCGAAGATCCTAATCAACATCTCAAGGATTTCCTCAAAATCGTAGATTCCATAGATCTTGATGTTGAAACTCGAGAGACGACCCGATTACCTCTCTTCCAATTCTCTCTACGTGACCAAGCTAGTCAATGGCTTGAGCGTTTACCCGCGGGATCCATAACCTCTAGGGAATTGGGATGATCTCACCACTCGTTTCCTTGCTCAATTTTTCCCACCGGGGAGAACCACCAAGCTAAGAAATGACATCTTGATGTTCCAAAAACATCAAGGTGAAACTCTTTAGGAAGCATGGACTCGTTTCAAGGACTTACTCCAAAAAGTCCCTCATCATGGCATAGATCTTTGGCTCCAAGTCCAAATCTTTTATGACCATATCAATCTCTCCACGAGGCAAACCATTGACCAAGCGGCCGGTGGCAAGCTACGTGATCGAAGTGCGGAAGAATCATGGGAACTCATAGAAGATCTTGCTCTCTATGACAACGAAAGTTGGAATGATCCCCGTAATTTGAACAAAACGGTCAAGGCAATATCTTTGCCTTCAAACAATTCAAGCACTCCCGACCGTAGGATCATGGAACTTGAAGACCAAGTCAAGTTTCTCATGAAATCCTTCGAAGCTCCTAAACCTTAAAGCCTGGTGAACAAAATCACTTCTTCATGCGAATTATGTAGTGGTCCTCACGACACTCATGATTGCATGGAACTCCCCAAACGAGCTTTTGCAGAATACGCATCCTCGCGTACCAACGGAGCTGGAGACAAGTGGTACACTTTTAAACCCGAGCCAAACCCGTATGGTGATTCATACAACCCCTCTTGGAAAAATACCCCAAACTTTAGGTGGAAACAAAACCAAAACATACCCCAAAACAATTCTTCCACTCCACCTGAACGCTACCAATCAAACGGCCACCCCCTAACCGCACTTTCAACAACAATCCTTCCAACAACTATGGTAGTACCAATAATTTTAAAGGGTTGATGTCTAAATTTATGGCATCTCAAGAAGCTCATGTGGCTAAATTTGAATCTGAATTCAATCAACAACAAACGGAGATGACCAATAAAATTGACAACTTGTTGAAAGCTCTTAACAATCAAGTGTTGACCACGCCAAATAAGGACACTAGGAACACTAATAGTGGAACGCAAGTTAAGGATCCCTCATCATCCTAGCATGTCTACTTTGTCAAAGTTGTTACTATTAAGCTAATCGATAAGGATAGGGAAGAAGAAGATGTAGATAGGGTTGGAATTGATAGTGAATCTAAGAAGGAGGATAATAAGGAAGGGAAGGTAGAGAAAGCAGAGAATGTAGAGAACTACTTCGATAGGTTACCAACTAAGGAAGAACGCGCATACCATAGGGATTTATTCGATGACCCCGAGACACCATACGTCCTAGGTTCACTAATCATCAAAGAAGGCGACCCCTCTAATATCAATATACCGTGCAACACTGGGCATGTGCATGTGTGGAAAGCCTAAATCGATCTTAAATCTCCTATAAACCTTATGACTAGGCTCCACTATAATTGGATAATGAAAAAGCAACTCGGACCTAGGATATTTTCCAACACGGGTTGGATGAGTAACTTTGTAGGAAAAGTAAAGGGATTGCATGTGCTTGTAGGAAATTTCACATATGTTACCGACTTTGTGATTGTAGAAGATATTCGTCTGATAATAGATAGTTGCCTAACTCAAGTAGTGTTTGGAAAGCTGTTCATTGAAGCCTCTAAAATGAATGATGACCCATCTTTAGGGATAGTTAGGTTCAAGGACAAAACCGATGAAGTAGCCTACCAAATGCCATATAAAATAGATCAATACCGACTTCTATCAGATATTGAGAAAGAGCAAAAACAAGCTGTTTACTATAAGAATGATGAGGATAGACGTAGAGGAGTATACCATGTAATGAGAAAAATACTTGTCTTCTACAAAGAATGCTTGCGACTAGGTCCGGAATATAAAACCAAGCCCGAGGATGATATAGAAACCCTGACTAATGACGAGGTCACGTGATAGCGCGTGTCTTTGAGTCTAGCTACAAGACTCATAAATAAAGAAAAGCACTTCTTGGGAGGCAACCCAAGCTTTGTTTGTTTGCTTGTTTGTTTGATTTTATTTGTTTCCGTATGCTTGTTTTATTTTTATTGTTTGTGGCTCATATTTCAAAGTAAATTGTGAAAATGTTTTATTTTTATTGTTTGTGGCTCATATTTCAAAGAACGAGATTGAACATGAATCACAACAATATTAAACAAATGTACATATTAGTATTTATGTGAGTCAAATGCTTGTATCGAATCATAATGATGTTTTGCAAGATTTCCAGGAATTAAGGCGTGAGTTTTTCCAGAAATTTTCCGAAAACTTAACATGAAATTTCTGCAGGTCACTTCTGACGACGTCGGGATCATAACCTGACGGCGTCAAGTGTAAAATTCTGGAAATTTTACAAGTTTTGTTTTTCTACCGGAGTCTTAGAGTTTTTGTTAAATCTTTAGTTTTATAAATGATACGTGGGAATCGCACCAGGCTTTACCTCTCGAGGGACCTCGAGATGCTTACAACCCCCACCAGGCAGTGTACCTGATCGTTGTAGTATAGTATAGTGACAAGTACCGGGGGATTGATCGTTCAACTCAGGAATAGTGTCGTTAGGATTGAAATTAATCTAACTAGGTCTAAAGGTGAAAGATGATTCTTTTTATGTTTTTATATTTTATGAAAAGCAGCTAAAAATCTCGGGTATTGGAAGGAGGGGCGGAATTAGTTGCTAATCAACTAACCCAAAAGCTACTAATTAAACTAATGTGCAAGAAAACTAAACTAAGGTTCTACAAGGGATGTGAAGCATGTCTACCCAAGATATGTTACTCCTTACTAGCTATCCAATTCTACCAATTAAATTGTCACACCTTGTTTCAATTGACGGGTTTTAATCCTTAATACCATTCGTGGGGTGGCGTACGTACTTCCCCAACTCTATAAGCTCCTACTTCACTCCTATGTCGAGCCTACAAGAAGCTCCTAAGATGGGATCATTAGAATTTGCTCATGCATTAAATACAACCATAATAACCTAGTACGCATTGGTTCATGTTTCTTAAGACGTTCAAGCATGTTACCCTATGGAAGTCTGCCAGTTTTCTTAAGCCTAACATCGAATACAATCAACCAAACAAGAGACAATAGGAATCAAGAATTATAAGCTAAATCAACTAGACCTATCGAAGTGTCACACCCTAATTGATGAAGATAGACACAAACATCAACAAGGAATCAATAAGATCCAATCATTATATACAAGTTTCACACAATCATAAGTAGACACAAGGTGAATTAGCAAAACATCATCAAAGAAGAACAAGCAACAATGATAATGGAAAACATAATTAAGATAGGATCAACAAACCAATACATGATGTTTATGGAGTGATTGAAACCCTCTAAGTTGCTGGAGAAACACCTACCTAAACCCAGGAATCGACCTTAGGGTTTAGGGCTTACAAAAAGTGAAGTTATGATGTTATATTTATAGGTAAGTTTTATGTCAGCAAGGCTTGACGGCGTCAGCTCTAACACATGACGGCGTCAACCCTCCGTTTTCACCAAATCGAAGATTTCTTCGTCCTCTTCGTGTGGGCTTTTGAATCACCTAAATCCGAGTTCGTATGTAAAAGTTATGACCAAAACAATATCAGCTACTTTGAGCGCAAGTTTTGACAAGTTAACACGTGACGGCCTACGTGACGCCTTCAGGAAATTTTCTAGGCCATCACTCTTTAATTTTACACGTGACGGCCTTGGGTAACGCCGTCATCTCCAATGCACAAAATTTTCTGGATCGTCACGGACTTTATCCACTTCCACCTCTTGTATTACTCTTGACGACGTCATGAAGAAGCTTGTGACGCCGTCAGGTACTGTTTCCACCAAGGAAAATTAAGACTTTGCCGTTTTCTTCACTATTATGCTCCAAAAACGTCCAAAATGCTTCCTTTTCCAGAATTCACTCCAAAAGTACCTAAAATCACAAAAGGAACGATTTAGGGCAATATTTGATCAAATATATTTAATTCCGGGCTTAAATGACCCCCTAAAAATGGATCATTTTTCGCCTTATCATATATCCCTACACTTAGGATTTGCTTGTCCTCAAGCAAATGAGCTTTTCCACCAATAAAAATACAAGTTAGGGGTCATTTAACACTAATATAAAAGTAATTACAACAAATGATCATTCCACCTTAGTCAAAACAAGCACGGAAATTATACACTAGCACCTCACATTAAGTATTTGGATACTCTCATCTCTCGGGTGTTGTAAATTTATATGTCATAATTGGAAATGGAGAAATATCACTCTCTACCTGTCATAACATATAGATTACCATAGGCTTGGGAAAGGATCAAACCTCCACCACTTGGCGTAAGCACCTAGGATAAACTATCAATGAGGTCTTTTAAAGGGTTATAATGTTAGGTGTAAGGGATATGGAATACACGGTTTTGTTGGATAAACGGATATTTTACTGGTGGCAAGTCAATTGTCTTAGTTAATTACATATACAAAGAGGCGTTGCTAAGCCACAAGACTCGACTCAACTTAAACTAACTACGACTCTTTTTTGGATTTTTTCAAGACATTGTTTGACTTAAACATAAATAAAAGAAACGGATGGTAGCCCGTATGTTTTTTCTCTTTTCCTTTTCTATATATTTATTTTGTTTTCTTTCTTTCTTTTTTCACTTTTTTTATATTATTATTATTATTATTATTATTATTATTATTATTATTTTTGGCATACACTTTTACTCTACCATCCAAAATAATACATCAAAGGGAGCTCATTTCCTCCCTACACTTGAGCTTTTACATACTTTACAATCAAATATTCTAATGACTCGAATCAATATAATCAAAACACTTTGAGTACTTTTAAATATTAACGCACATATGGGGGTAATATATGATGTTCTTTCCCATTATTCCATAACACAAGTACTTTACCCATGAGTCCCAATTGTCCCAAAACAATATGTACAGGATATGACTCGACTTAGCAACCATGTAATCAATTAGACAACTAACAAAGGGTTTAAACAATTAACAATAATGCACTAAAGATGAGTGCATACAAGGAAGGCTAAGGCGATTTGGTTGCACATTTGGGGTGGATTGTAAACAAATTCTTCCTTTAAGTAAAATGCTTAAAGTTAGAAATGAAAAGATAGGCTCGGAGGGGTGTACTAGGGGTATCGTGTACTAAAAATGAGTACAACGCAAAGGTGTGGAAGAATTACTTGACCTATGAAGTCAATGTAATTATATTACAGGTGTAGAACAAGGGTTATCCTAATGCCTCTTATCATGTAGTAAATCCTAACTACACAAATGTAGTCTCACTAGCGGTCTCGGGATGCATCGCTATCACAAGTTCTAGAATCTAAATACTACCGGTACACTCATAAGCACCAACAATGAATGCTTTTTCCTAAAGATCTAAGGGCGAACCTCACATATTTGGGGTGGAAATTTTTGAGTGGTATGGTTTTTGTGCTAGTCATACAACTCCTATCCATGAGACGCTTATTAAGACTAAAGTTTCACTCCTACATGTTGCAAAAATTTTAATGGTGCTAAAATTGCCCTAACAAATATTTCTCATAGTTTTATTACATGCCTACCATCAAACAAACAAGCTCAAGTGCACGTATATCCTATAAGGTATCATCATTTACCCTCCCCTTACACTTAGGATGAACATTGTCCCCAATGTTCAATTAAAGAATGTAAAAGTGAAATAGGTAAATGAATGAAATCAAATACTCCCCTGATTCGTTCGGTGTGGATAGTGTGTTAACAAGGTTAGATCTTCCTCCAAGAAAATGAACATTCAAAGCTTCCCTTCCAGAAATATAAATCATCTTCTTGTCCAATATAACATGTTAAACCTGAGAAAACAAACACAAAAACCCAAAGCATCAATCCGAACAAAGAAAACTCACAACTAGATGTAATTCCAGACTTAGGAATAAAAATAAAACAATTAAAGATATAATGCTTGTAGAATGAATATTTGCATATTTCTTGGAGTTTATAAAACTAAAGAATCAACAAAAACTTTAAGACTCTGGTATAAACAAAACTTGTAAAATTTTTTCAGAATTTTTATACCTGACGTCGTCAGGTTATAACTCCTGATGCCGTCAGAATGTTCCTGCAAAAATCTCATGTTAAGTTTCTGGCAAATTTCTGGAAAAACTTATGCCTTACTTTCTGGAAAATCCTACAAAACATCATTATGACTCGATATAAGCATTTGACTCAAACAATTACTAATATACATGTTCATTTAATATTGTTGTGGATCATGCTCAATTTCGTTCTTATAAACAAATTTGGATCTCCCTTACACTTATCTTTTGCAAAATACCTTTATATGTAATTAAGACGAAGTTAAAAACAAAATAAAGAATTTTCACAATTTACTTTGAAACATGAACCACAAACAATAAAAATAAAGCATGCATACGGAAACAGATAAAATCAAATAAAATAAAATCACACAAAACATGGGTTACCTCCCAAGAAGCGCTTTTCTTTATTTACGAGTCTTGTAGCTAGACTCAAGGTCATGGGTTACTACGTGACCTCATCGTTGGTTTCACCTTCTGATTGTAAATGTTCTTTATAGAGACCAACCACCTTTTTCTCAATTGCTCCTATAATCCTATTGGCAAATTCCTTATCGACTTTATACTTCGGTCCTAGAGTCAAGCAATCTTTGTAAAAAAGACTCTTCTTTTCCCATACATAATCCATGCCTATTTTCTTATCCTCTTCATTGATGTCCTCCACCAATGTTACCCATGTCAAATCGGGGCACAAAACGAAATTCTTTCATTCTATTAGGCATCCTATAAGTGATCCTATCGGTGTTACTAGCAAATCGGATTGTCCCTTCTATCTCATCATATTCTAACTTGGACTCTTCAACAAACGGTTTACCAAACACAACATTGGATAAGCCACAATCAATAACGTTAGCAAGATCATCAACAACCATAAAGTCAGTGATATAAGTAAAATTCCCAACAAAGACATGTAGACCTTTAATTCTTCCGACAAAGTTACAAACTCCACCGGGGTATTTGGGATCTCTTCTAGGTCCAAGTCTTGTTTTCACTATATCATTATAGACACTTGAGGACATAATGTTGATTGGGGATTTAAAATCAATGTAAGCATTGTCAATATGTTTATACCCAATCATACATGGTATCTTAGCATTCTTAGGATCACCTCTCTTTATCTTAGGTTCGATTCTAGTAAAAGGAGGTCGAGGGTTATCAATAAGATTATTATAGTACGCAATCTCCTCCTTAGTGGGTTATAGATTAAAATAATCATCTAGCTTTGGATCAATCTCCCCTTCTTCAAGTTCCTCAACAACATCCTCAAAATCTTTAGTCCCTAGGTCCTTATTTGAATACAAGGCGGTCGCTAGGTCACTAAATGCATGGTCGAGCTCAACCTTAATCAACCTATTAAGCTCCCTAAGTTCCCTAATCTCACTCTCAATTTGTTCACGTAACAAAGCCACTTCTCTAGGAGAAAGGGGTGGGTTCGCGTTTTCCATAATGGTCCACGGAATAGTCAATGAATTTATTTTACTAACAGAGGCAGGAAGAAAAAGATAGACTAAAGAAAACCTAAAAAAGAAAAATAAAATCTTACTAGAAAGGAATCTAGCAAGTAGACCTAATAAAAAGAAATTCTAACCTAGACAATAACTATTCCCCGGCAGCGGCGCCAAAAACTTGAAACGTGGGAATCGCACCAAGCTTTACCTCTCGAGGGACCTCGAGAAGCTTACAACCCCCACCAGGCAGTGTACCTGATCGTTGTAGTATAGTATAGTGACAAGTACCTGGGGATTGATCGTTCAACTCAGGAATAGTGTCGTTAGGATTGAAATTAATCTAACTAGGTCTAAAGGTGAAGGATGATTCTTTTTATGTTTTTATATTATATGAAAAAATAGGTAAAAATCTCGGGTATTGGAAGGAGGGGCGGAATTAGTTGCTAATCAACTAACCCAAAAGCTACTAATTAAACTAATGTGCAAGAAAACTAAACTAAGGTTCTACAAGGGATGTGAAGCATGTCTACCCATGATATGTTACTCCTTGCTAGCTATCCAATTCTACCTATTGAATTGTCACACCTTGTTTTAATTGACGGGCTGTATTCCTTAATACCATTCGTGGGGTGGCGTACGTACTTCCCCAACTCTATAAGCTCCTACTTCACTCCTATGTCGAGCCTACAAGAAGCTCCTAATATGGGATCATTAGAATTCGCTCATGCATTAAATACAACCATAATAACCTAGTACGCATTGGTTGATGTTTCATAAGACGTTCAAGCATGTTACCCTATGGAAGTCTGCCAGTTTTCTTAAGCCTAACATCGAATACAATCAACCAAACAAGAGACAATAGGAATCAAGAATTATAAGCTAAATCAACTAGACCTATCGAAGTGTCACACCCTAATTGATGAAGATAGACACAAACATCAACAAGGAATCAATAAGATCTAATCAATTATATACAAGTTTCACACAATCATAAGCAGACACAAGGTGAATTAGCAAAACATCATCAAAGAAGAGCAAGCAACAATGATAATGGAAAACATTGTGGAAAACTAGAAGGGGGGGTTGAATAGTTTTCCCCTCTTTTTAATTTTATAAAAACTTGGTTTCAAAATGTTGATTCAAATTTATTCAATTGTTTGTTTGAAAAACCTTCAATTAGAGTTTAGTGTGAAAACAACATATAATCAATAAGATCAGTTATATATGTACGCTTATGAATTAGTTTTGGAAACTTAGTTTTATGAATGTAACTTTGGTCGATCTTTATGTGAATACATTTTCCTTTTAAAATCTTAAAACATTTTGTATCAAATTATCTATCAAGTTAAACTTAATATGAGAAGTGTGAATAATAATCTATTTGACCATATCATGCAATTATACACACAATCACAATATTAACTACTATGTTCAACACAATCAATCATCACAACTATATAAGCAACAATTAAGACATGTAGGCAAGCATAGAAGTAAAGCGATAAATGCAAGAACAAATGATAAGAGATAAGAGAAAGTAAATGCAAACCGGGCACGATGATTTATAGTGGTTCGGCTACAAGGACACCTTCCTTGTTCCTACTCCACTCCCCGAGTCACCTACTCGAGAGTTTTCTTCACTACTCAACAAGCTCCCTTTTGGCGGAGAAAACCGTACACAACTTTTGCTTACACCATTTAACGACACTAAGCTAAATGTCGAGTTCTAATAGTAGCTAGAACCAATCTCACAACACAACTTCGATCACTACACAACTTCTACACACCTTCACGACTTCATCACAACTTCTTCTAAACTTCTTCATGGCTTCACACCTTCTTCACGTCTTCAGAACTTCACAACTTCTTCTAAACTCCACTACTTAATCACACATCTACATCTTCACAACTACATGTCTTCTCCACACTACTACTTCCTCCCACTACATCTTACTTACTCATTAAATCACTACTAAGTAAGATCATCTTGATCTACTTATTACATATATATAACTCACAACTTCACATAAGCACTAACTAGATCCTAATACATCTTTGGCTTTATGATAGGGAGGATTCTTCTCTTGCACTTTGAGTGATGAGAAATTGGATCACTTGAAACAAAGATTAATAATCTTATGATCAAAGGGTTTTAGAAGGATGTTTAGAGAGAATTGGATCTGAAAATTTTTGTGCAAAAGGTAAGAAAAATTCCAGGTTTGAGGTGGTATTTATAGGGAAAACTTTCTGACCAAATCTGACAAGGGAGCGTGGCCGGTCCCCTTAATTGTGTGCCGGTCCCCTTAAAATTAAGGAGGCCGCCCCTTATAATTAAGGGGGTCGCCCTACTGAAACGGCCAGATTTTCTGTCTTTTAGTAGGGAAAGTTTATTTGGTGAAAAACTAACTAATTTTGGTTAAAAGTTTGAAATCATATATTTAGTATGATTAAAACATTTTTCTTTATTACCAAAAGTGTTTTTCAAAAATATATAATATGTTTATATAATTAAATAAACTTTGTATTAGTTAATTAAATACCCCTTTGATCATGAGATGTATTAAACACTTGTTTATCCATACCTTAAGTGATTGTTGAAGCATACTTGAGACGTTGAGATGTCGAGGCTTGTTGATGTAAGAATGCATAGGAGAATTGTGATCACAAGTAACTTAAGCACTTTACGTTATATGTTGTAACTTACATCTTTGTCATCATCAAAACATGAAGAGAATGTTTAGATTAAATATCGTAATATTCATGCCAACAATCTCCCCCTTTTTGATGATGACAAACTATGTAAACTATAACTCATAGTAAAATGTATAAGTTACTTGTTTACACTTCTTCTCCCCCTTTTGTCGAAGCAAAAAGGTGGAAACTTAGACGAGACTTCAACTACGCTTGAACCCTTGAGAAAGAATGTAAAAGGCGAGCTTGCTTCATCATAAGTGAAGCCTTGATCCAATCAACCTTAATGCTCCCCCTAGGTGTATACTCCCCCTTGGTGTATACTCCCCCTTGGTGTATGCTCAAAACTAGTTTTGGCTACCAAAGAATCGATCGATGAAGTAATCCTTCAAAACAAAGTTAGTAGACAAGTGCAAATATATATAATGATGATGATAGGTATATGCATGATACTAATAGGGGAATAATATATGGACGTAATAGGTATATGCACTAAAAATATGACACATGTAATTATTGTTTTAAAAACAACAACCTAACTTCCCAAAAAAAAAATTACCATGACCAAAGCTTAAGACATGATAATGATTGGAACCTAATGCAAAGATTCTACCGACATATTTTGGCAAAAGATACCAAAATATATATTCTAAAAGAGAAAAAGAAAATGATAATGATGCCTTCTTTTAAAGACGTAGAAAAAAAAAGGAAGGATGAGCGTGAATGAAAAGGGAAGGTAATGACAAAAGGTTGACAAATATGGTTTAGATTAATATAACATTTGACAAGGGTGGATGATTTGGAATTAAGGGATTTTTAGGTGTTTTGTTGGTTGACGACCGAAAATGGATATGTGAATGAAGTGGTGATGGCTTGACAACACTTGAACCATGGATATCTTCTTTGTGTTCTTCACTTGCTAGGAAGTGGAAAAGATGCATTTCATAAAGAAATTCGCATGACATTTAGGGGTGTAGATTTAGGAGCGGAAGAGGTTGATTGAGAGTTTGGATGTTGTTCAAGTGATGATGTTTGTTGAGATCTTGTAAGAAGATACTCAATCCAAGTGAAGTGCTCATTCAAGGCAATGGTTTGTTATTGAAGGAAGATGCAACAAGGGCAATTGTTGACATGCTTCTCAACTTGGTTGATGTTGTGTGGTGATGATGGTGAGCTTGATTGGGTTGGATCCAAATTGCGTTGCGCAAGATGTAATGCTAAAAGAGTACTAAGCTCATGAGCCTCTTTTAGCTCCTCAACGAACTTCAAGTGTTCGGAGGAAGGTGATGATGGTGGAACATGATGGTTGTCTTGGGTGAAGGTTTGAACATGCAACATAGGAATGGCATGTGAGGTTGTAGGATGTGGTGGTGGTACTCTTGGTGGTGGAGACATGGTTGAGCTTGGGTAGTCATGAAAACATGAAATGGGTGATAGAGGTTCTCCAAGAGTGAGTGGTGTTTTTGTTGAATGAGCAACATGTGAAGTATTGATTGAGAGATTGGGATTGTTGTTTTGGGATTGAGCATGCTCATCATAAGAAGAAGCATGAATGAGGGAATGAGTGGGTGATAGGTTGTGAGATGAGTCATTATTGTGGGTTTGAGGTTTAGTAGTTTGTTGACTTGGAACAACATCACCTGAGTTATGACAAGAATCAAGTTTCCTCCTCCAAACGGGTTTGACGGAGATCCTTGCGGTTCTTGAAATTTTAGGTTTTTGGTTGTCAGGAGATGACATGTTTGGGTGTAAGGTAGAGGAATATATGTGAGTGAGTGTGTTTTCCATTCCCATTAAATTCGTGCTCATCCGGACATAGAGTTAAGCATGTAAAGGCATACAATCAAATCACATAGGAGCAAATAAACATCTAGAAACAACATATATGCGATATGCCATAAATCTTGGAATGAAAGAATCTAATGAGAAGAAAAGTTCATAAAAGTAAACTAGCGTTAGGTATATATAGGAAGAGCAATTTAATCAAGTTGGAGAATGAGTATGAGACTATTACTAGTGGTGCTCAATTCAGGCTAAACACGACCATTTTTACGGGTTACACACACCCAACTTCTCACATAAAAGCTATTCAACCGTTAGGTTAAATTGAATTTCTAGTCAATAGATTCTCCAGTAGTCATTCTCTTTTTAGAAGAAATTGAGTTCCTAAATTTACCTATCGAAGATTACCAAACATGAAGTTTGCTTGATTCACTAACACTTGGCTTAATGTGACTCAAATATCATGTTTTAATGAAGGTAAATCTAGATGATATATTTTATTCACGATCCTAATAGAGACGTGTTGAATGTTTAGATAAGAGTAAACAAAAAGTTTTAATCTTTTCTTCATGATTTACCGGTTGTTTGGTTTTGATGACATATTACTTGATTTAATAATTGTGCTAAACTTAAGAGTGCACCTTAGCATCTCTTGTGAAATGAATCTCATTAAGATTATTTATCTTAAATGAGTTTGTGATTCTCAAATGATATCAAAACTAGACATTAATATATTTTTAAACAAATATTATTTTCTATGATTTTTGCCAATGATATATATCATACTTTAACAAGTATTTAAAAAAAATTATTTGTTTATGGATTGTGACAAGTTATTTTTCAATACTAATAACTTATATTATTTCAAAAAGGAAAGTGTAGTGCATTATCTTGTAACACAACCATTCATGCTACAAAGAAAATGAAATACATAGAATATATAGTGTGTATTATTCTTAAATATGTATTTTATCTTGAAGTGATGATTTTAATTAGTGTGAGCAAGGTTTACATATGTTGTTAGTTTGCTCATGTTTGGTTTTTCGGATATGACACATTTATCCATTGCATTGCAATGTAAATTGCTTGAATATTTCAGACGAAACATCCAAGTCGTCAATCCTACTTCATTGTATATTTTATAAATGTGTTTAAAATGTTATTCTAATATTTGGAACACAATTATTGGACAAGTAGATTCAATATGACATTATCAACAAAAGAGTGAGTTATGATCCAATGCATACTCTTTTCATCTACAAAGGATGTAACTATTTTCATATCAATCTAGTGTGATTGAGTATGTAGATTCAAGACTATATCTTTTGTTGTAATTTGATATAATCTTGAAGCTAAACAAATAGCAATCCAATTTCTTGTCCACACTAAAAAATGTGTCAATTAGATTTGATAAATATATCAACCATAATTTGAATAACGAATTGATATAATATCAAGATCTTTCTTGACCCTTACGGACACTCATTTGAAATAAATATACATTTTGATAGTGTGTTCCATTAATACTAAGATTATTTATTAGTGAATGATTGAAAGTAGACTTATTATTTCATGATTGTTATATGTTTTGTTTTTGTGAAAGACTCTTCATTTTTACTTATTATGAACACACTTAGATTTTGAAAATACTTTTTCTTTTATATAACTATTAATGTTTTACAATGATTCAATATCTCTTATTAAATATCTTAAGGTAAAACAAGCTAATTTGTAGAAAATATTTATGTGTGTTGTGAAGAATAGATTAAATAGTTTGAAATGTTTAGGTGACTAGATTGAACTCATTTACAAGATGTTTGAGTAACATTAAGCCATATATACCTATATGCAATGCAAGCATATTATAACAATCCTAACGCAAGAAATCTAGCATAAGATCTAGTTAGGTATAAATCAGAAAACTAGCTATAAACTAACAGGGCACATATGCATAGATATATACATAGCTAAACTTCAAATAGCAACAATCATTTAATATATTCAATTAAGAAAATAAAATCACAAAGAAGTTCACATAACACATAAAACACTTGTCGTTGTTTTGTGTATTATATACACCAACGTTTACTTAGCTCGAATTTATTTGAAAATAAAATAGTTTCCTCCCACTCTATAATTTAATTAAGATCAATATTTTGAAAACATAAATACTTAATTTTTCAAAAGTATATCAACTAGGAATACCCGACTTGAAGGAAAAGGTAAAACAAAAGTTTTACGTTAAAACGAAACATAAATTTTTGACCATCGCATAGTATTTTGACTTTCTTACTTATTTAAGTTTGTAATGGTTACTTGTAAGTATTTTTAAATGAAAGTAGACTCAATAACCTTTAAAACGCCGGGTGGCACGACTTCTACGGAGTTACGGTTAATTTTATATGATTTTTCAAAGTTTTCGAAAAATTGTCGAACAGACAGGCGGACCCGTTAAATAATTAAGGGGACCGCCCAGTATTTAAGGGGGCCGCCCATCTGGTACTCAAAATTTCATTGTTTGTAAAAAATTGTTTTATGACTTTTCGGAAAGGTGTGTAACTTTCTGATTTTGATACCGAACATATAACACTTATTTTTAAGCATAATATAATTTCGAGCTAGTATAATTAGTGTATATATCATCAAAACTAATACAAGTCAATCAACAAAACACTTTTCATATTTAATCCTCCTTAATGGGTAATTTGAAACATGGATCGTACTCAATTTTTAAAACCATTTGTTTTGAAAATTTGAGCGACGTGGCTCTGGTACCAATTGTGGAAAACTAGAAGGGGGGTTGAATAGTTTTCTCCTCTTTTTAATTTTATAAAAACTTGGTTTCAAAATGTTGATTCAAATTTATTCAATTGTTTGTTTGAAAAACCTTCAATTGAGTTTAGTGTGAAAACAACATATAATCAATAAGATCGGTTATATATGTACGCTTATGAATTAGTTTTGGAAACTTAGTTTTATGAATGTAACTTTGGTCGATCTTTATGTGAATACGTTTTCCTTTTAAAATCTTAAAACGTTTTGTATCAAATTATCTATCAAGTTAAACTTAATATGAGAAGTGTGAATAATAATCTATTTGACCATATCATGCAATTATACACACAATCACAATATTAACTACTATGTTCAACACAATCAATCATCACAACTATATAAGCAACAATTAAGACATGTAGGCAAGCATAGAAGTAAAGCGATAAATGCAAGAACAAATGATAAGAGATAAGAGAAAGTAAATGCAAACCGGGCACGATGATTTATAGTGGTCCGGCTACAAGGACACCTTCCTTGTTCCTACTCCACTCCCCGAGTCACCTACTCGAGAGTTTTCTTCACTACTCAACAAGCTCCCTTTTGGCGGAGAAAACCGTACACAACTTTTGCTTACACCATTTAACGACACTAAGCTAAATGTCGAGTTCTAATAGTAGCTAGAACCAATCTCACAACACAACTTCGATCACTACACAACTTCTACACAACTTCACGACTTCATCACAACTTCTTCTAAACTTCTTCACGGCTTCACAACTTCTTCACGTCTTCAGGACTTCACAACTTCTTCTAAACTCCACTACTTAATCACACACCTACATCTTCACAACTACATGTCTTCTCCACACTACTACTTCCTCCCACTACATCTTACTCACTCATTAAATCACTACTAAGTAAGATCATCTTGATCTACTTATTACATATATATAACTCACAACTTCACATAAGCACTAACTAGATCCTAATACATCTTTGGCTTTATGATAGGGAGGATTCTTCTGTTGCACTTTGAGTGATGAGAAATTGGATCACTTGAAACAAAGATTAATAATCTTATGATCAAAGGGTTTTAGAAGGATGTTTAGAGAGAATTGGATCTGAAAATTTTTGTGCAAAAGGTAAGAAAAATTCCAGGTTTGAGGTGGTATTTATAGGGAAAAATTTCTGACCAAATCTGACAGGGGAGCATGGCCGGTCCCCTTAATTGTGTGCCGGTCCCCTTAAAATTAAGGGGGGCACCCTACTGAAACGGCCAGATTTTCTGTCGTTTAGTGGGGAAAGTTTATTTGGTGAAAAACTAACTAATTTTGGTTAAAGTTTGAAATCATATATTTAGTATGATTAAAACATTTTTCTTTATTACCAAAAGTGTTTTTCAAAAATATATAATATGTTTATATAATGAAATAAACTTTGTATTACTTAATTAAATACCCCTTTGATCATGAGATGTATTAAACACTTGTTTATCCATACCTTAAGTGATTGTTGAAGCATACTTGAGACGTTGAGATGTCGAGGCTTGTTGACGTAAGAATGCATAGGAGAATTATGATCACAAGTAACTTAAGCACTTTACGTTATATGTTGTAACTTACATATTTGTCATCATCAAAACATGAAGAGAATGTTTAGATTAAATATCGTAATATTCATGCCAACAAACATAATTAAGATAGGATCAACAAACCAATACATGATGTTTAAGGACTGATTGAAACCCTCTAAGTTGCTGGAGAAACACCTACCTAAACCCAGGAATCGACCTTAGGGTTTAGGGCTTACAAAAAGTGAAGTTATGATGTTATATTTATAGGTAAGTTTTCTGTCGGCAAGGCTTGACGGTGTTAGCTCTAACACATGACGGCGTCAGCCCACATTTTCACCAAATCGAATATTTCTTCGTCCTCTTCGCTTGGGCTTTTGAATCACCTAAATCCGAGTTCGTATGCAAAAGTTATGACCAAAACAATATCAGCTACTTCGCGCGCAAGTTTTGACAAGTTAACACGTGACGGCCTACGTGACGCCTTCAGGAAATTTTCTAGGCCATCACTCTTTAATTTTACACGTGACGGCCTTGGGTGACGCCGTCATCTCCAATGCACAAAACTTTCTGGACCGTCACGGACTTTATCCACTTCCACCTCTTGTATTACTCTTGACGCCGTCATGAAGAAGCTTGTGACGCCGTCAGGTACTGTTCCCAGCAAGGAAAATTAAGACTTTGTCGTTTTCTTCACTTTTATGCTCCAAAAACGTCCAAAATGCTTCCTTTTCCAGAATTCACTCCAAAAGTACCTAAAATCACAAAAGGAACGATTTAGGGCAATATTCGAACAAATAAATTTAATTCCGGGCTTAAATGACCCCCTAAAAACGGATCATTTTTCATCTTATCAATAAACTCCAGGAAATCTGCAAATATTCATTCCACACGCATTATATCTTAATTTGCTTTCTAGGATTTTAAAATATATATAGAATTTGCCGCCGATTGGACCAGAAGATGATTTATATTTCTGGAGGGAAGCTTTCAACGTTTATTTTCTTGGAGGAGGATCTAACTATATTATCACATTATCCGCACCGAACAAATCAGGGGAGTATTTGTTTCATTCTTTTACCTTCATTACTTTTATATCCTTTTTATTGAACATTAGGGAAAATGTTCAGCCTAAGTGTAAGGGGAGGGTAAATGATGATATCTTAGAGAATGCAATTGCACTTGATTTTGTTTGTTCAATAGTGAGTGTGTAATAAAACTAAGAGAAACACTTGTTAGGGTAATTTTAGCGCCAAATTTAAATTTTTTTACAACATTTAGGAGTGAAGCTTTAGCCTTAATATGCGTCTCACGGATAGGAGTTGTATGATTAGCACGAAAAAACAGTACCACTCAAAATTTTCCACCCCAAATATGTGAGGTTCGCCCCTAGATTTGTTAGGAAAAGATGCTTATGAGTGTACCGGTAGTACTTAGATTCTAGAACTTGTGATAGTGATGCATCCTGAGACCACATGTGAGACTACATTCGTGTAGTAGGATTTACTACATGATAAGAGGCATTAGGATAACCCTTATGTTAAACCCGTATCATAATTACTTGACCAATGAAGTCAATACATTTGACTAGTAAAGTCAATTAATTTTCCCACACCTTTGCGATGTACTCATTTTTTGTACACGATACCCTTAGTACACCCCTCCGAGCCTATCTTTTTCATTTCTAACTTTAAGCATTTTACTTAAAAGAAGAATTTGTTTACAATCCACCCCAAATGTACACCCAAATCGCCTTAGCCTTCCTTGTATGCACTCATCTTTAGTGCATTATTGTTACATGTTTAAACCCTTAGTTAATTGTCTAATTGATTATATAGATGCGAAGTCGAGTCATATCTTGTACATGTTGTTTTAGGACGATTGGGACTCATGGGTAAAGTCTATTGTTATGGAGTATTTGGGGAAGACGTCAATTCTTACCCCCATATGTGCGTTAATATCTTAAAAAGGACTCCATGTGTTTTGATTATCTTAATTCGAGTCATTAGAATAGTTGATTGTAAAGTGTGTAAAAGTTCAAGTGTAAGGGGAATGCAAATTCCCTACGATGTATTATTTTGGATGGTAGGGCAAGAGTGTGTGAAAAAAAAATCGAAAAAATTAAGAAAAAGAAAAAAAAAATATACAGAAAAAGAAAAAGAGAAAAAAAAAACATACGGAATACCATCCCGTTTCCTTTTATGTTTGTTTTATATTTTTATTAGTTTATGATTAGCTTAAGTCGGGTCGAGTCTTGGCTTAGCAACGCCACATTGTACATGTAATTGAGCAAGATGATTAACTTGACACCAGTAAAGATTGCCTTTATCCAAAAAAACCGTGTTTACCATATCCCTACACCTCACGTTATAATCCTTTAAAAGACCTCTTTGATAGTTTATCCTAGGTGCTTACACCAAGTGGTGGAGGTTTGATCCTTTCCTAAGCCTATGGTAATCTATGTGCTATGACAGGTAGTGAGAGATATTTTTCATTTTCATATTGTGATATACACTTTTATTACACCCAAGAGATGTGAGTATCTAAACACTATTTATGAGGTGCTAGTGTATAATTTTCGTGCTTGTTTTGGTTGAAGTGGAATGATTATTTGTTGTAATTACTTTTATATTAGTGTTAAATGACCCATAGCTTGTATTTTGATTAGAATAAAAGCGCATTTGCTTGAGGACAAGCAAATCTCAAGTGTAAGGGTATTTGATGAGGCGAAAAGTGTTACGCTTTTAGGGGGTCATTTAAGCCCTAAGTCGTGATTATTTGATCAAATATTGCCTCAAATCGTTTCTTTTGTCATTTTAGGTACTTTGGAGAAGAAATCTGGAAAAGGAGAGCGAAAAGTGAAGAAAACGGCAAAGTCTCCAAAATCAAGCTGGAAATAGTACCTGACGGCGTCAAGAGTTGCACGTGGCGGTGGCACGTATTGGTAAATAGGTGGATAAAAAGTTACACGAGACGTGCCAGAATGTTTCTGGGACTTAAAGAGTGACGGTGTGATGCTTTAGGAAGCCAAGGCCGTCAAGAGCAATTTTACACGTGATGGACACATGAAGATTTATACATGACGGTGTCAGATCCAGATCTAAGCAATCCGAGAAGAGTATTGGCGGCAAGTTGACAACATCAGAATTACACGTGACACCTTCAGATGTGTATTCTCTATATATAGTTTTCTAATTTTCATTCATTAGGGAGAGAACTTTTGGAGGAACTTTACCACAAACCCTAGGTCGAATTTTCATCCTATTGTAGGGGTTTAAAACCCTTCTTTCATCCATGTTTCAATAAACATAAGTCTTCCAATAATCAGCCAGTATGTCTATGTGTTGTTTGATTCTATCTTATGCTTATCTTTACTTTAACATGCTAGGCTAGATTTGTTTGTGTTTGCTTAGATGTAATGAAACCTAGCTATTGATTGTTTGTTATTAATTGTATTGGATGAATGATATCGATGTTAGGCTTAAGAAAACTGGCAGACTTCCAATTGGTAACATGCTTGAACGTCTTAAGAAACATGAATCGGATGTGCACTATGATTTTTATGGTTGTATTTAATGCACGATTGACTACTAAGGAGGCCATGTTAGGAGCTAGTTGTCAGCTCGACATAGGAAGAGGTAGAAACTTGTAGAGTTGGGGAAGATCATAAACGGCCCCATGAATGGTATTAAGGAATATAACCCGTCATCCACGCAATTGTAACAAACTAGTTAATTAATGAAAGATACCAAGGGAGTAGTGAAATCGAAGTAAACACGTTTATCTTATTATTGTTTTTCTCATATTTACTTTCTTGTTATTTTATTTTTATTGCATTTGTAGTTATTTGGATTAGTTGACTAACAACTAATTTCGCTCACTATTCCAATACCCGAGATTTTTACTTGCTTTCCAAAAAAATATAAAAATACAAAAAGAATCATCCCTTACCTCTAGACCTAGTTTAATTAAGTTTTGATCATAACGACACTATTCCGCGAGAGAACAATCATTCCCCCGGTACTTGCCACTACACTATACTACATCGGTCAGGTACATTGCCTGGTGGAGATTGCAAGCCTCTTGAGATCCCTTGAGAGGTAAAACCTTTTGCGAGGGCGCAATCTCATGCATTAGTTACCACGTAAAGAATACGAAAGGATCTTTATGTGTGAAACCGCAAAAGAAATTTGGAACTCTTTACTAATAACTTACCAAGGTAATAGTCAAGTCAAAGATAATAAAATAGATCTACTTGTTCAACAATATTAGCAATATACGATTCCGGAAGAGAAATCAATTGATAACGCTTTTACTAGGTTTAACACTATCAATTGATCCCTTGAGAGGTAAAACCTTTGACGAGGGCGCAATCTCATGCATTAGTTACCACGTAAAGAATACGAAAGGATCTTTATGTGTGAAACCGCAAAAGAAATTTGGAACTCTTTACTAATAACTTACCAAGGTAATAGTCAAGTCAAAGATAACAAAATAGATCTACTTGTTCAACAATATTAGCAATATACGATTCCGGAAGAGAAATCAATTGATAACGCTTTTACTAGGTTTAACACTATCATCACAAGAATTTTGTTAGGAAATTCCTTAGGGCACTTCATCCAAAATGGCGAGCTAAAGTTACGGCTATTGAAGAATCAAAGAATTTGTCAACTCTACAACTTGATGAATTGATTGGCAACTTGAAAGTCCACGAAGTGATAATAATGAAGGACTCCAAAATGGTCAAAGGAAAACGAGAGCAAAGCAAGTCAATCGCCTTGAAAGCTAGGAAGGAATATACTGACGAAGATAGTTCATCTTCCGAAAGTGATGACGAAGAATATGATATGGCCGTAAGAGACTTCAAGAAATTCTTCAAAAGGCGAGGAAGATTTGTTAGACAACCTCATGATGAAAGGAAAGCATCCCAAAGAAACAAAGACGATGTAACACCCCCATTTTTCACCGATCGCAGCAGATAAAGTGTTTGGGGTATTACTCATGGAAACAAAGACAAGATAATAGAAAACGACTCGAAAAGAGACGTTTTTGAAAAAGGTTGTTATCATTCATTTATTCGTCAAAGTTTTTACAGTAAAAGTGATGAGGCGAAAATTGAACCATTTTTAGGGGGTCATTTAAGCCCGGAATTGAATTTATTTGATCAAATATTGCCCTAAATCGTTCCTTTTGTGATTTTAGGTACTTTGGGAGTGAATTCTGGAAAAGGAAGCATTTTGGACGTTTTTGGAGCATGAAAGTGAAGAAAACGGCAAAGACTTAATTTTCCATGCTGGGAACAGTACCTGACGGCGTCAAGAAGGAAATTGTGACGGCGTCAGGAGTAAAATCCATGACGACCCAGAGAAAACCTGAAGGCGTCAAGAGAAGGGCGTCAAGAGTAATTTTTATGACGGCCTGCAAAAGGAGTACACGTGATGGCGTCAAACCCAGATCTAGGCAGTCCGAGAATTTATTTGGCGGTGAGATGACGGCGTCAGACATTTATTCTTGACGCCGTCACCTCACAAAATCTATATATACTTTTCTATTTTTCATTCATTAAGAGAGGAACTTGTGTGGAGAATACTAGGGTCGAACCTAATAAACCCTAGGTCATTTTTAACAATATTTTCAAGGGTTTTCACCCTTTGAAACCTTTCATGTTCAATTAAGATAAGTCCTCTTTCAATTCATTCAATATGTCTATGTGTTGTTTGAATATATCTTATGCTTGTCTTGATTTTAACATGCTAGGCTAGATCTTTCATGTGTTTTCTTAGATGTAATGAAACCTAGATGTTGATTATAGGTTGACTGCTTGTTTATAGTTGTATTGGATGAATGATTTCAATGTTAGGCTTAAGAAAACTGGCAGATCTCCATTGTGTAACATGCTTGAACGTCTTAAGAAACATGAACCGACGTGTACTAGGTTTTTATGATTGTATTTAATGCATGAGCGAATTCTAGTGATCCCATGTTTGGAGCTTCTTAGCCGGCTCGACATAGGAGTGAAGTAGGAGCTTATAGGATTGGGGTACGCCACCCCATGAATGGTATTAAGGAATACAATCCGTCATCCACGCAACTGTAACAAGTAATTAACCTGTAAAAGATATCTAGGGAGTAGTGAAGCCTAAGTAAACACAATTCTCCCATATATTGCTCACACCTCTAGTATAATTTAGTTTATTTTCATTTCTAGTATTTTATTTTGATTGCATCTTTAGTTATTGGGTTAGTTGAATAGCAACTAATTCTGCCCATTCCTTCAAAACCAAGATTTTTATTTGCTTTTATAAAAACTAAAAAATACAAAAAGAATCGTCCCTCATCTCTAGACCTAGTCTTTAGGTTTTCTAATCCTAGCGACACTATTCCTAAGCTGAACGATCAATCCCCCGGTACTTGTCACTATACTATACTACAACGATCAGGTACACTGCCTGGTGGGGGTTGTAAGCTTCTCGAGATCCCTCGAGAGGTAAAGCCTGGTGCAATCCCTACGCATCAAAAAGATATACTTTTACCAAAAGAGAGGTCCCTAAGATACGTTTTATGACACAAAATTGATGAATGATAACTATTCTGGACGTCCTCATGTCCAGTGGTTCTCCGTGCCAGGGTTCCTATAGTGCCTAATTACCCAAGAGAGGCATCAAGAAATCAAGCAACGGAAGAATGCTACAAGGCAAAGTTAGTTGAAAAACAATGCACATATACATAATGATGATGATAGATATATGCATGACACTTATTGGGGGACAAAATATGAATGTCTAAGGTATATGGACTAAAAATATGACACATGCAATTATTTTTTTAAAAACAACAACGTAGAAACCATAGAAAAATGATGAGGGTGAGCGTGAATGTAAAGGGAAGGTGATGACAAAGGGTTCACAATTATGGTTTAGATTAATATATCATTTGACAAAGGTGGATGATAGGGAATCATGGGATTTTCAGGTGTTTTGTTGGTTGACGACTGAAGGTGGATATGTGAAATGAGGTGGTGATGAATCGACAACACTTGAAGCTTGGATTTCTTCATTGTGTTCTTCATTTGCTAGAAAGTGGAAATGACGCGTTTCGTAATGAAATTCACTTGGATGAGGTGGTGATAACTTGACAACACTTGAAGCTTGGATATCTTCTTTGTGTTCTTCACTTGCTAGAAAGTGGAAAGGATGCATTTCATAAAGAAATTCACTAGACTTTTGACTATATGAACAAACATGTTTATGAGAATATGGATATGATGGTTGCCCTTTGATTCAAAGAGCGACACAAGGATGAACATGGGTTTATGTATCATGAGAGAGGGTTTGACTTTCAAGGATTTAAGTTTTGGTGGTGATGACGCACTTAGTAGAATGTAGGGAATGGTTACATGGTTGAATCTTCTTGTGAAGATGGGAAATGAGGATCAAGTGGAGATGACTAGGTGGAAGCGAAAGAGTGATGTTCAAGGAAGGAATTTCTTGGGTAGGAGGTGATGGTGATACTTTTGGTGGTGGAGACAATTGTGAGTTGATATATCCATTGATGGATGGAGTGGTGTCATCTTTATTAGTAAGGTCAATGAAGAGTTGTTTTGGTGGTATAATGACAAGTTTTTGTTGGAGATGGTGGTTCTTGGTGGAGGTTACAAGTGGGTGTTGATATAGTCATTGATTGATGATGATGATGATGATGATGGTATGGAGGAGGTCGAGGTTCCATGAGTTGATGGTGTTTTGGAAGGTGCATTAGGAGCACTAAGAGATGAGCATTGAGGTGGTGGTGATAGAGTGTTGGTGTTATCTTGTGTTAAATCAATGAGGAGTGGTTTAGGAGGTATGATATTGATTCTTGGTTTCTTTGAGGGCATGGAAATGGTGGATGACTCAAGATTGGTAGTACAAAGGATGACTCGGTTTTGGGTGTGAGGTAGAAGGGTATATGTGTGTGATTTCCCTTTCTATTAAATTCATGCTAATCCGGACTTAGAGTGTGACACAAATAAAGACAAACCAACATGAAAATGATAATCTTGACAATGACACGAAGGATGAAGGATCACATACAAGGAGGTTTTCCTAAAGGTGGAAGGAAGGTGTTTGACGTCTATATAATAATAGAGTCATGACTCAAGAAATAGACATGAACAATGAGTGACATTTTAATTTGCATTTTGCTAATTAAAAATACTTAAATATTTCGGATGAAATCTTTAAGTTGTCACATTAACTTAGAGAGGTATTAGATTACAATCAAACTATCTCTTGACAAAGGAGTGGATTGTTTGGAAGGAAACAAGATGATGAATAAGGAAGTAAGTATGCATGGAGACTCTAGGACACTTAAGACAGTTTTGAGACTAATTTGACCTATCGGATTGTCACACTAAGGTTCTCATGAAATAAGGGTGTAGGATCTAAAGGCAAGAAATATATAACTAGATGAATGAGACATATAAAGTTAAGCATGTAAAGGCATATAATCAAATCACGTAGGAGCAAATAAACATCTAGAAATAACATATATGCGATATGCCATAAATCTAGGAATGAAAGCATCTAATGAGAAGCAAAGTTCATAAAAGTAAGCTTAGCGTTAGGTACATTTAGGAATAGCAATTTAATCAAGTTGGAGAATGAGTATGAGACTATTACTAGTGGTGCTCAATTAAGGCTAAACATGACCATTTTTACGGGTTACAGACACCCAACTTCTCACATAGAAGCAATTCAACCGTTTGGTTAAATTGAGTTTCTAGACAATAGGTTCTCCAGTAGTCATTCTCTTTTTAGAAGAAATTAAATTCCTAAATTTACCTATCGAAGAGTACCAAATATGAAGTTTGCTTGGTTCACTAATGCTTGGCTTAATGTGACTCAAACGTCATGTTTTTATGAAGGTAAATCTAGATGATATATTTTATTCACCATCCCAATAGAGACATTTTGAATGTGTAGATAAGAGTAAACAAAAAGTATTAATCTTTTGTTCATGATTTACCGATTGTTTGGTTTTAATGGCATATTACTTGATTTAATAAATGTGCTAGACTTAAGAGTGCACCATAGCATCTCTTGTGAAATGAATCTCATTAAGATTATTTATCTTAAATGAGTTTGTGATTCTTAAATGATATCAAAACCAGACATTAATATATTCTTAAACAAATATTATTTTCTATGATTTTTGCCAATGTTATATATCATACTTTAACTAGTATTTGAAAAATAAATTTTACTTGTTTATGGATTGTGACAAGTTATTTTTCAATTCTAATAACTTATATTATTTCAAAAAGGAAAGTGTAGTGCATTATCTTGTAACACAACCATTCATGCTACAAAGAAAATGAAATACATGGAATATATAGGGTGTATTATTCTTAAATATGTATTTTATCTTGAAGTGATGATTTTTAGTAGTGTGAGCGAAGTTTACATATGTTGTTAGTTTGCTCATGTTTGGTTTTTCAGATATAACACATTTATCCATTGCATTGCAATGTAAATTGCTTGAATATTTCGGACGAAACATCCAAGTCGTCAATCCTATTTCATTGTATACTTTATGCATGTGTTAAACATGTTATTCTAATATTTGGAACACAACTACTGGACAAGTAGATTCAATATGGCATTATCAACACAAGTGTGAGTTATGATCCAATGCATATTCTTTTCATCTACAATTGATGTAAATATTTTCATATCAATCTAGTGTGATTAAGTATGCAGATTCAAGACTGTATCTTTTATTAAAATTTGATGTAATCTTGAAACTAAACAAATAACAATCCAATTTCTTGTCCACACTCAAAAACATGTCAATTAGATTTGATGAATATATCAACCATAATTTGACTAATGAATTGATATAATATCAAGATCTTTCTTGACCCTCACAAACACTCATTTAAAATAAATAGGCATTTTGATAGTGTGTTCCATTAATCCTAAGATTATTTGTGAGTGAGGTTAGTGAATGATTGAAATTTGACTAATTACTTCATGATTGTTATATGTTTTGTTTATGTGAAAGACTCTTCATTGTTACTTACAATGAACACACTTAGACTTTGAAAATACTTTTTCTTTTATATTACTACTAATATTTTACAATGATTCAATTTCTCTTATTAAACAACTTAAGGTAAAACAAGGTAATTTGTTGAAAATATTTAAGTGTGTTGTTAAGAATACATTAAATTGTTTGAAATATAAAGGTGACTAGATTTAACTCATCTACAAGATGTTTGAGTAACTGATAAGGCGAAAAATGAACCGTTTTTAGGGGGTCATTTAAGCCCGAATTCGAATTTATTTGATCAAATATTGCCCTAAATCGTTCCTTTTGTGATTTTAGGTATTTTTGGAGTGAATTCTGGAAAAGGAAGCATTTTGGACATTTTTTGAGCATAAAAGTGAAGAAAACGGCAAAATCTTAATTTTCCATACTGGGAATAGTACCTGACGGCGTCAAGAGTATTCATGTGACGGTGTCAAGAGTAATACAAGAGGTGGAAGTGGATAAAGTCCGTGACGGTCCAGAAAGTTTTGTGCATTGGAGATGACGGCGTCACCCAAGTCTGTCACGTGTAAAATTAAAGAGTGATGGCCTAGAAAATTTCCTAAATGCATCACGTAGGCCATCACGTGTTAACTTGTCAAAACTTGCGCGCGAAGTAGCTGATATTGTTTTGGTCATAACTTTTGCGTACGAACTCGGATTTAGGTGATTCAAAAGCCCAAGCGAAGAGGACGAAGAGATCTACAATTTGTTGAAGAAAAGTTTGTCGTGACGCCGTCATGATTGGTCTGACGCCGTCATGATCGGGCAGACAGAAAACTTACCTATAAATATAACATCATAACTTCACTTTTTGTAAGCCCTAAACCCTAAGGTCGATTCCTGGGTTTAGGTAGGTGTTTCTCCAGCAACTTAGAGGGTTTCAATCACGTCATAAACATCATGTATTGGTTTGTTGATCCTATCTTAATTATGTTTTTCATTATCATTGTTGCTTGCTCTTCTTTGATGATGTTTTGCTAATTCACCTTGTGTCTACTTATGATTGTGTGAAACTTGTATATAATTGATTAGATCTTATTGATTCTTTGTTGATGTTTGTGTCTATCTTCATCAATTAGGGTGTGACACTTCGATAGGTCTAATTGGTTTAGCTTATAATTCTTGTTTCCTATTGTCTCTTGTTTAATTGAATGAATTCGATGCTAGGCTTAAGAAAACTGGCAGTTCCATAGGGTAACATGCTTGAATGTCTTAAGAAACATGAACCAATGTGTACTAGGTTATTATGGTTGTATTTAATGCATGAGCGAATTCTAATGATCCCATGTTAGGAGCTTCTAGCAGGCTCGACGTAGGAGTGAAGTAGGAACTTATAGAGTTGGGGAAGTACGTACGCCACCCCACGAATGGTGTTAAGGAATACAACCCGTCAATTAAAACAAGGTGTGACAATTCAATGGGTAGAATTTGATAGCTAGCAAGGAGTAACATATCATAGGTAGACATGCTTCACATCCCTTGTAGAACCTTAGTTTAGTTTTCCTGCACATTAGTTTAATTAGTAGCTTTTGGGTTAGTTGATTAGCAACTAATTCCGCCCCTCCTTCCAATACCCTAGATTTTTACTTGCTTTTCATAAAATATAAAAATACAAAAAGAATCATCATTCACCTTTAGACCTAGTTAGATTAATTTCAATCCTAACGACACTATTCCTGAGTTGAACGATCAATCCACCGGTACTTGTCACTATACTATACAACAACGATCAGGTACACTGCTTGGTGGGGGTTGTAAGCTTCTCGAGATCCCTCGAGAGGTAAAGCCCGGTGCAATTCCCACGCATCAAGTTTTTGGCGCCGCCGCCCGGGGAATAGTTATTGTTTAGGTTGAAATTTATTTTGATTAGGTCTACTCATTAGATTCCTTTTTAGTGAGATTTTTATTTTCTTTTTATTAGCCTTCTCGTAGTCTATCTTTTCTTTGTGTATTTGTTCGTAGAAACCTTTCCATTGACTCTTCCGTTCATCATTATGGAGAATGCGAATCCACCATACTACCGACCACGAAACCCATTCACTCCTAATGACATCTTGATGTTCAACCAATATCGAGATGAACCTATCTATGATGCATGAACTCGTTTTAAAAATTTACTCCGAATAGTCCCTCATCATGGTTTCGATCTATGGTACCTAACTCAAATCTTTTACTATAGTGTCCACCCGTATGACCAAAGGTACATTGACGATTTTACCAACGGGGACCTTAGGGAATTAAATGCTGAAGAAGCATGGGATGCCATAGAAGATTGTGCCTAATATTATTATAGAGTAGACAACCCAACAAACAGCATCACAAATCAATCAATAACAAGTTTGAAGGAGCAAACAGGAAGTTTGTCTAGGGATGATTACTCAGGGATACCTGTGTGGATGTCACCAAAAATCATAGAACAAAACAAACACATAGGTAATCTAGGTACAATGGAGGATGAGGTGGACAATCCAAGCCCACAAAGAACCCCACAAGTCCTACCATCATTTGAGGCAAATACACCGCCCGTGACTTACTCGGAAGAAGTAGAAGAGACTATAGGAACCCCGATTGAGGTAGAACCCTTGGACCAAGCACCACTAGAGGATATAGGTTTGAATACTTGTAGTGATAACCTTACTCCTAGTTCTAGAGAATTTCCTAATGTTGATGAACCGGAACCTCAACATTTACACAACTTTCCATCCTTAGATATACATCTAGGAGACAAAAGAGGAACCGACCCACCCATCAACCAATATTATCCGGTTAGTTTTAGGATGAAGGAAGCCATTCACTCACCCCTTTCACCTCACGTGGCATATTTCCACCCTAAGGGTGTGTATCGCTACTTCCACCCGCACTTAATCCTAAGTGTAGGGAAAACCTCCCCTATTTTCGTTAAATAAGGGTAGAGTCAGGCTCGTGACTCGAACAAAAACAAGCGCTTGTTGGGAGGTAACCCAACCCATGCTTTTAATTGTTTGATGTTTTTATTTTATTTGTTTGTTTGTGTCATATCTGCTTAATCATAGTTGTTTAATTTTCATGTTTCGAATAATTTGTGAAAATTCTTTATTTTGTTTTTAACCTCGTCTTAATTGCATATAAAAGTATTTTGCAAAAAGATAAATATAGGGAAATTTATATCTTGTTAAAAAGAACTAAATCCGAACATGAAAAATTCACAATTCATGATTAGCATATATTCTATCTTGTTTGTGTGTCAATAATTGTGGATATGTTTTATGAGTTCCTATTTGTAATCCGTTCCACAAGTATCCTATCCTTTTGTTGCTTTATCTTGTTTCTATTTCTAAGTCTGGAATTACATCTAGTTGTGATTTTTGTTCGGTTTGATGCTTTGGTTTTTGTGTTTGTTGATTACTGGACAAGAAGATGATTTATATTTCTGAAGGGAAGCTTTCAACGTTCATTTTCTTGGAGGAAGATTTAACCATGTTGTCACATTATCCACACCGAATGAATCAGGGGAGTATTAGTTTCTTTCATTCTTATTTATTTTTACTTTTACATCTTTTATCTAGAACATTGGGGACAATGTTTGGTTTAAGTGTAGGGAGGGTATATTAGAAACTATTACTCCACTTGGTTTTTGTTTTGTTTGATAGTGAATGTGTAATAAAACTGAGAGAAATATTTGTTAGGGTAATTTTAGCACCAAATTTAAAACTTTTGGCAGTATGTAGGAGTGAAACTTTAGTCTTAATAAGCGTCTCATGGATAGGAGTTGTATGACTAGCACAAAAACCATACCACTCAAAAATTTCCACCCCAAATATGTGAGGTTCGCCCTTAGATCTTTAGGAAAAAAGCATTCATTGTCGGTGCTTATGAGTGTACCGGTAGTATTTAGATTCTAGAACTTGTGATAGCGATGCATCCCGAGACCGGTAGTGAGACTACATTCGTGTAGTTAGGATTTACTACATGATAAGAGGCATTAGGATAACCCTTGTTCTACACCTGTAATATAATTAATTTGACTTCTTAGGTCAAGTAATTCTCCCACACCTTTGTGTTGTACTCATTTTTAGTACACGATACCCCTAGTACACCCCTCCGAGCCTATCTTTTCGTTTTTAACTTTAAGCATCTTACTTAAAGATAGAATTTGTTACAATCCACCCAAATGTACACCCAAATCGCCTTAGCCTTCCGTGTATACACTCATATTTAGTGCATTATTGTTATTTGTTTAAACCCTTAGTTAGTTGTCTAATTGATTACATGGTTGCTAAGTCGAGTCATATCTTGTACATATTGTTTTGGGACGATTGAGACTAATGGGTAAAGTACTATTGTAATGGAGTAATGGGGAAGAACATCATATATTACCCCCATATGTGCGTTAATATTTAAAAATACTCCAAGTGTTTTGATTATCTTGATTCGAGTCATTAGAATAGTTGATTGTAAAGTATGTAAAAGCTCAAGTGTACGGAGGAAACGAGCTCCCTTTGATGAATTATTTTGGATGGTAGAGTAAAAGTGTATGCAAAATAAAATATATATATATATATATATATATATATATATATATATATATATATATATATATATATATATATAAGAAAAGAGAAAAACATACGGGCTACCATCCGTTTCTTTTATTTATGTTTAAGTCAAACAGTGTCTTGAAAAAAATCTAAAAAAGAGTCATAGTTAGTTTAAGTTGAGTCGAGTCTTGGCTTAGCAACGCCTCATTGTACATGTAGTTAACTAAGACAATTGACTTGCCACCAGTAAAATTTCCGTTTATCCAACAAAACCGTGTCTTCCATATCCCCTACACCTAACGTTATAACCCTTTAAAAGGCCTCTTTGATAGTTTATCCTAGGTGCTTACGTCGAGTGGTGGAGGTTTGATCCTTTTCCAAGCCTATGGTAATCTATTTGCTATGACAGGTAGAGAGTGATATTTCTCCATTTCCAATTACGACATATAAATTTACAACACCCGAGAGATGAGAGTATCCAAATACTTAATGTGAGGTGCTAGTGTATAATTTTCATGCTTGTTTTGACTAAGGTGGAATGATCATTTGTTGTAATTACTTTTATATTAGTGTTAAATGACCCATAACTTGTATTTTTATTGGTCGAAAAGCTCATTTGCTTGAGGACAAGCAAATCCCAAGTGTAGGGATATATGATAAGGCGAAAAATGAACCATTTTTAGGGGGTCATTTAAGCCCGAATTCGAATTTATTTGATCAAATATTGCCCTAAATCGTTCCTTTTGTGATTTTAGGTACTTTTGGAGCGAAGAAAAAGACAAAGTATTAGTTTTCCTTGCTGGGAACAGTACCTGACGGCGTCAAGAGTATTCATGTGACGGCGTCAAGAGTAATACAAAAGGTAGAAGTGGATAAAGTCCGTGACGGTCCAGAAAGTTTTGTGCATTGGAGATGACGGCGTCACCCAAGGCCGTCACATGTAAAATTAAAGAGTGATGGCCTAGAAAATTTCTTGAAGGCGTCACGTAGGCCGTCACGTATTAACTTGTCAAAACTTGTGCGCGAAGTAGCTGATATTGTTTTGGTCATAACTTTTGCATACGAACTCAGATTTAGGTGATTCAAAAGCCCACGTGAAGAGGACGAAGAGATCTACAATTTGGTGAAGAAAAGTTTGTCGTGACGCCGTCATGATCGGGCCAACAGAAAATCAACCTATAAATATAACATCATAACTTTACTTTTTGTAAGCCCAAAACCCTAAGGTCAATTCCTGGGTTTAGGTAGGTGTTTTTCCAGCAACTTAGAGGGTTTCAATCACTCCATAAACATCTTGTAATGGTTTGTTGATTCTATCTTAATTATGTTTTCCATTATCATTGTTGTTTGCTCTTCTTTGATGATGATTTTCTAATTCACCTTGTGTCTACTTATGATTGTGTGAAACTTGTATATAATTGATTAGATCTTATTGATTCCTTGTTGATGTTTGTATCTATCTTCATCAATTAGGGTGTGACACTTCGATAGTTCTAATTGGTTTAGCTTATAATTCTTGTTTCCTATTGTCTCTTGTTTAATTGAATGAATTCGATGTTAAGCTTAAGAAAACTGGCAGACTTCCATAGGGTAACATGCTTAAACGTCTTAAGAAACATGAAGCAATGCGTACTAGGTTATTATGGTTGTATTTAATGCATGAGCGAATTCTAATGATCCCATGTTAGGAGCTTCTAGCAAGCTCGACATAGGAGTGAAGTAGGAGCTTATAGAGTTGGGGAAGTACGTACGCCACCCAACGAATGGTATTAAGGAATACAACCCGTCAATTAAAACAAGGTGTGACAATTCAATGGGTAGAATTGGATAGCTAGCAAGGAGTAACATATCATAGGTAGACATGCTTCACATCCCTTGTAAAACCTTAGTTTAGTTTTCCTGCGCATTAGTTTAATTAGTAGCTTTTGGGTTAGTTGATTAGCAACTAATTCTGCCCACTCTTCCAAAAAAACCCGAGATTTTATTTGCTTTTATAAAAATATAAAAATATAAAAATATAAAAAGAATCATCCCTCACCTCTAGACCTAGTTTTTTTAGGCTTTCTAATCCTAGCAACACTATTCCTGAGTTGAACGATCAATCCCCCGGTACTTGTCACTATACTATATTACAACAAACAGATACACTGCCTGTTGGGGGTTGTAAGCTTCTCGAGATCCCTCGAGAGGTAAAGCCCGGTGCAATTCCCACGCATCAGTAACATTAAGCCATCTATACCTATATGCAGTGCAAGCATAATATTGCAATCCTAACGCAAGAAATCTAGCATAAGATCTAGTTAAGTATAAACCGGAAAACTAGCTATAAACTAATAAGGCATATATGCTTAGATATACAATTGTCTAAAATTCAAATAGCAACAATCATCTAATATATTCAATTAACAAAATATAATCACAAATAAGTTCACATAGCACATAAAACACTTGTCGTCGTTTTGCGTATTATATATACCAGTGTTTACTTAGCTCGATTTTATTTGAAAATAAAATAGTTTCCTACCCATTTTCAAATTTAACTAAGATCAATATTTTTAAAGCATAAATGCTTAATTTTTCAAAGATATACCGACTAGGAATGTCCGACTCGAAAGAAAAGGTAAAATACAAGTTTTACGTTAAAACGAGATTCAAATTTTTGACCTCCGTGTAGTATTTTGACTTTTTGACTTATTTAAGTTTGTAATGGTTACTTGTAAGCATTTTTAAATGAAATTAAACTCAATTACCTTTAAAATGTCGGGTGGCACGACTTCTACGGAGTTAGGGTTATTTTTATATGATTTTTCAAAATTTCTGAAAAAACTACGAACAAACACGCGAACCCCTTAAATAATTAAGGGGACCGCTGAGTATTTAAGGGGGACGCCCAGACAATTAAAGGGCCCGCCCATCTGGTACTCAAAATTTTATTTTTTGTAAAAAATTATTTTCTGACTTTGCTAAAAGTTGTGAAACTTTCTGAATTTGATACCGAACATATAATACTTATTTAAAGCATAATCTAATCTCGAGCTACTAAAATTAGTGTATATAACATCAAAATTAATACAAGTTAATCAACAAAACACTTTTCATATTTAATCCTCCTTAATGGGTAATTTGATACATGGATCGTTCTCAATTTTTAAAACCATTTATTTTTAAAATTAGAGCGACGTGGCTCTGGTACCAATTATGGAAAACTAGAATGGGGGGTTGAATAGTTTTCCCTCTTTTTGATTTTATAAAAACTTGGTTTCGAAATGTTGATTTGAATTTATCAATTGTTTGTTTGAAAAAATTTCAATTAGAGTTTATTATGAAAACAACATATAATCAATATGATCAATTAAGTATGTGTGCTTTTGGATTAGTTTTCAAGACTTAGTTTTATGAATGGAGCTTTTGTTGATCTTTATGTGAATACGTTTTCCTTTTAAAATCTTAAAGCGTTTTGTATCAAATTATCGATTAAGTTAAACTCAACATGAGAAGTGTGAATAATACATCTAAGTCCATTAGACCATATCGTATAATTATATATCCTATCACAATATTAACTTCTATGTATAACACAATCAACATCACAACAATATAAGCAACAACTAAGACATATTGGCAAGCATAGATTAAAGCGATAAATTTAAGAATAAATAAAAATAGATAAGAGAAAGGAAATGCAAACCGGACACGATGATTTATAGTAGTTCGGCTACAAGGACACCTTCCTTGCCCTACTTTACTCCCCGAGTCACCTACTCAAGAGTTTTCTTCACTACTCAACAAGCTCCCTTTTGGTGGAGAAAACCTTACACAACTTTTGCTGACACCAATTAATGACACTAAGATAAATGTCGAGTTCTAATAGTAGCTAGAACCAATCTCACAACACGAATTCGATCACCACACAACTTCTACACGACTTCTTCACGACTTCACGACTACCTCACAACTTCTTCTATACTCCACTACTTATTCACACACCTACTTCTTAACAACTATATGACTTCTCCACACTACTACTTCTTCCTACTACTTCTTACTCACTCATTGACTCACTACTAAGTAAGATCATCTTGATCTACTTATTACATATACATAACTCACAACTTCACATAAACACTAACTAGACTCTAATACATCTTTGGCTTTATGATAGGGAGGATTCTTCTCTTGCACTTTGAGTAGTGAAGGATTGGATCACTTGAAACAAAGACTTACAATCTTATGATCAAAGGATTTAGAAAGATGTTTTGAAATGATTGGGACTGAAAATTTTCATGTAAAAGGTGAGGAAAAATTGTAGAAATGAACTTGTATTTATAGGCAAACATTTCTAACAAAAGGAGCGTGCAGGCCCCCTTAAAATTAAGGGGGCCGCCCAGACAGAAACGACAGTTTTCTTGTCTTTTTCTGGGAAGGTTTATCTTGTGAAATTTTAACTGTTTTTGGCTAAAAATTTAAATTCATATATTTATTATGAATTAAACATTTTCCTTTATATACCAAAAGTGTTTTTCAAAATATATAAGATGTTTATAACATTTTATAAAATTTGTAGTGTCTAAATAAAATCTCTTTGATCATAAAATGTATTAGACATTTGTTTGTACATAACTTATGTGATTGTTGAAGCATACTCAAGACGTTGAGATGTCGAGGCTTGTTGACGTATGAATGCATAGATGAATTGTGATTACAAGTAACTTAAGCACTTTATGTTATATGTTGTAACTTACATCTTTGTCATCATCAAAATATGAAGAGGACGTTTAGATTAAATATCGTAATATTCATGCCAACAGTAGTGCTAGATTATTTGCAAAGTGTTGTGTGCTTAAGTAGATTGTAGTTATTTGTTGTGGTGTAAAGAAGTAGTGTAGAATTTGTGAATAAGTTGTGAAGTTATTAAAGATAGAAGAAGGTGTGAAGAAGTCGTGAAGAAGGCGTGAAGAAGTTGTGAAGACATCGTGAAGAAGGTGTGAAGTCGTGAAATAGTTGTGAGATTAGTCCTAGCTAGGATTAGAACTCGGCATTTAGCTTAGTGTCATTAATCGGTGTAAGCCATGGTGTGTAAGGTTTCTCCGCCACAAGGGAGTTTGTTGACATAGTGAAGAGAACTCTCGAGTGTGGTGCTCGGGGAGTGGAGTAGGGCAAAGAAGATACCTTGTAGCCGAACCACTATAAATTCGCGTGTTGTGGTTTGATCTTTACATCCCTATCTTTCATTTCATTTCATTATATTATTTGCACTATTAGATTATACTTACGTATACTTGCTTATATTGTTCAACAATTGAATTCACATAAGATCGAATCAAAGTTATAATAAGTAACTAAAGCTTTTCAAAATAAATTAAAAATACGTAAAACTATTCAACCCCCCCCCCCCCCCTTTTAGTTTTCCACAGTCATGTTGAATCTAGTAACATGAAGCTAATGAACTGTTACTCACCTCTAGGTCTTGTTTAGCCTTCCGCAAGCTTTCCACGAGCACCTACTCACATGATAACCATTCTAATGCTATTAGAACTTGATAACACATTTATCTAACATGTATTGAGTCTAAAAAACTTAAACATGATCATTTAAGGTGTTGTTTCATCATTACACACACTTTTACAAAAACACTTTAAAGGCCGAATTTCCTGGTTTGCTATTGTATTTTACACTTTACACTAATTTAACTTCCAAACGAACCAAAACTTAAAGAATAACAATTAAAGTATACTCATAGAGCTACAACTTTCCTTTAGACCTTATCTTAATCCGACAAACAATTTATTCTCAGCGGCCCTTATAAGTCTGCGCATTTTCTGAAAATCCTTGTTGTCCCAAATTTAAATATCACCAAAATGACCCAAAACTCATGGTAAGCTATTCCACTTATTACCAAACTTATATTACATCTTATTTAACATGTTAGGATCATTTTACAACTGGTCTATAAGCAATTTCGCTAATCTTAACATTATTATGGCCTTGTGCCAAACACTCCTTTAAATTTATGAACTAAACATCATCTTCATAATAAGCCAATAAGCTAACTAAGTTTTCTACACATAAACTCTTTCAAATTCAGAAAACATAAGTAATTATGATTCCCAAAACATGCTAGCATAATCCATGATTCATGGTATCATCATCTATGATCATATAACTTATGTAAAACTTCATAAACATGTCAAAATCATCTCTAATATACTTATTAACCAATACCTCTAATTTCATCCATAATCATGAAATCAATACTTAAACTTAGCTCATACCTTTGATTGGAAACATATTAGGAATACTTGTTGCATCATGTATCTATTATAAACATCTCTAAAATCATCTTAAAACATCATATTCAAGATTTCTTCATGGTAAGGTTTTCTTTAGCTATTTTCCCTCCTTGAAACACACACATATAACACGTGTAATATGAGAGGTTGATTTCTAGACTTTTGAGGTTATTAAGCCTCAAGGTTAATTCTGTAATTTTTTTCAAAAATATATATTTTACACCATTAGTCCCTATTGTTAAATATTTAACACCGCTGATCCTTTTCATTAACTATCTTGCATTCTAAGTTCTTATCTTTATAAAATACAATCTTAAGGACCTTCTGATTTTCTAAAGGAAATATATGAGTCTATTTATGAAACTTATAAAGACCATGGTGTTACAGATATAACATGTACAACTCAGAACAGCGGAATTTGTTCACCTGGCGAGAAGAAAGGAAAAATGTATAATGGTCAGCTAGAAGAAATTCTAGAGTTTGCGTATACCCAGTTCAAAGTTGTGTTGTTTCGAGTTAAGTGGTTCAACTTAACCATAAAAAGAGGTAGAGTCCAACGTTTTAACACTAGAAACAACATGACACAAATTTGGACATGTAGCTATGTGTTTGAAGATCAACCTTACATTCTTGCAACACAAGCAAAACAAGTCTTCTACCTTGAAGATCCTGCCAGACGACCACTCCATTAGAAGGTCGTCCTAGATGTGAATCACAACACAACCTGGGATGTCATCGTCGTAGAAGACTATGATGATGTGATACATGGCAACAACTCATCTAATCTCCAACTGTCTGCTAATTTGAATGATTTGGAATTTGAAACCATAAATATCGATGGTCGAGACACCACCACCAATCATTCCTGTTGATGACGACGATGATTTTATTGATGATGAAGACGACGATCCTTATGATTTAGCAGATTCTGATGCAAAAATTCTGATGATGAAGTTAAAGTTGCGACTAATGTTGTTTGTGATAGTGATATAGATTTAGCAGATTGATCTTAAATTGTAATTTTGTAAAACACCACTTATTTGAATGAAATTGTTATGGATTGTTTAAATGTGTATATTTATTTTGAATGTGTGCATGTTTATGTTAATTTTTTCATGAATTTCTATACGTTATTCAACTTGTAATTTTACAGATGGCAGCAGCAGTCACGCGCGGTCACGGTGGTGACGGTGTCGGTGTGTAACAACCCTGATTTTAACAGGTTAGTTTGACAAATAGTCTCGACCTATTTAACTTTTACTTGGTGTGAATTATGTGTTATGTGTGGTTTATGTGAGATATAGGTGAGTTTTAACACTAAATCTGTTTGTGTGGTGTTATTATTGTAGTAAGTGATGTTGATACTGGGATAAGTTCATTTTGGTCTCCTTGGTGGTGTAGAAATGACTTGTGTGGTTTTGGTGTTTTGAAGTTTTTGCGTAACAAGTCTTCGTTCAAGCAATTGAGTGATAGTAAGTTACGTAGAGTTCGGATTTGTGAGTTATGTTTATAATTTTGTGTGAGATTCTATTTTTGGAAACTTTATTTTGAAAATGAATTATTTTTCGAGTCGTCGTAAAAACGAAGGGTTAACGCGTAAGACGTTAGGTACCATTATGGGATCTTATAAAATATAAAAAAGTATAAAGTTTTGAGTGTAATAATTAAATTTAATAAAATAAATAAATAAAATATATGGATAGGGGTGGGCGGCCGATTGGGGTAAAATGGGGGAAAAGGAAACCCAATTTGAGTCCAAATATAATTCTTAAGCCCAAGGATTATCCATAATTAATATAAATACAAAACCAAAGCTCCCAAATCCCTTTTTCCTGCAAATTTGGATCGACCACATGGAGAGGAGAAGAGAAAAATTATGGTTTTTATTTTTGAAGCTAAAATCAAGTGCAAGGTATAATTTTTGATACTTTTATTCACTTAATTGTTTAATTATTGATTAGATTCATGTAATACTAATTATGATGGATCTAAGGTTTTTAAGTTTCTGTAAATTAATTAATTAAAACATTTTAGGATCAATTATTAATTATATTATGATGATTGGTGAAAAGAATTGAGCGTAAAAAATGTTAGTTATTGAGTTATGGTTTTGATAGATATGTAAAGCTGTAAAGATAAGAAGTTATTTAATAGATGGTGATGAGTTAGAACATGAATTTTAAGTCTAAATTGTAGTTCAGTGAAAGAGCTTTCCAAAAAGTCCGACCACGATTGATTTCGAGGTCCGGAAGGCAGCCTAATGATTTTTGCGAGAAAAGGTGTTAAAGCTATTAAACCGGGAGTCCGGGACAGATTTGGGGTAAACGTTTTGAGGTTTCAAGTGGGTTAGAAAGTGGAATTAGGGTTAGCCCTTCTGTTAGAGTTGAGTTCTATATTATACTTGACTTTCACATGAAGGATGGACGTTAAAAAGTTGTACAAATATGATTTGTAGGTCAAAACATTTTGGTGTGCGTTCAGATCCGAATCTGGATAGTTTTTATGTTTGATTTTTCAAAGGGTACTTGTGTGTGTTTTTAGATCATGGCCTTCTGAGATTAGCTTGTATGCTTATGAGAGACCATGGTGAATATTTGGTGTGAGTTGTGTAGCTTTTATTACTGTGATTTTATGTGGGTAAATGTACCCCAAAATTATGCGTTTTCTGATATTATTTGTGCAAGGGATTTAGTGAGTGTAAGTGATAGGTAGTGTTTGGTATGGAGTCTAGGTGAACCATAGTGGTTTATATGACCTTTAGATATCCATCATATATGTGTTACATGGGCTATAGCTTTTAGCTTGGTCGCGTGTAATGTGAGTTTATTTTTGTTGTATAGATTTGTGATTGTTTATTTGGAAGCTGCAAAGACTGCGATGAGTTTCATAGTCCCATTTTTACATTGTTTTAAACTTGGGATGAGATTGATGCTTGTGTTGAAATACTTTTTGAGTTACTGTGATTATGTAGTTTATTAAATGCAAGGACTAGTAAGTGTTATTATGTGTGTATGCATGCTATGATATTAATGTGTGGTGATTCTGTGTGGTCCAATTGGAGGGTAGCTATGCTCCCATTATCCAATTGGATAGTAGTAGCTCTACTCACTATTATTCTGTGTGGTTTGATCAGAGGGTATGGTTTACCCATTATTGGATCGGTGGGCACGTTCCGTCCCAATTGAATTTAGATCGGTGGGCACGTTCCGTCCCAATTGATGGTTGATATTGAATTTGGATCGTGGGCACGTTCCATCCCGTTGTTGCTTGATTTGTGGTGATTACATGCTAGCTTGTATAATAACTAGCCTTACTGCTATGCCATGTTTTATAATCACAGCTAACCGGTTGCCTATGAATCTCACCAACATTAGGTTGATGTTTTTAAGCATCATTTTCTTATGAGCTTTCTAAGGCTAGGGTAGAAGGGAGCGACTAGAGGAGACTTAGTTGCATTTGAGAATGGATTAGCTTTATGTTTGAACTAAGGATTTGTTTGATTTTCTTTGTGATACCTTTTGGGATATTGTTTTTGGTTATTTTATTTTGGGGTATTGTTACGACACTTTGTGTCTGTACATTGCCTATTTTTTTGCATTTAGTAATTCTCTATATAGACACCATGTGTTGTGATGATATCCATGAAGTTACACTCGCGTTTTCGCCTTGGTGAGGTGTGACACGGTGCCCCACCACCTTCCCTTCCTCGTCAGATTAAGAGCGGTCACTGTGGTGGTAAGAAACTTAAATTTGATCATTTGAATTTTGTTACTTGTTATTTTATGACGTTTTCACTCACTTCAATTGTAGGATCGTCATGACGACCCCGAAGAGGAGGTAGGGCGAGGGGTGGAGGTCGGGATGGCCGCATGCCGCCGATCCGTCAAGCCTCGAAGAACGTAGCCCTGAAGAAAGTCGTGGGACTTCACGGCCCGTAGTCGATTGAGTTCGAGACTCCTGATCAGAAGACGTACACTCCTGTCGGGCCCCACCACGCATGGTTCAGTAACTACGTTGGCGAGCTGGTTAGGTCGTTGCCATTGCACTATCCCTCCTGGTACGAGATTGAGGTTGAGAAGAGGGCTGCCGTCATGAACCGACTCAGAGTCAGTTATTTTATTTTTCTTTTATATTGTTTTGTTATCGTGTTTATTTATTTAAATGTGTATATTTATTTAAATTTGTTTATTTAATTATATCTCTATATTTGATTATTTGAATGTGTACATTTATTTAAATTTGTTTAATTATGTATATTTATTTGAATTTGTTTATTTATTTATATCTCTATATTAATTTTAACTATATTTGATTGCAGCAAATGTTTAACTTGGAGTGCCACATGCGCGAATCAAATTGGGAAAGCATTCGGACCGGCATCAATGCATATTTGGCTAGGCGCTACTCCGACAACAAGCATGGCCTGAAGCATGATTACTTTACGAGGAAGGGTGGGCCTGCGGCTGTGGATGTGATATGAAGAAACCCTCCTCCGAACGTGGAGCCGTCTATTTGGGAGGAGCATGTCAAGTTCTACATGACGCAGTAGAACCTCAAGCGAGCTGCTGTGAACAAAGAGAGCTAGAAGAAAAACAAGATTTACATCCGCCACGGTTCCAAGTCATTGGCCGCTACTCGCCACGAATATGTAAGACACATTTTATTTTTATAAAATTACTTAATTTTAATTATATATTAATTAAAAAATTTAATTTTATAAAAGTAATTAATTTTAATTATATATTTTAATTTTATAAAAGTATTTAAGTTCAATTAAAATGTGTATGGTGTTTGATTTGTCATTTTTAATTTGTTTCATCTTATATGCATGTGTATATACAGTTTGAGAACAGAAAGAACAGCCAGTACCCGTCACTCATACAAAGCTTTTACGACACGCACTGCAAGGATGATGTGTGGTTGCAAGATGAGGCTTGGGTTCAATATGTAAGTATCATTTTTTTTCCTAAACACGCACTTCAATGATTTATTGAAACATAATCTTGTAATTAACCCGACTAATATATTAATTTTCTCAATTTTTTTCCAACTACATAGGAAGAGATGGTCCGGCTACTGGATCTGGGGGCGAATACGCCTAGAGAGGTAGGTACACAAAGGAGGAGATACTTGCCATGGTTATAAAGGGCAAGCAGCGGGGTCATATAGCCGGTAGGGGTAGGGGTTACCCGGCATGAGCAGGCCACCGTTACCATACACCCCCACCTCCACTTCCAGGTATGTACAGTGGGATAATACTAATAGATTACTCATGACTCATCTTATTTATTGCAATGGACGTTTTTAAATTTTGATTATTTCGTTTTTATGTATGGCTGAGATGGACGAGAAGCTTGCTGAAGCCGAAAAGAAGATTGTTGAGGCCGAGAAGAAGAGTGACGCACATGCTAAAGAGGCTAAGGAAATGAAGGCACACCTCGCTTTGTTGACTGATTTTGTCCAGAGCAACCCGCAATGGGCCGAGTATATTAGTCAGGTGTCTTCTCAAACTGTGGTAGGCTCGGGCAATGGGTCTGACGATGGAGGTAGTGGCTCAGCTGGTGGGAGCGGGAGTGGCAGAGGCGATGAGGATGGTTTTAGTGATGATCAGGATGACGATGAGGTGATGTAGAGGTACAGAATTGGGTTATTTTGTGTTATACTTATGTTTGAAACAATATTTTAGCGACCCGTATCTTAGTATTGTGTAGTTTAACCTTTTGGCGACTTGAGCACTGCGGATATTGCAACATTTATGGGTGTCGACAGCTAGGTCTAGAAATTATCACACCCGTTTTGTAGACTTTATATGTTTTAATATATCTTGAGGGTGTTTAGCGATAATTTGCAAGTGTTTTATCCTATGTCGAGTTGTACGTGTTAGGACATGTTAATATTGATTTGTTAAAGGTTCTGGTTGGTTACAGGTTTTGATAGATTTTTTTCGGAAAATTTTCCAGAATAAATATTGAAATTTGCTGGTTTACAGCCTGCTGTTTAGCAGCAGCACACATTGGTCTCGACGACATGTCGTCGGCACCATAAACCATATTTAATTTATATGTTTTATGGTACCGACGTCATGTCGTCAATACCATTAAAAGGCGTTGACCTGTTTATTGACCGGCATAAACTCGTGCCGACATAATGTCGTCAGCACCATTAAAAGGTCGTTGACCTTATTGTTGACTTGGACAAATTGTTACCAACGTCATGTCGTCGGTGGCTTTTAAAACGTAATTAACGTTTAATAATTAATTCGCTAATTAGTGATATGATCTCGACGACATGACGTCGGGACCAAATTGTTGGACCACCAAAAACTTTGACTGGAAAATGATTTCAGCCAAACAGACTAACCAGTCAACTAAGTGTGGTCAACAAGTCAACCCTGATTGAGAAGTGATCAATTTATGATCCGGTGTAAGCACAGTATTTTCCCAGGTCGTTATGTCCCGGCGAGGGTTGAAATTGTATTTTTTAACGTTTATGGGATTAAGTGATTTGAAGAAAGTAACAAAGATATGATTATGATTGATTACACTAATCAGATATAAATGAAAATAAGCTAAATTAACAATATTAACAATACTGGAACTCAGATACGTATTTAAAACTAAAAACGTAAATTAAAATTAAAATAAACGTAACTGCGTATAGAAAAAAAATAAAGCAGAATTAATCATAAGGGGGTAAAAATTACTTTTTTACAAACTTAATAATAAAAGAATTTTTTTTTTTTTAAATTATTAATTATTAATTAAAAACTATTTAATAACCAATTTAAATTACTAAAAATACTAAAATAACTTGGAAAATTATGCAAATTTTTATAAAACTAATTAACCATCACAGGAATCCTACAAAATTATAAAAAGTTTCTAAAACTTATAAATAAACTAATTTAGATTTTTTTTTTACTAATTATTAATTAAAAGCTAATTAAATTAATTTAATTATGAAAAATAGCAAATTAATAGTAAAAATTATGAAACTTTTTCTAAAAATACTTTATAATAATAGAAACCTAGGAAAAATATAAAAAGATGCTAGTGCTTAAAAATAAGCAGTTAATGATTTTATTATTATTTTTTAAATTAAAACTAATTAAACTAAAATTAATTATTAAAAATACTAAATGAAAAAAGAAAATTATGGAAGTTTTTATATAAATACTACAAGATGACAAGAACCGAGGAAAAATATAAAAACATGCAAGTACTTATTGAAAAAGAAGAAAAATAAGCAAAATAGCTAAAATAGCTTGAATAGAAGCTATCACTTTAATACAAGTGGGGGAAACTTAAACACTAATAATACCCTAGCCCAGATGGTGCATGGGTTTGATTTGGTTTAGGCCAAAAGTACCAAGAGGTCACAGGTTCGAATCCCACAAGCACCTCTTTTTCTGTTTTATTTATTTTTTTATTTTTCTTTTGCAAAACTATTTTAACAATTGATGAGGCGAAAAATGATCCGTTTTTAGGGGGTCATTTAAGTCCGGAATTGAATTTATTTGATCAAATATTGTCCTAAATCGTTACTTTTGTGATTTTAGGTACTTTTGGAGTGAATTCTTGAAAAGGAAGCATTTTGGACGTTTTTGGAGCATAAAAGTGAAGAAAACGGCAAAGTCTCAATTTTTCTTGTTGGGAACAGTACCTGACGGCGTCACCAAATTCTACATGATGGCGTCAAGAGATAAAATAAGAGGTGAAGTAGATAGAGTCCGTGACGGTCCAGAGAGTTTTACACTAAGGGGCATGACGGCGTCACCATAGGCCGTCATGGTCCCATTATACGTGACGGCCAGAGGAAAGTTGCTCTTGACGGCGTCAGATCTGGATCTAGGCAATCCGATATTATTATGGGCAGCGAGTTGACGGCGTCAGATTTCTCTTCTTGACGCCGTCACGTTGGAAAATCTATATATAGTTTTGTAATTTTCATTCATAAGGAGAGGACAATTAGAGGGATAACTTGGAGAAACCCTAGCACGATTTTATCAGTATTTTCAAGGGTTTTTACCCTTTGAAACCTTTCATGTTCAATTAAGATAAGTATCCTTTCAATTCATTCAATATGTCTATGTGTTGTTTGAATATATCTTACGCTTGTCTTGATTTTAACATGCTAGGCTAGATCTATTGTGTGTTTGCTTAGATGTAGTGAAACCTAGATGTTGATTATGGGTTGATTGCTTGTTTATAGTTGTTACGGATGAATGATTTCAATGTTAGGCTTAAGAAAACTGGCAGACTTCCATAGGGTAACATGCTTGAACGTCTTAAGAAACATGAACCAATGCGTACTAGGTTTTTATGGTTGTATTTAATGCATGAGCGAATTCTAGTGATCCCATGTTAGGAGCTTCTTGCAGGCTCGACATAGGAGTGAAGTAGGAGCTTATAGAGTTGGGGAAGTACGTACGCCACCCCACGATTGATATTAAGGAAAATAACCTGTCATCCACGCAACTGTAACAAACTATCAATCTATAAAAGATATCTAGGGAGTAATGAAATCTAAGTAAACACAATTTTCCCATTTATTGTTCACACCACTAGTTTAATTAGCTTTATTTACATTTTTGTTGTTTTATTTTGATTGCATCTTAGTTATTGGGTTAGTTGACTAGCAACTAATTCCGCCCACTCTTCCAAAACCCGATATTTTTACGTGATTTTCATAAAATATAAAAATACAAAAAGAATCATCCCTCACCTCTAGACCTAGTTTTTAGGCTTTCTAATCCTAGCGACACTATTCCTGAGTTGAACGATCAATCCCCCGGTACTTGTCACTATACTATACTACAATGATCAGGTGCACTGCCTGGTGGGGGTTGTAAGCTTCTCGAGATCCCTAGAGAGGTAAAGCCTGGTGCAATTCCCACGCATCAACAATAATAATAACCAACTTTTGTGAAAACCTATTTACTGAAAAGCTTTAACAAAGCTAGTGCAAGATTGAAAATTCCAACAGTTGGAGCTTTTAGTGCCAAAGTGAGATTTTGAAATAGAAAATCTAGCCAAATAAGTGCTTAAGCAAAAACCAAGGCAAACACAAACAAGCACAGTCTCAATCTAACTCAAAAAAGCCAAATACAACAAATACATAATCTAGAACAAGCTAGGAATAAGAGTCAAATAAGCTCAGTTCCTACTGATGCCTAATCAGCAGAAATGGGTGATGATGGGGCAATTTGGGAGGTTAAAATTAGTAAGTAAATAAGCAAACAAGGGCAAACCAAGAGCACATTCAACAAGGCAGTATATCAAACTTCCCAAAACACAAAATTTCAAGTCATGAGCTCAACTAGTCAACAGGTTATGGTCTAAAGAAAAACGGGTCAAACTGGGAAACCTTTGGTGCAGGGCATAAACATGTGATCTGGCCAACTTTAGAAGCCTAAAAAGCCAACAGAAAAAATTGTGAAAAGTAAATCAAAAATATTAGCATGTAGACAAGCTGATAACCAAATTTCAAAGCTTAAATCCTAATATTAAGAAAGCTAAAAATCCTACACTGACGGCTATTATAAAAGGGCAAAAACAGGCCAAAGGGGGCTGAAAAGCTGCTAAAAAAATTTTAAAAAAGATCAAAAAAATATGAGCAACTAGATTACCATCCAATTAACTTTCAAACCAAATTTCAGGTAAAAAGGGCTTAAAATGAAGAAATGAAAAACCAAAACCACTTCTGCTGTGGAAAACTTGTTTTTACAGCCCAAAAATGGGGCTTAAGACCTCTAAAAAAATCTAAAAATTAAAATAAAAATACCACTAAGTGAACAATTTATTAGAGTACATTAATCAAAAATTTTATGAGATTTGGTTGAAAATTGAAGAAATGAAAAATAAAAGACTAAAAATGTTGTTTAGAACTTTTTTGACTTTTTCTTGGTTTACCAAAAGTTTGACCCAAATGAATTTCAATTGATCCAAACAGAATCCAGATGATATTTTATGATTATGTGAGACCTATTAAAGCTAAAGGGAACATTAATTTAACTAAACCTAAGGTTTTGGAACTTGATTTGTCCTACTGTGAACACAACTCCCACATAAATCCAAAGTTGACTTTTCCCTAAAAGAACACTAAGTTTTCTGACTTAACCTGCATAAGTTAACCTATTACAGACTATTTGAATTAAAATTACCCTATCAATCTTACTAAGTAACAGGTTTCTCCTATTAACCAAACACCCCTATACGTTACTTTTATGTGAATTTCAATGCAAAGGACCAATTTAAGCTAAGTAACTGAATCAAACTTATTTCTAATACTGTATTAACTACTAATAAACTGAATAAGCACAGAAAAAGCAATAGGATAAGCAATAACTAAGCTAAGCTAAATTAAGCTATAAAATGAGAAGTTGAGCAAGTTAAGAAACTAGCACATGAAATCAAGAAAGCAAGCTACTAATGACTACAAGTACACTAGAAAAACAGGATTGACACCATTAAGCACAAAATTAAGAAGAAAATAAGCAGTTTCAAATAAGCTAAAAATCCAAAATTGACTTACAAGCTAAGGCCACTGTTAACTTCCAAATCACTTTCTAATTAACCCTAGTGCTTTCACAAGCTCTAAACTGGCATCCATCTTCTTCTTCTCTTCCTCTTGATTTTTTTTTCAAGTATTTTTTCTATTTTTTTGGTATTTTTGGTATCTTGCATTAAAACAGGTAAAGTTGAATTGTAAAAGTTAAAATAAGTTGACAATGATCCAATTTGACTTAGGAGACAACAAGAAAACATTTTTAACAACTATTGAGCTTAATTGAGATTTGTAGGAAATTGAGTTAAATCAAATTACTAAGAGTAAACTGAAATTACTTTGAACTTTGAAAATACAATATGAAAGATGAAATACAACTGAGTTTAGAAGCTAATTATGCTAGAAAATTCAAATTACATCATTTCGACATTAAAATGTAACTAAAATCTACATGCCCTTCTCTCTGCTATAACATTCTTTTTATATAAGTGAAATAGGTTCCCTGGACCTCTCTGAAGCTTTCCCATTTCAATCTTAGCCCTTGGATGACTTGTACTTGATCCTTGCCCATAAACCAATTTTGGCGGGGAAATTGGATTTGCAATTGGACCTGATAACTTGTGCGGAGAGAGGTGCAATTAATGCATTTTGGACGCAGGTGTTTGGAGTGATAAGGTGGTGGTGGTGGTGGTAGAGTTGCAAGGCAAGTGGGGGTGGTGGAGTTTAGCGGGGAGTGAAGGAGAAGGGATGGTGTTTGACTTGGGGTTGACCCTGGTTTAATACCAGGGTGTTGTTTGTTTAGTTTAGTAGACTAGGCCAAGGGGGAGTGGACCTAGGGAGATATAAGGGTGGACTGGATTTGTAGTTGGGTTGTGTTTTGTTTTGGGTTTGGATTAATACAAAGGGTCCGTTTGGTATTTAGTTAACAAACCACAAGGACTAAATGTGTAATATTCTGAAATTGAAGAACTGGTCTTGCCAACTTTCCAAACTTATTCTAAGGACCATTCCTGCCAATTTGTAATTTCCCAAGGACCCTTAACGCATTTTCTCAAAATGAATGCTCAGGGACCAAAATTGCCAAATTTCAAACTTAAGGGACCAAAACTGCCAATTTTTCAAACTTTGCTCAAAAAACTATTTCTGGCATTCTGTGATTTCCCAATGTATGTTTTGACAATCTAAGCTCGAAAATGGTAATTTGCTTCCCCGGCTCTAGCTTTTGACACGTTTTCCAAACTCGTGCTCGTTTTTGTCCTTTTTTTTACCTGATTTATTCATGTTTCTGAAATAACCGTAGCTGCACGATCACAAATACAAAAACAAAATATTTTTGGCATTTATGGTTAGTTTGTGTCTGTTTTGGTCTTAATTTGGCCAGAAAAAGGTGTGTGAATAAGCACACACCAGAAAACCATGTGGGACTCACGTTGTCGTTGGGACGGTCAATGCCGACGTGGCATTCTCGAAAAGTAGGTGTCGACGTCATGTTGTTGGGAGGAGATGGTGCCGACGTCATGACGTCGGCATAGTGGTGAAAAAGTCGTCGCGATTGTACTAGTGTGTGTTTTCTTGTTTATTAATTTTTGTGGATTATGTATTTGGTTGTGACTAGGGTCGTTTTACTACGGGCTTACAGTCATTCATGTATTTGATCTAAAAAAAGAGAATCTAACATGACGTTGAGATGACAAAAAAGACACCAAAAAGATTAGGTTATCATAACGATCGTAATACACACACGTGTGTGTGTGATATCTCGTCAAATAAGATAAAAATTCCTTTGGGCATATGATTTTGTAAGATACAAATCCATTGGGCGTGATATATATGTCCGATCATTTTCTAATAGGAAAATGAAATGCATGACTAAAACTTGTACTTAAATACATACTTAATTTTAAGATCATGACATTTGTAAAAATCAAAAATGAAATATGAAATAGAAAATATATGTTTCATGTGTCACATGATGAATGTTTAGGCATGAATTTAGGTTCATGAGTTAGGTCTATCTATCGCTACTTTTTTTAATGGAATAATTACATGTATATCCTTCCCTGGATGAATAATTACATATATATCATTTTTACAAGTTTTTGATGCATAAATTATAATGCTTTTAATGCATCAAAGGGATATATATGTAATTTTTGAAATTTGCAAGGATTTATATGTAAAAGCCCTTTTTTAATAAACCATTAATGTTTTAGGCTTTTGGCATTTGCTTTTAGTTATTACATTATTTTTTGGGTAATGGGTTTTACCCTGGTAAAAGTGTATTAATAATCAATGAAGTTCAGGCAATATGATAAAACACCATATTGACGATAACAAACAACACACCCTTTGTGCTTCAAACCACTACACATAAAATTGACATGCCAATCTCATTAAAACAAAAGAGCCTAGCTGAAATAAAAAATAGACTAAAAGCACACAACTAGGCTATACTATAAACATTACGTTGAGTGATCCATGATTAAAAATGAGGGAAGTTTCCATCTTGCAAGAACCCGTTCTACATTCGGCGTCCTCTTGAAATGAAATGTTAGCAACTTAAGCCGAACGGTAGAGATAATAAAATCAACAACTTGATCAATAGTTCTCTTCTTATTTTTAAACAACCTTGAGTTCCTCTCTTGCCAAATCACATAAGATGATGCAGCAAATACAAGCTTAGAAATAATGCTATGGGTTGATCGAGACTTTCTATATGAGAGAAGCCAAGCCGTAATATTGTCCAATGATGGAGTATTAGAGGACATACCCGACTGTAAACACGCACGAGACCACACTTGCGAGGAGAAGGCGCATTCAAAATATACTTATTATAATAATTGAGTTCACGTGTTATCTCATTTGTCGGATTCAACATTCACGAGTTTGCATTAATATATGCTTAAATGTTTTCGGATTTTTTAGTTTAATTAGTTTGTAATTTGTAACATATGTTTGTCATAGTTTAATTAGTTTGGAGTTTGAGTTGTTTTTAAATATTTGTTCATTTTGATATTTTAACCTTTTTTTTTAACATCATATTTTAACATATCAAATGAGATTTTAGTGAGTAGAAATAATATTTGATTAGTAAAAAAAATATGATTAATGAGAATTTCTTAAACCGAGTGCAATATAAAAGTGAACTAATAAATTAGGACGTATGAAGTAATTTATTAGAACACTTTATTATTATTATTATTATTATTATTATTATTATTATTATTATTATTATTATTATTATTGATAAACAGGCGAATGCAACTATTTATTCATTTGGCAGTTCAAGTACTACATATCTCGTTGTCAAATCATTGAGGTGAAGCTTGTGTATTTGATTAGTAAAAAAAATATAATTAATGAGAATTTCTTAAACCGAGTGCAATATAAAAGTGGACTAATAAATTAAGACAAATGAAGTAATTTATTAGAACACTTGATTATTATTATTATTATTATTATTATTATTATTATTGGTAAACAGGCGAATGCAACTATTGATTCATTTGGCAGTTCAAGTGCTACATCTCTCGTTGTTAAATTATTGAGGGAAAGCTTGTGTTTCTAGGTGATGAAGGGAAGCCGCTTCCTATGCAAAAGGAGGCTAGTGTGGGTCGTGGTTCTAGCATCGGTCGTAACTCGTGTATAGGAAGTGATGGGAAAAAGACTCATAATCCGGATTTCATGAATAAGAAATTTGGGAATTTGGAAAGTCATGATGATGAAGCTTTTGAAGTCGAAAATGAAACTTCTAGTTATATGACGAATAATGGTCTCAAAAGTGGTGGTGCGGCGAGTAAGAAAAGCATATATGAGAGATGGAAGGAGGATACTTTTTTTGTCAAAGCCCGTATGATGATGAAGATGATATGATTGTATTTTGACTAGTACATAATGAGAGTATGCTAATGTATATGATATTTATTTTTATGGTCAAATTAGATAGGTTTCTTTCTTGTTATACATAAATATGGTGTGACATTCTTATGCTATTTTAGGTTTTATTCTCTGTACAAGTGTTTGTTTAGATTTATTGGGCTGAGTTGTGCGACTCACCCTCAAAACGTTATACTTAGCTGTTTTTTTGAAGTATGAACATATTTATTGCTCGATTTATTTATTTATTTATTATTTTAACTATTGTTTCCAATGATTATAAACAATAAACAGGGCGAGCATTTAATTTATGAGTCTAGATATGGATAAGTGTATATCTGTAATAGTGTAATAAAACTTCACCAACCATATGTATTTATTAGTTAAATGAGATATGTGTCAAAATTTTAGATTTTTAGTAAAATCATACAGTCGGTCAGTTGCACCGATGTACTTTTGATATTGCCTTTTTTTGAGCTAGAAAGTGGACTATACTTTTAAATTTAGGCTATCTAGTGAATTTTCTCTTATACTAAAATGTATTGATAAGAAATTCTAAAAGTTCTAAAGATAAAATAATAACCCATGGACCAAACGTGCAAATTATAAATTCAACTAGAACTGCACTCGTATGCTAGTGTACGTTAAGTCGTTAAGTGATCGTATTTTGCTCAACGGATGATGGAATTTAAAAATATGTGATTTGATTTGGTAATAATATATACTTGTATCATTTGCAACACGAGAATAACAAATTCCTGAAAGATTTTCATGATCAAACTTTATAGAAGACAAAAGACCAAACATGGTTTTTGTTTGGGACGCTCACGCACGGTTGATCGGCATGTGCTTCACCGTTGGCTTAGATTTAGGAGGGAGAATCTTATGACTTGTCTATAAGAGCATTGGGTACAGTTTGGTGTCGTAGAAAATGTGTTGTTATCTCAGCTTTTTTTCTCATAAAATCATATTCTATAACATTACACGAAACACCTCTCCTTAATATAAAAGTAGTGTCATGGGTCTACAGATTATATAATGAAACTAAGAAAAAAACTCACAACGTGAGCTGGTAGTGATGACGCTACACACAAAACCGTGAGGCTCGATATGATTTTTGGTGCCATGGTGTGGCGTTTTCGTATGACACGAGAGTGAAAACGCATTATACCGCATGCTCTAAAGAAGTTAATTAGATTCAAGTAAGTTGAAAATGGTAGAAAATGCACACTTTAACTTTTTCCTTCTTCCAAACTTCTTATGAACTGATTAAAACTTGAGTAAACTACATTTTTGGTCCTTGTGGTTATATTAAAATTGCACTTTCAGTCCAATTTTCAAAAAGTGAGATATTTCAGTCCAAAAGTCCATGTGGACTTCACTTTTGGTCCAATTTTCTAACCTAGTTAGTTTAGTCGTTAAGTCAGTTGCAACATTAGTCCATTAACCTAACGGTCGTTTGCAACGTTCGTCCTTTATATCAAAGATCATTTGCAATGTTTGCACCGTTAGTCCTTTCAGTTAGTTAGTCTTTTCAAAAAAAAAAAAAATTCTAAAAAAAATTGAAAAAAATTCTAAAAAAATGATTTTTTTTTTTGGAATTTTTTTTCCAAAAAAAATAATTTGAAAAATTCAAAAAAAAAAATTTTTGAAAAAAAAAATTTCCAAAAAAAAAAAATTTGAAAAAAAATTATAATAAAATTTTTTCTTAAAAAATTCTAAAAATAAAAATTGACGAAAAATTTTTATTCCAAAAAATATAATTTAAAAAAAATCTAATAAAAAATTTTTTCTTCAAAAAGTCTAAAAAAAATTTCATAGAAATTTTCTAAAAAAATTTAAAAAAAAAATTCTTAAAAAAATTCTAAAAAAAAATTATTAAAAAAAACTTTTTATTAAAAAAATTCTAAAAAAAAAATCTTAAAAAAAAATTATTAGAAATTTTTCTTAGAAATTCTAAAAAAAAATTCTTAGGAAAAATTTTCATTAGAAATTTTCTTTTCAAATTATTTTTTTTGGAAAAAAAAATTTGGTCAAAATTTTTTTTTTTAGAATTTTTTAAGAAAATTTTTTGTTACAAATTTTTTTTTTTCAAATTATGTTTTTTGGGAAAAAAAAAATTCGTCAATTATTTTTTTTTAATTTTTTAAGAAAAAATTTTTATTTTCAAATTATTTTTTTTGAAAAATAAAAAAAAGTCGTCAAAATTTTTTTTTAGAATTTTTTAAGAAAAATTTTTTTTCAAATTTTTTTTTTTGGAAAAATCATTTTTTTAGATTTTTTTTTCTAATTTTTTTCGATTTTCTTTAAAAGCATAACTAACTGAAAGGACTAACGGTGCAAAAATTGAAAACAATCTTTAGTATAAAGGCCGAACGTTGCAAATGACCGTTAAGCTAAAGGACTAATGTTGCCACTTTACATTTAGACTTAACGACTAAACTAACTCCGTTAGAAAATTAGACCAAAAGTGGAACAAAACGTAAACTATAGGACTGGAATCGCACGTGTGTTTGAAAATTGGACCAAAAGTGAAATTTTGATACAACCACAAGGACCAAAAATGTAGTTTACTCTTAAAACTTATATACCATAATGTTTACAATGGAATTTAGTTTGTTTATATATTTTCGAGAGAATTGCAAAAATCGTCCCTAAACTTTGCCCATATTGCAAGTTTCGTCCCAACCATTTGAAAAGTGCAAAGATCGTCCCTGTGGGACCATTGATGTAAATGACCAAAAAACCCTCATGTGGAAGGCACGTGTGTGGGCTAACTGATATCAATAAATGACGTTAGAAACCAGGGACCAAATTTAGCCAAAGGTTTCCCACAGGGACGATCTTTGCACTTTCCAAAAGGTTGGAACGAAACTTGCAATATGGGCAAAGTTTAGGGACGATTTTTGCAATTCTCTCTATGTTTTCTTTTGTTATGGTTTCCAACTTATTTGCCGACTAATTCATGAGCCACTGCCAAAGATTTAAGTTCGGTAAAGCCTTTTTCTTTGGAGAGATTAACATGACCACTTTCGAGTTATTTAATCAAAGCCAAATGCAGAATTAGAGCTTTCTCATTTTAAGTTAGTCACAAACTTCTATCAACTTGATCACCAAAACAAAATAAAGATATCTTTTGTATAGCTTAGTATATTATCTATACAACATGTTGAACTCAACAAAGAGTTCGCAAGAATGACATTGTGTGAACTTAAGGTAGTATCCTACTTTTTTGCATCAACCAATTGTGCTATACTCTTACTTTGCAATTTGTAACTCTTGCTTTATTACTTGTACATCTCTCCTTTCTTTCTCCCTTCTTAATCTTCATCATCAACCTTTTTTTCTTCATCATCAACCTACAAACACCATCTACCACCACCATCCACCACAGACGACAACCAGCACTACTCACCATCAACCATCACCAACCATCCACAATCGGCAACACCACCGATGGCCACCACCAAATACCATGCCCATGACCACAACCCACCACCACCACCTAACCCCCACCACACCCACGTAAGCGCCGACCAAACACCCGCCAAAGATAAACCTTTCAATAAATTCTTTCAATTTTAACGAAAACTCTAAAATGGTTTAACAAAAGTTAAAAACCCTAAACCTATATTTTATCTCAACTCACAAAATTTATTAAATAAATGACTAATTTACATTCAAACAAAACAAAGCTTTCAAGCAATTTATGCAATTTAATAAAAAAAAATGAAAAACCCAACTTTAGTAAAAGTAATAAACCAAAACCAACCAACAAAAATGAGATCTACCGGTGGTGGTGGGTTCATCGGCCAAACATTCCACTACTGGTGTTAAATGGTGACAAACTACCACTTAGATCGGGACTATTGATGGTGTGAAACCATCTTGTTTTAAATTTATAATGGACTGAATACTTTAGACGTTCACCAACACTTATAAACAATGTATCTGTTCGTATAGTATAGTGAGTCGACAAGGCCGGGTCGTTCGCGATGAGCGAGGGATCCTAAATGTCTAACTAATCGTTTTATTAAACACATGCGTTTTAAATCCGCTGATTATTTTTAATACTAATAACAAATAACGAAAATAAAGGAAAATAAGAGAATCATAAAACAACAAACGGTAGTTCTGTGAAGAGAAGATCAAGAGATAAAGGCATGCTTCCTTGCTAATCTCCTAATTTCATTAATGACATCGTTTTAGTGCAATGTTTATCTAGTGTGTTTTGGTGAATCTAAGGTAGAGGAGATCGAGCACGGTCGCTTCCACTCCTACCTTATTCCTAAAAGCTATGTAGGCCTGGTCAGGTCGTCTACCATAACTAATGATTCAAGCATTAAGTGTCATCAATTGATTCATGTTTTTGTGTGGTTGCCAAACCAAGTGTCGAGTGTTGATAGTATGAGTGATTACATCCTTTTAAATGGGACAAAATCTTTCTATCTTTTTTGTCTTTTGTGTTTTAGTTAAACTCTATTGAGGACAATTTCCTATTAAATTTTAGTAACGAGGTTTTGTGCCCGCGCTTCGCTGCGGGTTATTTGGCTAGATAGTTATAGAATGCTGTTACTTACTGAACGTTAAGTAACGACCGTTAGTAGGACTAATTGTATAACAGACATCTAACATGAAGGACCAATTATGTAATTCTGTTACATCGTTAGTCCCTAAGGGACCTATTTTGCAATGAAAGTTACACCTTAGGGACTGTTTCGCATTTTAGTTTTTTTTAATATTAGTAAAAAAAAGTAACGATCGTTAGTAAATAACGGCCGTTAAATAACGACCGTTAGTACTTTTTATTAGGCCCTTAGCAAAAACAGGATTGCCCCTAGCAATCTCGCCGACATAGTTTATGCGCAGAGTACTATAGCTAGTGTTTATTGGGTGTGACGCTAGTAAAAACAGTATTGGCAATAATCGTCCTGCTAAATGTACTCTACTTGTACTAGTATTATTTAAGAGGATCCTGATCCTAATAATAAAGAATAGTTAGTTGAGTAATCTTTGATACTGCATGCTTTTTAAATTTGTTTTAACAAAAAGGCTCAAACTCATAATCTGAAGTTTATGGATATTCGATGGAGAATATCAAACCACATTCCACTTGGTTTAATCAAGTCAAGTAGAGACGAAACAAGTATAAAGAAATAGGAAAAATAAAAAAAATAAAAAGTAAAAATATTATATAATAATTTATCAGTTCGTCAAAGATTACAAGTTGCACATTGTATATTCTCATTTTCTTTTTAATACCGCACTCTTTGCTAACGATATGTTCTCAACAATTTTTTCTTTAATACCGCATTATAAGCACTCTTTTATTTCTATCTTCTACCTATATGGGACAAGTATAATAAGACTAATGCTAATGGAAACGTCATTTTCACAAAAGCAACCCCGCCACGTCAGTGCCACCTCAGATTTCTCTCTCCACAACTCCACCCCAACCACAATTAGCTAGTGGTGACCACCAAAGCAACCCCATTTTAATTTTTAATTTTTTTATTTATTTATTTTAAAACTAAAATGTCATTATGTGAAGTCCAATGTGTCATGCCAATATTTCACCTATAGATAAACGTGTTATCATCATAAGAACTTTATGCATGCTGACTACGCAAGTTATACAACTTCTTTTCACTTCTTTGTGTACAACTTCTTTAAACATGCATTACACAACTACTTTTCACCTCTTTGTGTACATAAAACATAACAAAAATTTCATCATATCAACCCAAGACCCAAACCATGGATGCGTACATAAAACACAACAAAATTTTCACGTCTTTGCCTCTCTTTCTCATGGCGTCGGACACACACAAACGTACACCACTCCCGTCTTTGCCTCTTTCCACCGGAACAGAAGAATGATTGTCCGGTATGAAGCGGATGAAGCCCAACAGCATAAATAAAAAGGGTGCAATGATTGAAAAAAGTGCGTCGATGGTGTAATTGTTTCGGTTGGCAAGGCAACCGAAACTTTGTTTTTGTTGCCATGCGACGCGTCGGTTGGGATGTTGCTAATGGGAGCAACGCGTTGGTTTGATCGGTTATGGTCGAAGGGCAACGCCCATTAGCATTAGTCTAAGCTTTGTTAATAACACAAACATTTTCATAAAATATACTACAAGATATATATTTGTTAAACTATTTTTTCTCAACGTAAGGAAAATATTATTTATTTATTAGCAGATGTAGATTTATATATATATATATATATATATATATATATATATATATATATATATATATATATATATATATATATATATACTGAGACTTTTTTGTGAGAACCATCTTATCAGCGAGAACTGAGAAAACTACTAAAAACATACATGCACACCTTCAATAATTATATTTTTGCACATATGTTCTAAAAACAACACATATGTTTTAAAAAAAACTTAGTTGTTCTAAAGAATTTGATAAGAAATTGGAAATACAAAATTTTTCTTTGAAGGTGTGCATGTATGTTCTTATAAGGCGTGCAACGACAATATTGCGGCCGTGTGTAAGGTTTTTCTGAAAAAAGAGGATGAGTTCATGATGATATTGAAGAACATAGGTGGATACTTACGATTATTGATGATTTGCATGTAGTTTAAAAGACGTGCATGTATATTTTTTGTGGTTCTCTCAATTCTCGCAGATAAAATGGTTCTCGTAAAAAAATCTCCATATATATATATATATATATATATATATATATATATATATATATATATATATATCATAAAAATAAGTTTCTACTTACTTGCGATTATGGGTAGTTGTCAACAACTCTTTTAACATTACTGACTACCGTTTTTTATGAACACAACATCACACTACTATTTTATAAGTTTTATATGAATTAGTTTGATATGGTTCATCACTTTTTTTAAAGTTACTTAAACCCGAAAATTTTTAGAGAAAACATAACCAAAAACATTCTTAATCAAAAATTTTAATACATAATATTAATACTCGCCGTCACAACCCACGAACTACCAACTAGTCAATTCAAATACTATTAAAACATTCTTAATCAAAAATTTTACTACCTCCGTCCCATAAAAACTGTCCAGTTTGACTTTTCAAAGTCAAACTGGTTGAACTTTGACCTTAGTTATTTTTGTGGTTATTATATAATACTTGATGCAAAATATATGAATAGATTGAGTTTTAAGTGTATTTTTCATTGGTATAATTTTTCATCAAGTATTATATAACACATAAAAAAATATTTAAGGTCAAAGTTGAGCCAGTTTGACTCTGAAAAGTCAAACTTGACAGTTTTTATGGGACGGAGGGAGTAATACATAATATTAATACTCGCCGTCACAACTGACGAACTACCAACTAGTCAATTCAAATACTATTTTGGCTCCAACTTAAGCTGATATCCCGCAAGTCAAATAAACTTTATCTTAATAAAATTATACAACTACTAGCGTCCTACGGAGTACTATATATATTCCAAACTCTTATTGAATGACAAACAATAGCAACCGTAGAAAAAAGTGTTATTTATGTGTTGGAGGCTAAAGTTTATACTTTATAGACCATAAAAAATATAGAAATTTTTATTTTTGAACGAGTAAAAAATATAGAAATTGAGAAATCAATTTAGCCATTCATTTCTTACTAAAGTAATACATATCACTTTTATATTTGTCACTTTTTCTTGGAACCCAGTTGCACTTTTCTTTATTGAAAATAATATATTTTAAAAATCGTTAATTGTTTCTTGAAACAAATTACGCAATTACTGCAAGCATTTAATTATCTTTCAATAAAAGAACACTTTCATATGCTTTCCACATTTTTCTATTTTTATTTACACGATATATCACATGTGATATAACACTAATTTGTACTCCGTAAGTTCTAACACTCAATATGTTGGTGCAACATTGACATAAGTATTTGTGTATAGTAACTCTAAATGATTCACCATATTTTGCATTAAAAAATATAAATTCTTAGCTTTTCAACCATATGTTACACATAATTTTTTAACTTTCAAATAATTACAGTTTAATCATAGAAGTTGGAGAAACTATACGGATTCATTTATTATTATTATTATTATTATTATTATTATTATTATTATTATTAAACATTCAAACTCACTTGATATATTAAATGTGATGTAACACTAATTTATAGAGTTAAAGACATAGCATATTGTTGTAATATGAAGATATGTTTTTATTTATTAATTTTCCTTTTCTTTTTTTAATGCTAAAAACGGTGAATCTTTTGGAGTAATACAAATACTTATGTCATTCATCACAATATGTTGAGTGTTTGAACTTATAAATTAGTGTTATATAACATGTGATATACGAGACTGGTTATAAGGATGTGTTCAAATATGGGTTCAAATATTATGGTATCAAAGATAAGGATGTGTATTTTTTAATGCAAAATATAGTGAATATGTTGGAGTTATGTACAAAATTACAAATACTTATACCCATTTTACGATAACATGTTGAGTGTAAAAACTTATAGTATTATATTACGTGTGATACATCAAAAAATGATACTTCTCTTTTCTCCCACATTTATGAGTAAGTTGTATTTATTTGGAGTTTTAAAAATTATGAATGAAATATGGTTGGAAAGTTAAGGATGTGTATATTTCAATGTCAAAAACGATAAATTATTTGGAGTTCACAAATACTTATGCCTAGTTTATGAATGTTGAGTGTTCAAAATTACAAATCAGTGTTATATCTCATGTGATATATCAAGTAAAATGCCGTCACAAAAAAAATAAACAAAAAAAAAGTTTTTCAAAAGTAGATGAAAGTGTACTTTTATTAAAAGATAAATTGATGAGTGTGTAAATACTCATCATTTTTACCAATTCTGAACTGCCAAAACATCCAAAAACACTCAATAATGAATCAAAATAGTGAAAATATCCCAGGAAAGTGTTTTACATGTTTCAAATGCAAAAATACCAAAAACAGATGAAAAACACATAAAGTTTGCATAATTGGCAGTTTCAGTCCCCCAACTTTCAAAAGTTGTCAAATCTAGTCCCTGGAAGTTTAAAATGAAAGAAAAATCATCCCAAGGCAAAGAAAAGTCAAAATTTATCAAAATAAGTCCTTGGGTGATAAAGTTTGAGAAAATTACACCTTTACCCCTCAAAATCCAAAAATGGCAAAACAGGTCCCTGGAGTTTGTGAAATTAGCAGATTTGGTCCCTGAGGTTTAAAATAATACTTGTGGTCCTTGTGCTAATATTTAAATGCAGGTTTGGTCCCTTGGTGAAAAGATTGGTGAAATTACAAGACAGGTCCCTAAAGTTTGGGAAATTTACAGATTTAGTCCCTGGGGTTTTTAAAAGTGAAAAACTCAAAATTACACCTCACACTAATCATACTTTGGCATTATACATCCTTTAAAATACTTTAAGAACATGCCAAATCCAGCCCCCAAACTTTGCCAAAATTACAAAACTAGTCCTTGTAATTAAATCCTAAAAACCAAATCCGGATCCACTTTTAACTTAAACCAAAACCTACCCTAAGCTTAATCCAAAAAGCCCACCCAAAAATAAACCTCAGCCCAGTCCAACAAGCCCTTGACCCGAGTCCAGTTGACTTCGGTCAACACCCCCAAAGTCAAACACCACCTCCTTCTTCCCTTTCCCTCTCAGACGTCCCCTTTCCCTCCTCAAACACCACCACTTGCTACTTCCCTCCTCCACCTGCCTTCTCCATCACATCCAACCTCTCAATCCCTCCAATCACAATCCAAGGAGAACCCCCCACAATAAATGCTTATACCACCCCTCCCCTACACGCAACAGAGCAATTTGCTCTGTTTGCAAATTTTCCCGCCAATACACGTGTTACATGGAGAGTGGACCAAAGTTACAACAAAGTGGTGGGAAATGATGGCATTGCATCTGGGAACCCTAATTGGGAGCTATAAATAGAAGAGGAGGCACAAGGATGAAGATAGTAATTAATTTAGTTTTAGTTTATGACGTTTAATTGCAAATTTAAATTCTAGGGTACACCCAAGCTCTTAAGCAGTGGTAACCTTCTTTTTATTGTATTGTAACTTCATTTCAGTTATAAATTTCAAGCTTCCTTTACTATTACATCTTATGCAATTTTACTTATATTTCAATTTTTCATATTGTTCAGTTGATGTTGTTTTAAGCCTTATGTATTGGACTCTTAGCTCATATAAGTTCCATTAAGCTTGTTCAAGCTTTAGAGACCCCTAAAATCCAGTACTAGTAGAAGATGATCAAGAAACAAAAAAAGTCAACATAAGTCAACTGTTTGTATGTTTGTTGTTTGTTTCAGGTTTTGAGCATAATCAAGGAGCTGAATTGAGTTTGAGAGTGCCTATCTAAAGATAGGCTACATAGGAAAATCCCTTGTTCATGCTAGGGATAATCTTGTAAGTGTTTCTAATTTCAATTTTCCAATCAAAATTATTAGATCTGAGTAATCTTTGGTTTCTAGTGTTAATCTGTGCTTGGTTGATTTAGTTGAATATTGTTTGAGTAGATTTACAGCTTGATAATCAATTTTAGTTATTTGAATCTTTAGTTAACTCTTAATCTTAAATTTAACTGTCATTAAGTAGTATAAGTAGTGTATGTGTGTTATGCATGTTATACATTGTTTCTGAATGCTTAATCTATGCTACTGAGTCACAATCAAAAGTTAGGAATCAAGTTTATATGCCTTAATCACCTTATGCTTTGAAAATCATCAAAACCTAAACATAAGGGTGTGTTTGGATTAACTGTGTTCAATGTGCTCAAGGGTAAATTGGTAGTAATTTTTGGTTCAGTCAAGTTACATTAGGTCTAAGTTAGTTTAGTAAGTCACAAAATTGGTTTAGTGTAAAGCAAAAAGTCAAAATCTTACTCTAATTCCCAACACAGTCAACTGTGTAGGAATTTTGAGTCCATAAGCTCATAATCTGATTAGGAGTTGGTGATTTAGCTTTTAGTAAACTTGTTTTAGCTTAAAACATCATAATCAGTAAGTTAGATAGCTTAGAATCTCATATAAGTCAACTAGTTCAAAGTTTCTTGAAAAGTCAAAATACACTTCTCAGATTTTCACAAAACTTGTGGGAATTTTGTAGAATTTATTATTAGGATCTAGACTTTGAAATTTTGTGGAGTTGCTTTCTACCACCTCAGCTTTAATATCCCACCATTTTTACATTTTTAGGATTTTTGTAAGTGGGCCCCATTCACCCTCAAAGACAACTGCAGGGCAAGGGTATTGCCCTGCTCAGACCAGACCTCAGTCACAACACCACTTTGTGGTGGTTTTGTGACCATCTCAGTGGGCCCCACACCCCTTAGATAGGTTTTTACATCCCCCCTCCTACCAGAGTCTCACCTTTGACCATAGCTTTGACCTGAATGCCTGTGGACCCCACCTGAAAGTGCTCACCAAGTTTGTCCCAGTTCTGACCCATAAGTGCAAATTGATAAGTGCTTATTTCATTTTACTCAGCTTATTTGTGCTTAGTGTTTGTTATTTCTAGCTTGTTTGAGTTTGTTAAACCTGTTTGCATCTGTTTTCATCACTGTGGACCCCACCCAAGGCCATTTGACCTTATTTGACCAAACAGTCAACCAAAGTCAACTATTTAAGACAAGGGGGTGTTATAGCTTATTTATAAGCTATTTCAAAAAGTGTTTTCATAAAAGTTTATCATTTTAAGGTGTTTAGTAGTTCTGTAAAAGAAAAATCCAAAAAAAATTAGTTTTAAAATAAGTGATAGTTTCTATTTAATTCAAGTTAAGTTTAATTTTCATTTTTAGATTTTAATTAAGTAACTAGTGTTTTTATATTTTTATTAAATACCTCATATATTAAAGTAGTTATAATAAATTTTTCAGATTTTTATTTTGTCATTTAGTGCTAATTAGATTTAATTTTAATTTTCTTTATTATTAATTAATATCAAATATTAAATAGCTTAATTAGTTTTTATAAGGTTAAATCTAGTTTTTATAATTTTTCTAGTTCTAATATAGTATAATAAGTTTTTAGAAAATATAATTTTGAATTCTACTGTTCATTTTATATTTTTCTTATTTTAATTGTTTAAATTAGTATTAAGTTAATTAAAAGGTAATTAATTAGTAGATTAATCTTAAAATATAATTTTTAGAGTTTTTATAATTTTGTAGGATTCCTGTAATGGTTAAGTAATTTTATAAATTTTATCTTAATTTTCCAAGTTAATTTAGTATTAATATAAATTAAAAGTAGTTTAAATAGTTTAATTAAGTTAAATAGTTTTTAATTAATTACAAAACCACAAAAAGACAAAAATACTATTTCTAATTTTTTATACTTTCTTCAAGTTCTAATTTAGGTTTAGAAAATATTTTTGTTAATTTTTAGTTTAATTTAAATCATTTGTCATTTTTAGTTTATTTAAATTAGATTTTAATTTAGAATTTAAATAGTTTAATTAATTAAATAATAGTTTAATATCATTTTAATCACTTTTATCATTTCTTTTTCATTTTTAATTTTAAGTTTTGAAAAGTGTCAAAAGCACCCCCTGTAGTTTCATAATTACCAAAAAACCCACTTTTCCAGTCCGATACGTGATCTTAATTGTCAATTTGTGCATATATCTGGTATCTGATTATTGTGAATATTATATCTGTTTGTCAATACCAAAATAACAGTAGCAATACCAATCCCACATCATCTGGCTACTGTCCTCAGTGCCACTTTCTCATAAACGATTCCAAAAGCACCATTTCAATCTCGTCGGGACTTTAACGACCCGGGAATACACTATACTATCACCGGAATATTGATTCTAGGCTGTCTTTGACTTGTTGACCTTGGTCAATAAAAATCTGACGGTTCTGAACCAATCAAAATTTGGCGCCGCTGCCGGGGAGGTTGTTGCGTGTTTTAAAATCGTTTTAAGTTTAGTGGTTTTCAAAACCCTCCCTGTAAAAAGTTTTTTTTTAAAACATAATCATATCAAAAACGTTCATTAACACTTCTCCTGAAGTGTTGAAAACACCAAAAAAATTAAAAACAATCAAAAACAAACTGTGAAGTTAAATTACTTCGTGTTCTTTAAGATTACAACCTGAAACAGTTGGTATAAGGTAAGTTCTGACATTAAATTGCGAACTGAAGAGGAAACCTATTTACTTCCTCTCGCCAACCTGCGAGTAATCTTAAAGGGACGATTTCGGTTAACGAATCAGTTCCAAAAATATTTTCCAAGTTTTCTGCACACACACCCATAAGCCTAAAGCAGTTTTTCAAAAATCAATTAATAAACCCATAATAAGTTCCCAAACTTAAGATTAAAACTTGCCTTTGTATCCCTGTGAGTAGTGTACCTTTTTCAAAGAAGCTGCTCACTTGTGATTATTGGTTTAAGTTCACTGTGGTTTTGCCTCGAACTTGTGTTGAAAAATTGTTTTTAGTGCATGCGCACTCGGTCTCAAACAAAGAATAAAAAACAGAAAGACGTACCCGAGCTACGTTCTAACACAGAAACCGAAATGGCCGCTGGGCCACCACCACCACTATTACCACCCCCTGACCCTCCTAGGGATGAGCCAGCTCCCGATCTCCGAACTATGGAGGAGCTGTGCCAACCTACCATGCAAGGGCGGGGTGGGCCTATTGCACCACTCACTATTGGGGCTGCGGACTTTGGCCTCAAGCATCACATGATCCAACAAGTCCAGAATTCGTGTCAATTTCACGGATTACCGGGTGACGATGCCAACAAGCATCTTGACAAATATCTTACGGTCACCCAAAGCATGAAACAGCATGGTGTCACCGATGATGCCCTTCGGCTGTACCTCTTCCCCTATTCTCTCGCTCATCATGCCACTGCATGGTTTGACCGACTCCCAAAGAATTCTATTCGAACCTTTGATGAAATGGTAACCAAGTTTCTAGCAAAATATTTTCCACCATCCATGGTTACCAAGTTACGTAATGATATCAGCAACTTCCGGCAACTTCCCGATGAGTCTCTTTTTGAGGCTTGGGAACGTTATAAGCTAGCTATTGATCGGTGCCCTAACCACAATATGTTGCAAGTTACCATCATAGATACCTTCTATAATGGTCTGACATTGAGGCACCGAGACATTCTCAATGCTGCTGCTGGTGGGACCTTTATGAAAAGGCGTCCCGAGGAGTGCTATGACTTAATCGAGAACATGACTGCCCATCATAACTTTTGGGATTCCTCTGCGGAGAGGGAAGCGTCATGTCATTCCGTTACTCCCTCATCATCATCTCCTGAAATAATCGCTCTTACCAAAAAGATGGATGATATTTCTACGGCTGTGTTGAGAATGAACCAAACGATGCAACATCAGGTTCAAAATCAACAAGTGAAAGCCGTAACCCGAAGTTGTGAAACTTGTGGGGGACCACATCTGTATTCCGAGTGTCCAGCTACTGCTGAATTTTCTCAAGAGAACGTTTATGCTGCTAACGGTTCCTACAACACGGGGGGTAATTCTTACCAACCGCAAGGGGACCGTAATCTCTTAAGCTATCGTTCCAACAATTTTATCGGACCTCCCGGTTTTAACCAAAATCAAAACCGTAACACGAATCAGAATTTTAACCAAGGTCAAAACTCAAATTTCCAAAACCCGAACCAAAATCAAGGCCAGTTTAATCAAAACAATTTTCAAAATGGCAATCAAAACCAAGGTTTTCAAGGAAATTTTCAAAGAAACCAGAATCAAGGGAATTACAATCAGGGTAATTTCAATCAGAGAAACACTTTTCAGGGTAACAACAATCAAAACCAAGGGAATTTTCAAAACAACCGTGTTCAAAATCCCCCTGTTCAAAATCAAAACGTTGTTCCACCCCCGTCTTCCTCCGATGCTGAAATTAAACAATTCATGAAAGCACAAGAGGAAACGAATCGGTTATTGATCAAGACGATCTCTGATCTTCAGAAGTCTTTAAATGATCGACCCTCGGGCTCTGGTACATTACCGAGCAACACGATCGCTAACCCGAGGGGCGATGTCAAGGCGATCACTACCCGAAGTGGGGTATCATACAATGGACCCTCGATTCCTTCTACCTCTTCTTCTCCTCCTAAGGTAGCGGAACGTGAACCTGAGGTCACTACGGACAAGGTACTTCCTACTAATAACGGAGGTACCAACAACGTCCACCCTCAAGTTGTCCCGGTCCCGGCTCGTAAGCCGAAAGTTGTATTTGATCCTCCTGTGTATCCTGATGAAATCTCAAAGAATAGCCCTAAGCCGTCAATTCCATATCCTTCACGAGTGACTGAACAAAAGAACCGCGAAAAAGCTAACCATCAGATGGAAAAATTTTATCAAATTTTCCAAGAATTACACTTTGATATTAGCTTCGCGGACGCTCTTCTTCTCATGCCTAAGTTTGCTTCAACAATCAAAAATCTGATAAGCAACAAAGAAAAACTTTGTGAGATGGCAAAAACTCCTCTTAACGAGCATTGTTCAACAGTGCTCTTGAAAAAGCTTCCCGAAAAGCTTGGAGATCCCGGGAAATTTCTCATTCCATGTATTTTCCCTGGGATGGTTGAATGCTTTGCCTTGGCCGATCTTGGCGCAAGCATTAACCTGATGCCTTACACAGTCTGGAAAAGACTCTCACTTCCTACTCTCACTCCGACCTGCATGACACTCGAGCTTGCAGACCGTACCATATCCTGTCCTCTTGGCATTGCCGAAGATATCTTCGTGAAAGTAGGAAAGTTCCATTTTCCGGCAGATTTTGTGATTGTTGATTTCGATGCTGACCCACGAGTCCCTCTCATTCTCGGGAGGGGATTCTTAAGAACGGGTCGTGCTTTAATCGATGTATTCGAAGAAGAAATCACTCTACGTGTTGGTGGCGAAGCCATAACATTCAATCTTGATCAGACTTCAAGATATTCTTCCAATTATGACGCTGAAACGGTTAACCGTATTGACATCATCGATATTGCGTCGGAGGAATCATCCCAAGAAGTCCTTGGTTTCTCATCCAGTGGCAGTCTTTCTACTGACCCGATCATTTCCGACTCTTCCCCTTCCCTCACTCCGTTTGAGGGAGGCGACTTCCTTTTGGAAGAGCTCGAGGCTTTTCTTGCTCAAGATAGCTCAATTCCCGATGGAGTTGATGAAAACTATCTTGACCCGGAGGGGGACATTCTTCTCCTTGAAAGATTGTTAAATGACGATCCTTCACCCTCTCCGTCACCACAAATTCTTCATAAAGCGGAAGTCAAAAATGTTGAAATAACTGAAGACTTTCCCGAGGTTGAGCTCAAGGACTTGCCTCCTCATCTAGAATATGCATTTCTGGAGGGTGATAATAAATTACCCGTCATTATTGCCAAAGACTTAAAAGATGAGGAAAAGGCTGCACTCCTAAAGGTTCTTAAGTCTAACAAGCAAGCAATTGCTTGGAAACTCTCCGACATTAAGGGCATAAGCCCGAACTTTTGTACTCATAAAATCTTAATGGAGGATGACTTTAAGCCAGCTGTGCAACATCAGAGAAGGGTAAATCCCAAAATCCACGAAGTTATCAAACAAGAGGTTCTTAAACTTCTTGATGCGGGATTGATTTACCCTATATCTGACAGTCCTTGGGTTAGCCCAATTCATTGTGTTCCTAAAAAGGGTGGCATTACCGTTGTCACCAACGAGGATAACGAGTTGATTCCAACTCGTTTGGTCACGGGTTGGCGTGTTTGTATTGACTATCGAAAGTTAAATGAAGCCACCCGTAAAGACCATTTTCCTCTCCCTTTTATGGACCAAATGCTCGAAAGACTTGCGGGGAATGAATACTACTGCTTCCTCGATGGCTTCTCGGGTTACTTCCAAATCCCCATTGATCCCCAGGATCAAGAGAAGACTACCTTCACATGCCCCTACGGAAATTTTGCTTACAGACGTATGCCTTTCGGCTTATGTAATGCACCAGGCACGTTCCAGAGGTGCACGATGTCTATTTTTTCCGACATGATCGGGAAAACTATGGAGGTATTCATGGATGACTTTTCGGTCATCGGGGATTCATTTCAGACTTGCCTCTCCCACTTGGAACAGATGCTTAAACGTTGCAAAGAAACGAATCTAAGTCTCAACTGGGAGAAGAGCCACTTTATGGTCAAGGAGGGCATTGTCCTCGGCCATAAGATTTCAAAAAACGGGATCGAGGTTGACAGAGCTAAAATCGATGTCATTGCCAAATTACCTCATCCCACCACCGTAAAAGGTGTTAGGAGCTTTTTGGGTCATGCCGGCTTCTACCGTAGGTTTATCCAAGATTTTTCTAAGATTGCCCGGCCTATGACCCATCTCCTCGAGAAGGATGCTCCTTTCATCTTCTCTCCTGAGTGCATCGAAGCTTTTGAAACATTAAAGAAAAAGCTTACCGAGGCACCGATTCTTGTTGCCCCCGATTGGGACCAACCTTTTGAGCTTATGTGCGATGCTAGTGATTTTGCCATAGGTGCGGTCTTAGGGCAACGAAAAGCAAAATACTTTCAGCCCATACACTACGCAAGCAAAACTATGACTGAGGCTCAAGGTCATTACACCACCACTGAAAAAGAACTCCTAGCTGTGGTGTATGCCTTCAAGAAATTTCGGTCATACCTAATCTTGACTAAATGCGTAGTGTACACAGATCACTCGGCTTTGAAATACCTATTTGCAAAACAAGATGCAAAGCCGAGGCTTCTTCGTTGGGTTCTCCTCCTTCAGGAATTTGATATCATTATCCGTGATAAAAAAGGAGCCGAGAACCTTGCTGCTGATCATCTCTCACGATTAGAGAACCCTCATCAAGATGTGTCCGAGAAAAAGGAAATAAATGAAACATTTCCTCTCGAGACACTCAATGCGGTTGCTTTTCGTGGTGACTCTACTACCCCGTGGTTTGCCGACTTTGCAAATTACCATGCGGGTAACTTCATAGTGAAGGGGTTAACGTCCCAACAAAAGAAAAAATTCTTCAAAGACGTTAAACATTACTTCTGGGACGACCCCTTCCTCTTCAAAATCTGTGCCGATCAAGTCATCAGGCGATGTGTATACGGACAGGAAGCCACTGATATTCTCAAGGCTTGCCATGCTGGACCCACCGGGGGCCACCATAGTCCTAACTACACCGCCAAAAAGGTGTTTGATTCCGGTTTCTATTGGCCCACAATCTACAAGGATGCCCACGAATTAGTCAAAGCCTGTGATGCTTGTCAGCGTCACGGGAATATTTCACAAAAGAACGAAATGCCACAAAATGCTATTCAAGTTTGTGAAATCTTTGACGTCTGGGGCATCGACTTTATGGGGCCATTCCCATCTTCTCACGGAAACAAATACATACTCGTGGCTGTTGACTATTTGTCAAAATGGGTTGAGGCAAAGGCCTTACCCACTAATGATGCCCGAGTAGTTGTGAAATTCTTGAAATCCCTCTTTGCTCGTTTTGGAACCCCACGTGCCATCATTAGTGATCGCGGTACTCACTTTTGCAATGATCAATTTGCAAAAGTCATGCTTAAGTACGGTGTTACTCATCGTCTTTCTACCGCATATCACCCCCAAACAAGTGGGCAGGTGGAGGTTTCCAACCGTGGTATTAAACGGATTCTTGAGAGGACAGTAGGTGAAAACCGTGCTTCCTGGTCGGATAAACTAGATGATGCACTCTGGGCCTTCCGTACAGCTTACAAAACACCCATCGGGTGTACTCCATACAAGCTTGTATACGGGAAGGCGTGTCATTTACCGATCGAGCTCGAGCACAAAGCCTACTGGGCATTGAAACATGCTAACTACGACCTTCATAAAGCGGGTGATCACCGTAAGATTCAAATCAATGAATTAAATGAACTTCGTGATCAAGCCTACGAGAACTCTTTGATCTACAAAGAAAAGACAAAGAAGATTCACGACTCTAAGATTAAGAACCGAGTTTTCAACGTCGGTGACAGAGTCCTTCTTTTCAATTCCAGATTAAAGATCTTCTCGGGGAAATTAAAAACCCGATGGACTGGACCATTCACTATTGCTAAAGTATACCCATACGGGACTGTTGAGTTATCTCAACCCGAAGGTCCCAACTTCAAAGTGAATGGTCACAGATTGAAACATTATTTTGGAGAGGACACACCACCCATGGTTGTCCCGGATCTCCAAACTTTCCCCATGGACCAATGAATTCGGGGATCGAGTCAAGCTAGTGACTCGGTGAACAAAAATTAGCAGCATATATGGGTTTTCACCCGTATTTCTGACTTCTTTCTACTTTCTACCACCCTAGTGTGGGGGAGTGGCCATCCCCCACCGTTTCAAAAGTAAATATTTTTCAAAATTCAATAAACATGTTTCGTATGTATATTATGTCATTCAAGTCCCGGGCTGTCAAGACAAATTTACTACAGTTAATCATTCACAAGTGATTAGCTAGCGTGGTAAACTTGACACAAGCTTGGGAAGTGTATGTATATTATTATTCATCTTCCAGGCTGTCAGGGCGAATTTATTACAGTTAATCATTCACAAGTGATTAGCTAGTGTGGTAAACCTGACACGAACCTGGAAGGTGTATGTATATTATAAACTTTATCATTCAACTCCCGGGCTGTTAGGACGAATTTATTACAGTTAATCATTCACAAGTGATTAGCTTGCGTGGTAAACCTAACACAAGCCTGGGAGGTAGTGAAACAAAAGCAAAAGCAAAAAAAAAAAAAAAAAAAAAAAAAAAAAAAAAAAAAAAAAAAGATTGTATGTACAGATAAAATAAAGTGAAAAATAGAAATTTCCACAGTTAGAATCGAATATTAGCTTTTCCCGCTCAGAGATTCGGCATAATAGCCGGGACTTTGAATATTGAGGACAATATTCAGTTCTAGTGTGGGGGGGGGGGGGGGGAAATTCTTACGAATTTTATCACAAAACTTTCCAAGTACCCCCATTTTTAGGCCAAAATTTTTCAAAATTTTTCACTTTATTCCAAAATTTTTGTGGTTATCAATCCACCAAAGTCTAAATGACAAAGGGATTGGCTAGTCCAGGAGCAAACGGCTCTTGGTAAAGACATCTCAAACCCGTTGATGGCTGGCAGTTTGCCAAAAATTGCATGGTTCCTCAGCTCCCCCGCATCCTCATAAGCAAATGAGCTGGCTAGCCCACAAGATTATGGCTTGTGGTAAAGGCCGTGGAAAAACCATAATTGGTAATCAGCTCACCAAGATGTTGACTTAGTCCATCAAGATGCTGGCTAGTCCAGAAGCAAACGGCTTTTGGTAAACACAAATCAAATCCGTTGACAGCTGGTGGTTTGCTCAAAATCACACGGTTATCAGGTGTGCCACAGTTCTTACACCTGGCTACTCCAGAAGTGATGGCTTTTGGTAAAGAGTTTCAAATCCATTAAGTTTTTCTCAAAAGATTGCTAGGGACTAGCAATGTTTTAGTGTGGGGGATTGATGAGTGTGTAAATACTCATCATTTTTACCAATTCTGAACTGCCAAAACATCCAAAAACACTCAATAATGAATCAAAATAGTGAAAATATCCCAGGAAAGTGTTTTACATGTTTCAAATGCAAAAATACCAAAAACAGATGAAAAACACATAAAGTTTGCATAATTGGCAGTTTCAGTCCCCCAACTTTCAAAAGTTGTCAAATCTAGTCCCTGGAAGTTTAAAATGAAAGAAAAATCATCCCAAGGCAAAGAAAAGTCAAAATTTATCAAAATAAGTCCTTGGGTGATAAAGTTTGAGAAAATTACACCTTTACCCCTCAAAATCCAAAAATGGCAAAACAGGTCCCTGGAGTTTGTGAAATTAGCAGATTTGGTCCCTGAGGTTTAAAATAATACTTGTGGTCCTTGTGCTAATATTTAAATGCAGGTTTGGTCCCTTGGTGAAAAGATTGGTGAAATTACAAGACAGGTCCCTAAAGTTTGGGAAATTTACAGATTTAGTCCCTGGGGTTTTTAAAAGTGAAAAACTCAAAATTACACCTCACACTAATCATACTTTGGCATTATACATCCTTTAAAATACTTTAAGAACATGCCAAATCCAGCCCCCAAACTTTGCCAAAATTACAAAACTAGTCCTTGTAATTAAATCCTAAAAACCAAATCCGGATCCACTTTTAACTTAAACCAAAACCTACCCTAAGCTTAATCCAAAAAGCCCACCCAAAAATAAACCTCAGCCCAGTCCAACAAGCCCTTGACCCGAGTCCAGTTGACTTCGGTCAACACCCCCAAAGTCAAACACCACCTCCTTCTTCCCTTTCCCTCTCAGACGTCCCCTTTCCCTCCTCAAACACCACCACTTGCTACTTCCCTCCTCCACCTGCCTTCTCCATCACATCCAACCTCTCAATCCCTCCAATCACAATCCAAGGAGAACCCCCCACAATAAATGCTTATACCACCCCTCCCCTACACGCAACAGAGCAATTTGCTCTGTTTGCAAATTTTCCCGCCAATACACGTGTTACATGGAGAGTGGACCAAAGTTACAACAAAGTGGTGGGAAATGATGGCATTGCATCTGGGAACCCTAATTGGGAGCTATAAATAGAAGAGGAGGCACAAGGATGAAGATAGTAATTAATTTAGTTTTAGTTTATGTCGTTTAATTGCAAATTTAAATTCTAGGGTACACCCAAGCTCTTAAGCAGTGGTAACCTTCTTTTTATTGTATTGTAACTTCATTTCAGTTATAAATTTCAAGCTTCCTTTACTATTACATCTTATGCAATTTTACTTATATTTCAATTTTTCATATTGTTCAGTTGATGTTGTTTTAAGCCTTATGTATTGGACTCTTAGCTCATATAAGTTCCATTAAGCTTGTTCAAGCTTTAGAGACCCCTAAAATCCAGTACTAGTAGAAGATGATCAAGAAACAAAAAAAGTCAACATAAGTCAACTGTTTGTATGTTTGTTGTTTGTTTCAGGTTTTGAGCATAATCAAGGAGCTGAATTGAGTTTGAGAGTGCCTATCTAAAGATAGGCTACATAGGAAAATCCCTTGTTCATGCTAGGGATAATCTTGTAAGTGTTTCTAATTTCAATTTTCCAATCAAAATTATTAGATCTGAGTAATCTTTGGTTTCTAGTGTTAATCTGTGCTTGGTTGATTTAGTTGAATATTGTTTGAGTAGATTTACAGCTTGATAATCAATTTTAGTTATTTGAATCTTTAGTTAACTCTTAATCTTAAATTTAACTGTCATTAAGTAGCATAAGTAGTGTATGTGTGTTATGCATGTTATACATTGTTTCTGAATGCTTAATCTATGCTACTGAGTCACAATCAAAAGTTAGGAATCAAGTTTATATGCCTTAATCACCTTATGCTTTGAAAATCATCAAAACCTAAACATAAGGGTGTGTTTGGATTAACTGTGTTCAATGTGCTCAAGGGTAAATTGGTAGTAATTTTTGGTTCAGTCAAGTTACATTAGGTCTAAGTTAGTTTAGTAAGTCACAAAATTGGTTTAGTGTAAAGCAAAAAGTCAAAATCTTACTCTAATTCCCAACACAGTCAACTGTGTAGGAATTTTGAGTCCATAAGCTCATAATCTGATTAGGAGTTGGTGATTTAGCTTTTAGTAAACTTGTTTTAGCTTAAAACATCATAATCAGTAAGTTAGATAGCTTAGAATCTCATATAAGTCAACTAGTTCAAAGTTTCTTGAAAAGTCAAAATACACTTCTCAGATTTTCACAAAACTTGTGGGAATTTTGTAGAATTTATTATTAGGATCTAGACTTTGAAATTTTGTGGAGTTGCTTTCTACCACCTCAGCTTTAATATCCCACCATTTTTACATTTTTAGGATTTTTGTAAGTGGGCCCCATTCACCCTCAAAGACAACTGCAGGGCAAGGGTATTGCCCTGCTCAGACCAGACCTCAGTCACAACACCACTTTGTGGTGGTTTTGTGACCATCTCAGTGGGCCCCACACCCCTTAGATAGGTTTTTACATCCCCCCTCCTACCAGAGTCTCACCTTTGACCATAGCTTTGACCTGAATGCCTGTGGACCCCACCTGAAAGTGCTCACCAAGTTTGTCCCAGTTCTGACCCATAAGTGCAAATTGATAAGTGCTTATTTCATTTTACTCAGCTTATTTGTGCTTAGTGTTTGTTATTTCTAGCTTATTTGAGTTTGTTAAACCTGTTTGCATCTGTTTTCATCACTGTGGACCCCACCCAAGGCCATTTGACCTTATTTGACCAAACAGTCAACCAAAGTCAACTGTTTAAGACAAGGGGGTGTTATAGCTTATTTATAAGCTATTTCAAAAAGTGTTGCTCAGCACGATTATGTAATTTATGTATATTAACGATTTATGGTTCTTGAGATGTGTAATTTTAAAAAATGAATGAAAGTGAGTTTTAATTGAAGTATCTATTATTATTATTATTATTATTATTATTATTATTATTATTATTATTATTATTATTATTATTATGAAAGAAATCCCATTGGAGCCTCTTTACGCACCATAATCTCAGCTTTGGAACATATATCAACAAGGATATCACGCACCAAATTATGCCTGAACTTGACACCCACTTCGCTAGCGCAGTGGACAGCGTGATCCCCCCACTGGTCCATACGGTGGACATTGCAACTCGGGCATAAGCTGCCTTCAGAGAACATAGGAACCGCAAGCCTGTAGCATAACACCGATCAAAATTGGCGAGGATTCATCATTTGTCCGTATCATTCCTTAGGACCCACTATAAACCCTCCAACCAAACGAGCTTTAATTTTATGTCTAATCCACTTTACATATGACAAGTGAAGTATGATATTTCTCTCTACTCCTGATAGCCTTTGATTACTCTAACTGTTGCGATCTAATTGTTAGACATAAAATTAGGCATGTCAATTATGCATATTAATCACTACTCCAAATATTAGGGGATGCCTCTCCCATGCCTCATCACCCACAAATAATATCATGTCACCTCATTCCATACATCTCTCATGCCTCACCATACTTTTTTAGTGGCAACCATGATTCCATGCCTCATCTAATTTTATTTTTTATTTTTTGTATTCAATATTATATTAAACAATTTAATAAAAACATGACATTTCATTAATAGTTAAAAGAAAATTACATAATATTAGAAAAAAAAAAATAGGAAATCACTAGTTATCGAGGTATGTTAAGTTTTGAGCCACTACATGCTCCATAAGATCATATCAGAGACGGTGATAGATATTTTCGTCAAGTAACTCCGGTAGTACATTTGGGTCATAAACTGGCGCGACCGGCTGATCCATTATATGAACCGGTGATATTGCCTCTGGTCGTCTTTTAAAATCATATTGTTCAATATAATACACGTATAAACGAGTTTTTGAATCTTTTCGACGGACATAGCCTGGAGAGGACAACTGAGAATAAACCATATTCCCTTAAGACGACCAAAAGCTCGTTCGACATCCTTTCTTGCAGACTCTTGTAGCTTCTTGAATCTCTTTTCCTTCGGGTCAGTGTGATACGGATATGCTTTAACAAACGTTGAATACTTAGGATAGATTCTATCGGTAAGATAATATCCACGTTTGTAAAGCCGTCCACTAAAAAAATGAACTATTTGGCGCCGTTTCATTTCGCTCCGTATGTCACACCCCCAAAATACCTGAATGGCAGCGGAATGGAATACCTGGGGTGACGGTCATAGCACCACAGTTACAGTTATATAGAACGACCTAAAGTGTCGTTTTGAAAATACATCGTTTGATTTATTTAAAAACATTCAGAGTTACAAAGCATATGTCCCAAAGTCTTGAAAAGTTTAAGGAAATAAGTTTGGTACAATCAAACGATAATATATAAGTGCATGAAAATCCAAAATGAGACGCGTCATCCTTGCTACTCACTAAAATGACTCCATGCATGCCATGAGGGATAAACCTTAGTTACCTGAAAATACATTGCTAAAACGGTCAACATAAAGTTGGTGAGAAATCATAGGTTTATAAGTTAAATCGGATGTACATTAGCCATAAGTAAAGTAAAGTGACAAAATGTCATAAAGAAAGCTACATTGACTCTTAAGCTCATGACCCCGAAGCTAGACATAGTTACTTGGCCCCAAATGAGTGTTTACCAGACACTCTAATAAATTAGACATGAAATGCATCCGTAATTCCGTTGGAGCAACCCAAACACGGATGGAGGAGTCACCCTCAATAGATCTATTCACTCACTCTCGCTTGTAGATTAACTAACGGTCCATGATAATAAAGGGGACTTGTCATGACGTGGTAATAAGGCAACTTAAGCAATGTACGGAATTTAATACTTTGGCATGTACAAAAAAAATAAGTGATGCAATATATTCTCCCCCGTGGGATTTGAAATCAAAATATTGAATTAAAAACGGGGCTATGAAAACTCACCTCGAAGTAATGATACTATGAGATGAAATGATAGGGACAACAAGGAACGAATATCAACCGCAACCTAAGATGAATGATAATGATCTAATTTAGATCATGAAATGATGTAATGAATGTACATGCACATGATACCTATACCACTCATAACTTGAAAATACTAGTTATTGTCAAAACAATATATTTTCCATACTTAGGAAAAATAAGTCTAACTAGACTTATAAAAACTAGTCGTAGGATATCGTATATAAAACGTTAGTGTTATATTCATCGCCTTGAAAACCTTGTAATAACGTCTAGTAGTCGTATAATTAAGCTTGTGGTCATACGTACTTCATTAGTTAAGGATATAATTCTTGAACAATAAATCTAAAAAATATAGTATTTAGTACGTAGTTATATTATTTCTATTAGTGACTACTAATATATATATAGTTTTGACGATTTTAAAACGTGTATAACTTTGTCGTTTTAAGTTCATTTTCTTCGTTCTTTATATCCACGGATTCGTCTTAGTATGTAATAATATATTTTTGATAGCTCGGCTTCTCTAGGTTACGTCTAACACCTCGGTTTGTCCGACGAAAATCATCCAACAGCATGAAATTTTCAGAAAAATAGTTTTCGTCGTTAAACTTGCAAAAAACATATCTCCTTCGTTATAAACCCGTTTTAATCCGTTCTTTCGCCAAAAGTTTCGTTCTTGAAAGTATTTTCTAAATCTTTGGTTAAAAATTTCCCCTGAGTTCCTGAGTTTTCCAGATTTTGCATTTTGGGACAGTAGGTTCCTAGATAAATTCTAAACTCATTTCCAATGTTCCAAACTAGTTTCTAATCCACTCAAATCACTTCCAATCACCACAAATCTAATTTATTCCTACCATACACCTTCTTAAGGTGTCATGGGTTCTTAAACAATATCATCCAAGTAGATCTAACAAGGGTTTCCATTTCTAGGGTTTCAAAGATATAAGTATATATAATGAGTGGTATAAACTAACATATGCCTGAAATCTTGTATAGAAATCACATGATCATAAAGATAACTTGAAGAAATTATGAAAAAGAGTTTTGATAACTTACTTTGAAAGATTATAGAGCTTGGATGAGTAAAACCTAAAAAACCTTGAGTTTTTATTTCAAAACTCTAACAAGGATCACCAAAGGAACTTAAATATAGCTTGATCTTGGAAAAATGGTGGATTTGTTCTTGGTTTTGGTTTTGGCCCTGGGTTTTGAGAGGAGAGGAAGAGAAAATATCTTTCTTGCTTTGTTACTAGAATGAGGATGAGTGTTGTAAGAAGTTAACTTAGATATTTTCTAAGGTTATAATACATCAAAAAGAATTAATGCTAGAGGTTAAAGGGGGGGGGGGGGGGGGTTGTGGCCGGTTTTTGAAAGAGGAAAAATGAGGCAAAAGTGTTTTTGATTTAATTAAAATGGGTAGTGGAGGATAAGTGTAGTTTATAGTTATAGTTTTAGTTGTAGGTTTTAGGTAGTTTTGTTATAATCGGGTACTGGGTTTGCGAGAAATAAATTTTAACGGAGTTAACTGGGACTTAATAAAGTCATAAAAATGATAAAAATATGTTGGGTGCAAAAATTGAGCGTTTGGACAATTATTATTTAGTTTTCACGAAAACCGTCGTAGTTATATTAAACTTACGTTATAAATTAAATAAATTTCCAAAATATCGGGTAAATAAATTTTGTAATTTTTGTGATGTTGTAAGTGGTTTAAAAATATATCGGGACCATTGTGGGATTTTTAGATATGTTAGTTATATTTATTAATCGCGTGTTAACGTTTATTTAAAAATAAATATACGTAAAACGTTAAATATATCAAAAATATTAATATGAATATTCTACGAGTGGTATAGTATGCAAATGCTATTATGATGATATGTAGACTATTTCTAGTCCGTATGAAATGTCCCTACTGATAAAGCATGAATTCGCACCTGAACCAATACAGTTGCGCGAATTTAAATACCCGTAAACTAAATTTACGATGAAATGAGCAATGCACATGAATAGTGTTTTCTTTCCAGAAATGAATAGTGTTTTGTGATTAGTAATATTTTTGAACACTTCTCAGAATATCAAACTGACCTCAAAAATGATGAATAGTGTTCTGATGAATAGTAAATTGTCAAAGTTTGGAAAATGACCTGAAATGGTGAGTTGTGACACTGTAAGATACAATGGAGACTGGTTCAAAACATTGATATCGTTGTTTGAACCGGGAGGACCAAAGAACGAATGCCAAATCCACAAATCATTTGAAGCGACGACTTCAAGCATAATAGTCGGGTATTGGTGATCACCTCTCTTTATTGGCCTCTCAAATGTCTAGGACAATTTCGCCAAACGAAATGTGTACAATTAATGCTACCAAGCATTCCAGGAATGTGATATTTTTCTTCATGTGCCTCGAATAAACGTGCAACGTCATGGGTTGTCAGCCAACGTAAGAACTCTCGACTATATAATATAATTATCGCATCGCAAAAATTATCAAGGCATTCACATACAAAATATTAAATAATAATAATAATAATAATAATAATAATAATAATAATAATAATAATAATAATAATAATAATAATAAACGAAATAAATAAATAAAAATGACAAGGTTAACCTGACGTTCTTCATGCCATGTTTTAAATAATCATCATATCTATCTGGTGGTTCACCCGTTGCGAGTTGCCGAATGACCGATGTGCATTTTCTAACGCCGTAAAACTTTTCTTTCCCCTCGCGTCTTGACCCTCTTGAAACCATTCAAAATTCGCTTCAATATCACCAACAATTTTTAAAAACAAGCTTTTATTCATACGAAAACGGTCACGAAAAACATGGGCGGGAAACTATGGTTGTTCGACGAAATAGTCATTCATTAGAGTTTGTAACGCTTTTTCACGAAAACGGGTGACATACTCCCGGATTTCGGTAGTGTTTGCCGTGTCTTCAATGGAATCATACGTGGCTAAAAAGGTTTCTAAGGTACTACCGGATAACAATAGTTCGGAAGAGTCGGCGGGAAAAATTAACTCGTCCTCAGATGAAGAAGAAGAGGATGAAGACATTGTAAATAAAATGTGATTTATTTGTGTGAAAATATAATAAATATTGTGTGAATTGTTTGTGTGAAAATATGGTATTGTGTGAAAATATAGTAAATATTGTGTGAATTGTTTGTGTGAAAATATGGTAAATATTGTTTGAATTGTATGTGATTTATATAGTAGGGTACCCGCGCGTTACAGCGGCGGGTACCCTAAAATATATATTAACGACACCAAATATCTAGTGGCCTGTCTGCATGTCCGTCACGGACAAATAATCAGTATATCAAATGCTTAACGATATTTTATAAAGTGCAATAATTGAATAACAAACATTTATTTATGTGACTACAAATTCATATGATAAAGTCTTTTACAACATATGTATATACACCATATTGAAAATCCTACACACATTAATATTTTACTCTACTCGAAGAACTTCTCGATACACAACGTTTGACATGTACACACCCCCTTGATCAAATTTTTTGGAAGCTTAATGTTTTGGAAGCATAATTAGATTGTATATTGTGGTAAATAGTTGTATATTTTGGTGAAGAAATGTTTTTAATAGTGTATTAATTGTATGGTTATATTAATGGTTTTTTTAGTTTTATTTGTGCTTTAAATACTTGTAAATTATGCTTATTTACTTGTATTTACTTAAAAATCTATTTTTGGTCATCTTAAAAAATTAATATGAGAGAGGGTCAAAGATGTATTATAAGTAGTATAAATAAAGAGAATTTTTATTTTTATTATTTTTTTTAAAAACCCAGCGGCTCCTTTTTTCGAAAGTGAATCCCATGATTCAACGACATACATTGCCGAGCTTGTTCAGGCCTCGTCCATGCTGAGCCACTGGCAACGGTGTTGCCGAGCGACATGGTACATGCCGAGGGTTCATACCGCTCCACTGTCACCCCCTTATGTGTTGTTATATATGTAGCTTTTAATAGTCTTCAAATTGGTTTAATGGTAATGTATTTCCAAAGTCTAACAAACCAAGAAAATATCGATTAGTCTGTGTAGATCGTCAAATGCGGCCAAATACTCCATGACCGGTTTGATCGAAGTGCTCTTATTGTCAACAACAACATCAATAAATTGTTCATCCAATTTTTTTTAACGGCATTTTATTGATAAACTAGCAAGGAGATTGACATCTAAAAAAAGACATTATATATATATACTAAAAGGCAGTACGTGGTACTGTAGCAAACGCTATAGCAACAGTGTTTGCTACAGTGATGTCAACAGTAAATATGTGAGTCCAGTTACTGTAGCAACACTGTTCATTTTTTTTTTTTTTTTCAAACCATGGCTTTAATTTTAAAACCAATTCAAACACCGAGTCGACTTCGTGGTGGTGGTGGCTCGGCTGCCGTAACGAGAAGAGGGGAAAAAGGGGCTCACACGAGATTTTAACACAAGTTTTAAAACCACTTTCATCAACAAAACATTTATATATTCAGATCTAACAAAAATAATAATTAGGGTTTTGTTAAAAAAGATTTTTATTAAAGAAAAGATGAGAAAAATAATGGTGGTGTGCTCGGTTACCAAGAAAACGAAGGGGAGGTGGTGGCGGCATGGCGTGGCAGCGGCGGTGGTGGCGTGATGGTGGTCTCTGGGCGGTTTTGAAACGATTGCCACGTACTTTCGGAACGAGCACGTCCCGATCTATCTTTTGGTGTAAAAAAGTAAAAGTGGCCGGAAAATTTTCCGGTGACCGGAAGTTGGCCGGAGATGGTGGTGGCCGGCATTGGTAGAGAGAGACAGAGGTGGGAGAAGATTTTTAGAGAGAGAAATAGTGTGTGTGTTTTGTGTGAAAATGAAATAAAATATTAAAATGTGGGTTTTTATATATAATGGGGAGGGAAGTGAAATGTAAATTGAAAAGTGAGGGTGGGTTTTGTAACTTTTGGGAGGAGGGGCTATTCTTGCCAAATGGGGTTAAACTTTTCACGAAATCACTCCGGGGCTCATTTGACATAGCAAACGTACTCGAAAAATTACGAAACTTGCGGCATTGTTCACGAAATCATTTTTCCAACGAAAACAAGTATAAATTTGTAAAACTTTCAAGACTTCAATAAATATCAATATATTTAGCAAATCTTTGGTACAATGTTCTAGGTTGTGCCGGTTCGTTAAGGAAATAACACTTAACGGCAACAAAAGAATTCCGCAGTAACACGCGGGTTGCAAAACTAGTTAATATAAACGTACCGGGCTTTAAAATATGCTAATTGTATTTGAGAACATGAAATTTTTGTTTTTGCTACTACTACTTTTGAGTTCAACTATTTAAAACTTGTTAAAGTCCTAAGTTTCAAATTGCAGTCTAAGTAAAAGTTACAAAATTAGCCCGACTGAACATGTTGTACTACTTACACAATATTGATGATGAAAAATAAAAAATAAATAAATAAATAAATAAATAAAAAGAAAAAAAAGGCTTCTTATTTAGTTTAAACGTGTAGATATATCCCATCCACATGGTGCTAAAAGAAATTGGCTTAAAAAGACAAGAAATTAGTGGGCCGTGTATCATAAAATTGTAGACTGGACATTATTGATAATCTGTTTAATCCGAAACTTTTGATATATTAATTCTTTATATAAAACTTTACATAAAAATATTACACATTAAATTTATAAAATTGCATCATACATATAAGAATGTCATTTTGGTATCCAGATTTTTGTATTTAAAGTGTTGAGTGATAAATGTATTTGAACTTTTTTTTTTTTTTTTTTTTTTTTTTTTTTTTTAGCTCAATTCGAACTCAAACATATTTTTTGAAAATTAAAATCCTACTTTAGAACATTTTGCGAACTTCAAGCTTTTATCTCTTTTTTATATTTAATCTTGAAGCAAAAGGTAAAAGAGGTGAAATATGCGACAAGAAATTCTTGACATCCATACATTTTTTGTAAAAATATTGTAATAAACTAAAATACGTAGTTCACCGGAAACCAAAATACATATAGCTATTATTAGGAAAAACACATCAATGGAAAATATTTGCTCCCACAAAACTTAGTCACAAGATACCCGCTAGTTTAGTTTAAACGTGTAAATATATCCCAGCCACATGGTGTAAAAGAATTGGCTTAAAAAGACAAGAAAGAAATTTGGAATTATATTTCCCACTTGATTTATGTAATACTAGAATGGCACCGGCCCGGCGCGTTGCGGCCGGGGCGGTTGTTTTGGCTGTTGTATTTGTTTTTTTGATGTCTTCGTATTGCTTTTTAGCATAATGATCGTTATTGCTTCAAATAATTATCATTGTAAAAAAGATATATAAGCAATACACTTAATAACATATATGACCAAAAACTCAATGGAAGTCAATAAATGTAGTCGCAAAAATATCATTCAAAGTACAAAAACTATATCTGTCTTCTTTGCGAAGTCCTTTATGCCAAACAAACATTTCAATTGCTTGCGTTCAACAACAGTTGTAGCTTCTCCCATATACACGACAATAGCAGCTCGACTAGAATAGTAAATAAGCTGATGCAATTACTCTCTTACGGGTCAATAACATGCTGTTACACAAAGCATCTGTTCTAGTAGTTAATGTTAACATTTGCTGGCATTTTATATTTGTAAGCCACTTATGCTTTATCCTTTTGTCATTACTGTGAGCTCTTTAAACTTCAAATTCTCTACCTTTTCAACCATTGTTGATTTTTCTTTAATATCTGTAACAACACATTCGAAACAACAACAAAAATCCAAATCATCCTTTATACTTTAAATTAGAATGCTAGAGTTTATTTAGAAGCAATACTACACATAAAGGTCCTAAGGTGCCACAAAGTGAGCTCTAAGTACCATCATTCAATATACATAAAACATATACTGCAGCTCCTAAGGCTGGTGGTCACTTTACCTGATTTGACTTCTTCATTTTTGTCATAAAGGTGACATGAGTTACCATTGTCTGACACAACGATATAATCCACATTGCCAATTGTTAATGTAAATGCATATTATAGGAAAATATAATAGAACAATTTGATTCTAACAATGTGATATATCCTACCACAGAAAAAGAATTCCCATGCAATTCTCACATAGAATGCGGCATATGTTCATATTGAAAAAGTCAAAATAGCTCTAGACTACATTATCTCAGAAAACCCAGCTACAATTATCCAAACTACTACGCTTAAAACCAAAGCTAGATGAATCACCCAGAATTAGATAATGGCCTACTTGAAATGTCCGTGGCTAGGGGTTGAGTGATACAATCAAAAGAGTTGTTGCATATTGTTGGTGTCATTTTGCCAGGCAATTCTGGAAGTTAAATCAGCTGATCTAAGGCTATTCCCTTCTAAAAAGGCCTTCTACTAAATGCAATAATTTGTTCTTTATCCTCTATTAATGCATTCTGAAATTGTTTCTTGTTCTCGCTCAAACTGCAAGATAAAGAAACGACTACATAAGATCGTTCGGAAAACAAAATCAAACTATATGCTATAATGTATTTTGGCCGAACACTTTAAAACACCTCCAATTATAAGTAGAATGTAAACAGAAAAGTTATGAATAAAAATTGCTTACTTCACTGTTGATTGGCACTGCTCATTTTCATAAATACATGTCATTAGAAGATCAAGGGATTTCTGTTCTTCGAAAGTTTTAGTGAGCCATTGCAACCTTATTAAATCAACGAAATGTTTCATGTTGTTAATTATTGCTCGGTACTTTTTTTTAACATATTACAATGAAATGTTAACGAATAAAAGCTTCAACAAATACACCAATAACTTGCAAGGTAATCAATTCAAAATATTAAGTGGCGCTTAACCCGTAGCTTTCAAGTAGAACGATATTTCAACTTCACTTATTAACATTCTTTCGACGCACCTCGAATTCCTAACCGCAGCTCGGTCTCCGCTGCTACTTCAGATGATTAGAAACTGTTGGGTCACTGAATTCCCCAATCTTTCTCTAACAAGGATTTGAACGTAAAATCCCCTAAGTGTAAGCAAGTCACTGAGTGAACAGTAACTCAGTGAGTCACCTTCAGGATGCTAAGACCGAGCCTAAGAAGAAAGGTTCTCCATTCAGTGAGGCGGAACTCAGTGAAGTGTGATCTATGCAAAGAAGAAGGTGATGGGTTCAGTGAGGATGACAATAACTCACTGAACCCCAAGACTCCTCAACAACTACCATGGTACTGATGACTGATGACCTGAAGCCTGAAGTTTTGGCGGGACTGGGCGGGAAAGTCTGAGTTGCATTATTAAAGTGCTTTATCACTTTAATGTTAAACTTTCCCAAAATGGTTAAAACCAGTCTGTAATCAGAAAGTGCCTTTTGGACTTAACTCAATGAAGGTTCCTTGCCAGAAGAATAATATCTTTCAAGATATTGTTAAGGAAGCTTTATGTCCAATGTATAACTAGTTGCTCTATACTTGTGTATAAATAGGTAGCATAAGAGAGGAGTAAAAGTTGACAAGTTTGTGCAATTAATGCAAAGCATTCACAAACCACTTTTACTCCTCCAAAGAACAACACACCCCTGAGATAGCTCAGTGGGTCCTGAAAGTTGTCACTCAACATAGATTGAGTTTAGTGAGGAGTCAATACCATACTTGTCGTTTTCAATCCCAAGTGTTATTCCGCAAACACTTGGGTACGATTCTTTTTGATTAACTTCTAATAAAGAATTAAACGTTGAAAATATTGTCTCTTATATTTACGTTTCTTTATTGTTAATCGTTTTATACATCTTTGTTTAAAGTCATATAACTTGGTTACTTTAGCTTTGTAGTTATAGTTAACCAAGTAAAAGGGACCAACAAGTGGTATCAGAGCCTCTGATTTGTAAAACTTAAACCTGTTTTCAAAACTTAAGAGTGCTCAAGTTTTTAAAATCAAGATCCCACTATGACTGACATAGATGTTCCCCAACTTGTCGACAAAAAGGGTGGAAGTTATTCAGCAACTGCCCCTCGACTAGAAGTTGGCAAATTTAACAAGTGAAAAAAGCGAATGCTTTGCTACTTAACTGGGATGGAACCATATTACATTAAGTTGATTAATGATGGTCCATATGTCCCAACAACTGCCCAAGGTTTAATTAAACCTGAAGCTCAGTGGACCCCAGATGAAAGGAGGGTGGTCAATCAAGACCAGCGCCTGAAAAGCATCATTATATCATGCCTCCCTGATGATATAATGGAATCAGTGATCAATTGTCCCACTGCCTAGCAGACATGGACTGACCTGGTTCATAGCTATGAAGGGCCTTCTGATACCAAAGAGAATAGAATCATGGACCTGAAGGTTGAATTCAATACCTTCAGGGCCAAGGATTCTGAAAGTCTCTCTGAGACTTATACTCGGTATAAGACCCTCCTGAATGAGCCGACCAATGATGGTGTTATACTGTCAAAACATGAGATCAATGTTGGTTTTGTAAACAGTCTCCCTGAGAAGTGGTTAAACTTCTCTCAGGGATTGAGAAATGCAAACCACATTCAGAACCTTGAGCTCCCTGCCATCTATGGGAAGTTTGTCTATGAAGACAATCTTATCACCAGGAGATACCCTGGTAAAGCTCAGGAGACCAAAAAGGCCTTGAAAATTTCACCCATATCAACTACCTTCTATTCAAAAGGTGTTGTGCAGGATTTTCAGGATGGATCTGATGATGAGGTTGACTAAAGAACCAGTGAGGAGTACCTAAATGATCTTCAAATTGAATTTCATGAAAGGGCACTCCTTGCTAATTCAAAAAGGTTTTTTAAGAAAAACAAATTTCCTTCAAAAGCAAATGACAACACTGAATGCTTTAAATGTGGCAAAATGGGCCATTTTGCTAAAGATTGTTTTTCAAAAACAACCTCAGAACCATCCTTCAAATTTTCAGGAAATAACTCTTTTTCAGGCCCCAGCAAATTTCAACCAAAAATGCTTCAAAGATTTGAAAAAGTCCCTCAAATTGACTTTGAAGCCAAGTACAGAAAGGCAAAAGCTAAACTTGCCCTTCTTGAATCATCCTCAACAGTCTCTCAGCCTCCTCAGGCTCCAAAGCCTTCTCAAGCCAAGAACAAAGGGCTTGTTGCTGAAACATATGACTGGGATGAGGTTGAAGTGTCCTCTGATGATGATGAAGTTCACATCAGTGCCCTGATGGCTCTGTCAGATGACAACAAACTTGTTGTGGGGAAGAGTCATGCAAGAAATGGTGAATGGGTTAACATCACTATGAGGAAGGTAAATCTTTTACTTTCTATGGATGATAATGATGATTGGAAATCTTACTTAGATTATATTAATGTTGATCTTAAGTATGTTGAAGAGCAAAGACTTAATTTGTTTTCAAAATTTAACAAACTGAGTCTTGAATTAAATCATTGTAGAGATGAATTACTTGCTTTAAAACAAGCCAAGCTTGAAAGTGTTACACTCCAAATTCAAAACTCTGAACTTGTAAAACAAAATCAAGCTCTTCAGGAAGAACTTAAGAAAGAAAAGGAAATTATTTGGAAATGGACTCAGAAAACCCCAAACTTTATGAAACACTGAGTCTCACACCCAGCCCCAAAAAGGCAGGTCTGGGTGATGATCAACTCACTGAAGTTTCTGGGGAGAGTAGCCATTCTACAACTTTTCTATTAACCAACATACTCTCTAGCAAAGAACTTGCTCCCAAACCCAGTGATTGGATTGAAAGAAACAATCTTGATAGTAAAATGCCAAATTTTAATACTGGAAGAATTCTGGAGCCTGAAAGTCAGGCTATCAAGGAGCTGCTAGGAGTCACTGATTAACTTAGTCCTACTAAGTCCATCACTGAGTCTAAGTCTGATTCACCACTCCCTCCACTGAAACAACTTCAGGGAGCGGAACCCAATTCTGACCTTGCACCATTAGTCTATCAACCACATTCTCCCAAAGAGAAATCAGGGTTAGGAAAGACTATTCTGAAAAGACCTACTCCTGCACCCACTGAACACCAAAAACCTTCAGTACCCACTGAAGTGAAGCATGAAAGCACTGATTCAAAAGTTGATCAGCTTACTGAACTTGTTAGGATGCTGAGTGAGAAAATCGAGTCTACAGAGAAAAACTCTGACTCAAAATCTACAAAGCCCTCAGTATCCTCAGGTTCTTCCAAACCTAAAACCACACTCAGACCCTCAGGGAGATGTGAACTGTGCAATTATCCAAATCACAGCACTGATAAATGCTACAGAGTCCTGTTTTGTATGATATGCAAACAAGAGGACCACAGAACTTGTGATCACATCCCCCACACTGCTTCTTTAAAAGCAAGGGGTCTATACAAAAACCAAGGCTATCAGTATGCCACACCTTCCAAACAAAGACTGAAGGCTAAGCCTTTCTCACCATGTCCTCACTGTGGTTTCAATGATCATCTTCCTGATGATTGTATGATGAAAGATTGCTGTGACATCTGTGGAGATCCCTCCCATGAAACCAGGGGACATGACAAAGTGATTCAGTCCAGAAGGAAAAACCAAACCAACACTTCTCAGTCACCTGAGGCATCAACCTCCACAAAATGTAAAACATGTGGAAGCTCAGGTCACACAAATTCATACCATGATTCACTAACTGAGTTCAAAAAGTCCCTGAGGACTAAGCCCACCAGAAAGTGGGTCAACAAGAAAAACTAACCTAGTTTACTGTTTGTGCAGAAACACATCAAGGATCCTACTTGCCATCTAGACAGTGGGTGCTCCAGAAGTATGACTGGTGTGAAAAGTTTTCTGCACAAATATGTGGAAGAACCAGGACCCAAAGTAGTATTTGGTGATAACTCATCAGCTCCCACTGAAGGTTATGGTTCAGTAAACTGCAATGGTATAGTTTTTACAAGAATAGCTTATGTTAATGGTCTCAAGTACAACCTGATTAGTGTTTCCCAACTATGTGATGCCAAATACATAGTTCAGTTTGATGACAAGAGAGGGACCATCTTTAATGCCAACAAGGAAGTTGTGTTGATTGCCCCTAGGAGGGATGATGTATATGTCCTTGACATGTCATCCCTGACTCAGAATGGGACTTGTCTATTCTCAAAGGCAAGTGAGACAATCAACTGGCTATGGCATATGAGACTTTCTCATCTCAACTTCAAGAGTATCAACAACCTGGCCAAACAGAACAAAGTTCTGGGCCTTCCATCCCTGGTGTATACCAAAGACAAGCCTTGTTCTGCTTGTGGAAAAGGAAAACACCACAGGGCATCATTCAAAACCAAACAAACCTTTTCCATCAAAAGCTGCCTACATCTTCTTCATATGGACCTTTTTGGACCTGTCAGTCCAATGTCCATTCACCATGAGAAGTATACTCTGGTCATTGTGGATGAATACTCAAGATATACTTGGGTTTACTTCCTGACCAAGAAGAGTCAGGCAGCTGAAATCATCATGTCATTTGTCAGGAACATTGAAAATCAAAATGATGTCAAAGTTAAACAGATCAGGACTGACAATGGCACTGAATTCAAAAACCAAGACCTTGAGTGTTTTTGTGATGAGAAAGGAATTTCTCAAAATTTCACTTCTCCCTATACTCCTGAACAAAATGGAGTAGCTGAAAGGAGAAATAGAACACTCATTGAGGCAGCAAGAACAATGTTGAATGGCTCAGTCCTCTCAAAACATTTTTGGACTGAGGCAGTTAAAACGGCCTGCTACACTCAAAATAGGTCAATCATTGTGAAAAGGCATAACAAGACTCCTTATGAAATATTCAAAGGAAGGATTCCTGACATCAGCTACTTTCATGTATTTGGGTGTCCTGTGTTTATACATAATCACTAGGATTACTTGGGTAAATTTGATGCCAAAGCTGATGATGGATACTTCCTGGGATATTCCCTGGTCTCTAAAGCCTTCAGGGTGTTCAACACAAGGAGACAACAAACTGAGGAAACTTATCACATTACTGTTGATGAGAGCACTGAATCCATCAGGTTCTCAAATTCCTCAGTAGAAGAAATTGGTATTGATGACTCATCAAGATATTCTCCTGATGCGTATCATCCTGAGAACAATCCCTCAACCCAATACCAAGCTGATGTTGACGTCTCCTATTACATCATCCCTCACAACCTACCCCAACCACCTATCAGTGAGTTCATTGAAACTCAGCCTGTCTCAAATGAGACTGACACCACTGAACAAATTGTTCAGGAAACCTCAGAACAAATTGTTCCTACAGTAGTCACTGAAGCACATATTGATGAGTTACCTCATGTTCCTGAGTCTGAACCTAATCAGGCTCCTTCAAGCTCAAATTCTTATCCCAAACCTCAGGATAGCTGGACTAGATCCAAAATCATTGAGCTTGTGAACATCATTGGTGAACCCACTTAAGGCATGCTCACAAGAAGCAAGGCTGCAAAACTCAAGGCTGCTACTGCCAATATATGTCTTTATGCTGACTATCTCTCAGAGATTGAGCCAAAAAATGTCAAAGAAGCCCTGACTTATGAAAGTTGGGTTCAGGCCATGAGAGATGAATTGGAACAATTTGACAGAAATGATGTCATGACCCTTGTTGAATGCCCCCAGGGTGTTTTAATCATTGGTATGAAATGGGTCTTTAAGAACAAGACTGATGAGAATGGCATAGTCATCAAAAACAAAGCAAGACTGGTTGCAAAGGATATAATCAACAGGAAGGTATAGACTATGAGGAAACCTTTGCACCTGTTGCTAGAATGGAAGCCATCAGGATCTTCCTTGCCTATGCAACTTACATGAACTTCAAAGTTTACCAAATGGATGTTAAAAGTGCATTCCCGAATGGTAACATCAAAGAAGATGTTTATGTGCAACAGCCTCCTGGTTTTGAAAGTAGTGAATACCCTAACCATGTCTACAAGCTTAACAAAGCCCTTTATGGACTGAAACAAGCACTCAGGGCATGGTATGAAACTCTTTCTGCCTTCCTGATCCAAAACAAGTTTGTCAGAGGAAAGATTGACAACACACTGTTCATCTACAGAACAAAGGATGATGTCATTCTTGTCCAAGTATATGTTGATGACATCATCTTTGGCTCAACTAGTTACAAACTTTGCAAACAGTTTGAGAAACCGATGACCACAAAGTTTGAAATGAGCATGATGGGTGAACTCACATACTTTCTTGGACTCCAAATTAAACAAACTGAAAAAGGAATATCCATTTGCCAAGAAAAATACCTCAGGAACCTACTAAAGAAGTATGAGCTCACTGACTGCTCTTCAGTAAAAACTCCTATGGTTCCTCCAAACAACCTTGGCCCTGATCTCACTAGAAAATTAGTGAATCAAACCCAATACAGAGGAATGATTGGCTCCCTGATGTACTTACTTGCCTCAAGACCTGATATCCAATTCTCAGTCTGCCTGTGTGCCAGATACCAGGCTGGCCCTAAAGAATCACATCTCACTGCTGTCAAGAGAATCATCAGGTACCTGAAGGGTACTCCAAACCTTGGTTTGTATTACCCAAAATGTTCAGGATTTGATCTCAAAGGGTACACTGACTCTGACTATGCAGGATGTAACATGGATAGGAAAAGTACTTCAGGATCCTGCCAATTTCTTGGTGGTAAACTTATGTGTTGGAGTACAAAGAAACAACAGTCAGTGGCCATGTCCTCAGCTGAAGCTGAATATATGGCTGCTGCAGGATGTTGTGCAAATGTACTATGGATGAAGAGCCAACTGAGTGACTATGGCATTCAGTATAAAATGGTACCTATCTTTTGTGATAATACAAGTGCCATAGCCATCTCAAACAATCCAGTACTTCATCAAAGAACCAAACACATTGACATCAAATACCGCTTCATCAGGGACCACATCTTTAATGGAGAAATTGAACTACATTTCATCCCCACTTAATATCAGCTAGCTGATATCTTCACAAAACCTCTGGATGAACCCACTTTCACAAGATTGAAAGCTGAATTGGGCATGTTGGACATAGAATCAGGAAACTGATCAAAGATGTTCCAACCTGATGTATATTCTCTAGGTCCCTGATCACACTCTTCCTGAAAGTTTTTTTGAATGAAAATTCATTCAGGGGGGCTCAGGATGAAAAATGGCATTGAATACCCTAACTAAATGCTCTAAGTACTTAGTTAGTTAATGTCCCAGGTAGGTAACTGAATCCTATTAAATATAGGAATATATGTCACTTACACAACTGGCATCCACTCCTTGGGCCCCCACATCTCTCTCACCAAACACCACTGAGCATTAAATGCTCCCTCACACACAAATGTTGTGATGATTTTTACTCTGAAAAAGTGCATTATTTGCTTAGCCGCACAACTGTTCACCCACGATGTGAGAGAAAATAGGGTAATGGGAATCGTGATATTTAATGCGGATATCAAACCAACATTATTATGCCGTTTCGGTTAAATAAATTAAACCTTTGGTATCCGCAACATCACTACCCTAATTCCCACCCTATAAATACCCCCACACAAAAAAGGGAAAAACACACACGTTTTTTTTTAAAACTTAACAAAACTCTTGCAAATCATTTTCAAAACTGCGTGTGTTTCCCTCACTGATACCTATTTTTCAAAAAAAAAAAAAAAAACAGGCTTTTATCTAACCCCAAATGGCTTCTTCTAAGGTCATAAAATACGCACCCAATGTGCATTTCCAAATGGAAAGCGTAGACCTTACAAAGAACAATGTGGTGGGGAACTTTGCCTACTCTGAAGGGTACCCTGAATACAGGGAGGTGGTGAAGTTCCTTCAGAACTGCTTTCTGACCACCTCATTCACAAAAACCCCCTCACTCATCTATCTTGACTATTTGAGGGAATTTTGGTGCACAGCGGTGGTTGAAAACCCTGATGTGCCAAAAGAGGCCAAAATAAAGTTTACAGTCAAGAATGGAACCAAGTCCCTAACTCTTGACTATAAAACTTTTGTCAAAGCCACAGGCCTTGACTACACCACGACCTTCACTACCCAACCCTCTGAGAAAGAGGTGAAGGAGGTCTTACTGGAACTGAGACCCTATGACAAAAATCACCCTGAGGTGACACCAGGGTCCCTCTTATCCAAAGCTCCTATAATAAAGACCTGGTTCCCAGCTCCCTGGAGGATTCTAATGACTTTTGACATTCAGGTTCTCTGGGGAAATAAATCCTCTACTGAGCAATTGAACACTACTCAGGCAATGATAGTGTTCTGTCTCATTGAGGGTAAAATGATTGACCTTGGAGAAATCATCTTCAGGGACCTCATAGCAAAGTTAGGGGGAAGTCTAGGCAAAAACACATGTCATACCCTAGATTCGTTTCCTGTGCCCTACAAGACTTGCTTGGGTCTGAGTATGTTAAGCCTGACATAGCAGGTTTTGAGCCTGATGTCCTACACAAGGCAAATTACTCTCGTGACCCTCTTGAGGTTACACCTGTCACCCTGACAATGTATATGCGTTCTGCTATCCAGGGTGACAATAAAGTTTCACCAGTCCCCTCTCCCACCAAGAAGGTAAAGAGGAAGAAGGGACAGGGGTCCAGGAAGATGGCTCAACCCAAGTCACTCGACACTGAGACCTCTGATCCCAAGCCTACCATAAGGAGGCAACCACAACCGCCCTTGACTGCTGACACCATGAGAATCATAACACAGTCACTAGGCCTGCAACAAAATCCAACGGAGGGCACTGAGACATCACACTCAGTGTCCTCGGGCATACCCGTTCCCAAAGACTCTACTGTCATAAACAAGACAGTGGAGCCGGAACTAACCAAACCTTCACATCCTGCTAAAGGCTCTGGCAAATCACAACCAGAGTCTCAAGGAGTAAGGGATCCTAAATCCTCGGTGGGGCAGCACTACTCCACTGAGAAGGGGGTCCACAAACAATCACATCCCACTAAACGCTCGGGTCAATCACAACCCAAGCATCAGGGAGTTCACGTTCCTAAACCTTCGACATGCCAGAACAAGCCTGTTGGAAAGGGGGACATAACCACTCAGGTGCCTGATGAGGACATTCGCAAAACAACGCTTTTGTTCGAGGGCACAAAAACTCATCCCAAAGACTCAGTGGGAAACAAATAACTCGCTGATAGGGACACAACATTCACGACTCCTCAGGATGACACTGAGAAATACCCACCAGTGTCTGAAGGGGTCACGGGGGACAAAGATTCAGAGGGATATAAACCACCCGCTGATATGGAACCCATAACCACTCCCGGAGGTGCGCATAACTTGGGAACTGGCCTTGAAGACCAGGTAGGTAAAACCCAACCTACCGGATTTGAGGGGTCAGGACCTGGCCAAAACGAAGGCAAATCTTCTTATGAAGAGGAGCCGGATAACCTCCAGTTGCAGATAACCTCCCTGGCAGATGCTCAGGCTGTCTTATTTTCAGATGATGAATACAACAGTGATGAGGAATTCTTCACGGCCGGAGATGATATGGAGGTTAAGGAGACAGTCCCTGAACCTGTCAATCAGTCTCCTTCAGCCTCTAACCATGCAGAAGCTGAAACACATTCCGAGCCGGAAACCTCAGGAGACGATCAAGCTCCTCTCACTGAAAAAGCCTTCACAAAATTCATCAAAAAAATGACCAATGTTTTGTACAGGGGGGTCACTGAAGCGGTGTTTGACATGCATACTGAGCAAGCAGTCCACTATCACCTCCTCAAAGATGCTGTTGAAGAATACAACGATGATGTCAGGGAGCAAAATTCTAATGTCACCTACTCCCTGACACAAATGGCTTCTCACATCAACTCATTTTTGGAATCCCTTAAAGAGCTGACTAATGGGGTTAAGTCGGTTCAAGAATCAGTCAAGGATGTTCCTGAGCTCAACAAGAAACTACTTCAGGCGTCTGAGACATACCAGGTAAACACGGTGGCTCTCACTGAGTTACTTGGCTTAATAAAGGGTTCCAATGTTCAGAATCTCAGCTCCATGGTAAAGTCTCTCAAATCTTCCTTCACTCAGTTGGAAGCATCAGTGACAGCTCAATCCCTGAAGTCCACTTCTCTGGCATGGACAATGGGATCCAGAATGACTGCCCTTGAAAGCTCTCAGGCTGCACTTGACTCCAAGGTATCTATCATCCATCAGGATACTGCGGAGATCAAGTCAATGATGACGGAAATGTTTCAAGTCTTCAAGGGTACCTCTACTTCATCTTCAGTAACTCCAACACTTGCCATCACTGCAGCTCCGACAATTGTTGAGGGGGAGAATGTTCCTGAAACCCCTATTACTGATGAACAAGAAGCTTGACAACCCTCTCACACTGAGGGGTGCATGTCACTGAAGCCACACCAATCACCGAAGTTCCTCCAGAAGAAGAACCAGCCTCCTCTACTCTCATACAGGACAGAGGAAAAATGATTGCCACCACCTCTGAACCTGAAATAGTGCTCGAACCTGCTTCCACAATTGTCAAAACAGATCCTGATGAACCCATCAGGGTCCCGTATGAAATCAATGGAAAAGTATATCAACTCACCAATGACCAAATACAAGCCCATATGGAAAGAGTTGAGTACATGGCGAAGGTAGCTGAAGAAGAGAGAATGAGCAAGCCTGAACTAATACAGGTTGTTCATGAGGAAGCTGAAAAGATTGGTCTGGACATTGAAGCATTAGCATATGAGCAAGCTGGTGCAGCCTTTAAAAAGGCTCAGGAAGAAGAAATGAATGCTCTTAAGAGGGAAAGGGAAAACAAGCTCAGGAAGGACGCTCAAATAAGGAAGAACAGGATCAAAAGGTATCATTGGGTGATGAAGGAAAGGCTGAAACCTGAAACCATCACTGACATTCAAATCCACAGAAACACCAAACCCGCAATGGTCACAGTCTTCAGGGGGGCTGATAAAAGAATTATTAACATTCATAACCCATTCAGATTTGCTGACTTTGGGATTACTGAACTTGATGAGCTCCGTCCCATCATTGCCAAGAAAAACAATGTCGTGGTACCTGACCTTCTCAAGTCACTGAAGGAAAGATATGACAGACTGAGTGCAATGCCTGAAGCCCTCAACATTCCCTCCCTTCTTCCTGCTTCAACAACTGGAACTGCTTCATCAAAAGCCATAAGGAGAAAGAAGAAGCACATTGAATTCGAGCCTGAGATCAAGGTCCCAGGATTGGATTGTGATAGGTTCGTTCCTGAAGGAATCACCTTCGTGAACAACGTTGTGCTTGAACACCCTGAAAGAGGTCTATGCTTTATGGATGAGTATGGAAACCCTGGGTTTCAAAGATGGTTTGATATGGACAGGGCAGGGGTCAAGGCAATGTTAGTATACCTGATGTTAGCTTCTCCTATAAGGTCTGCTGAAAACCAAAGGTTCTGTCAGGACCTTAAGGCTATGATTGAGGAGCATCCTGAGAGACACCTGCTGAGATCAAAGAAAGCTAAGCTTGAGGCACTTGGCTATCATCTGAACATCTGATCTGCAACAACTATCTTTTTTTGTAATTTGTAGGAATTGTAATAATTATGAATAAACTGATGTTTTGTTTAAAAAGTTATGTCCTACTTCAATTACAACAAACATTCAGCAAGAGAAGAAGAACCCTGACAATTCATGCTGAATCAAGAAACACTTAGGCTATTTGTATGTTCAAATAAGGGGAGATTGTTGGGTCACTGAATTCCCCAATCTTTCTCTAACAAGGATTTGAACGTAAAATCCCCTAAGTGTAAGCAAGTCACTGAGTGAACAGTAACTCAGTGAGTCACCTTCAGGATGCTAAGACCGAGCCTAAGAAGAAAGGTTCTCCATTCAGTGAGGCGAAACTCAGTGAAGTGTGATCTAAGCCAAGAAGAAGGTGATGGGTTCAGTGAGGATGACAATAACTCACTGAACCCCAAGACTCCTCAACAACTACCATGGTACTGATGACTGATGACCTGAAGCCTGAAGTTTTGGCGGGACTGGGCGGGAAAGTCTGAGCTGCATTATTAAAGTGCTTTATCACTTTAATGTCAAACTTTCCCAAAATGGTTAAAACCAGTCTGTCATCAGAAAGTGCCTTTTGGACTTAACTCAATGAAGGTTCCTTGCCAGAAGAATAATATCTTTCAAGATATTGTTAAGGAAGCTTTATGTCCAATGTATAACTAGTTGCTCTATACTTGTGTATAAATAGGTAGCATAAGAGAGGAGTAAAAGTTGACAAGTTTGTGCAATTAATGCAAAGCATTCACAAACCACTTTTACTCCTCCAAAGAACAACACACCCCTGAGATAGCTCAGTGGGTCCTGAAAGTTGTCACTCAACATAGATTGAGTTTAGTGAGGAGTCAATACCATACTTGTCGTTTTCAATCCCAAGTGTTATTCCGCAAACACTTGGGTACGATTCTTTTTTATTAACTTCTAATAAAGAATTAAACGTTGAAAAATATTGTCTCTTATGTTTACGTTTCTTTATTGTTAATCGTTTTATACATCTTTGTTTAAAGTCATATAACTTGGTTACTTTAGCTTTGTAGTTATAATTAACCAAGTAAAAGGGACCAACAGAAACACATAAGCTTTAGTTTGTAGAAATATCAGTATCAAATTATGGTGTTTGCCACATAAGAGCCAACATAACAAAACTATGTAATCTATACTAGTAACATAAGCTACAAATATTAAGTAACATAAGCCATAAATATTAGTATATTATAAATCAAGACAGTGATTACCTTTAGTACATTGTTATAAATATCTGCTAAAGTATATTTGGTGATTCCAATCACTATGAATGTCTTCCCACAGGTTGTTTGCGTATATATTGGCCAATTCCAGTCATTACAAATGTCTTCTGACAGAAACACATCCATCTTAGCCGTCAATCCCACGGGAATTTGAACCGCAAAATTTGTCCATTTTAGCCCATACTTCAGCCCTATAAAACATCTATTTCAGCCACGTTTCATGACTACAAATCCACCCATTTCAGCCCTCAAATGCAGACGTCGCAACCCCTATTTCAGCCCCCAATTCTACATCCATTTCAGTCACCAAACTGACCCATTTTAGCCCCCACTTCAGTCCCCAAACACATCCATTTGTGTCCTATTTGATCACCCAAGTTTATAGCTTCTTTGCTAGCTATTATGAACCATGAAACTGCACCTTGTACGTACGTATGTGCTTCCTTTACACTCATTTTCTTGCCCATTTTGTCTAGAAAACTGCTCAAGAAATGGTCACAATTAAGAATTGCGGCAAATTGAACTACTTGACTTTGAAACTCAGATAACGCCTTGTTTCATCTGGCTTGGTTCTTCTCAATGGTGCAGCTTCGGGCAACACCTCTGCAACCAACAATTAGTTTACAACATTACCTCACATTAGATATATGTTGAAAATCATGACCTAAAATCCATTTGAGAGTGATTAGCTGACTATCGCATTCCTCAATGATTATTATTGCCTTATGTTTTGGCATTGTGAGACCGCCACTGGTTCTGATTAGCTATGGTTTCAAAAATTAATTGTGCTAATTAAATCAGTTTTTGAGTAGGTGCAACACAGCTAATTACAATAAGCTAAGTATTTAGCGTCATTTAACATATAAATATTTGTCCACAACTTGAGAGTTGAGACAGTATAATCACAACCTAACAATATCATAATATAGTTATTTCATATTAGATGATCACTTTCAAAATGCACATCCAAACATACCCTTAAATTTCACGAATCTTACCAGGGCAATCGGTTCTCGGAGAGGTCAGTTGTCCAACAACTTGGTCAAAAGTTCCAGCCTAAGCATCCTTATGAGTTAAAAAGTTCGACGGCAAGTTGAGAATCTTCTTTATGGTAGCAGGAATAGACGAATGCTGATATTCGGAAGTGGGTGTTGGTCGCATGCCAATGCCTAAAATGATAACAGCAATCAGAAGTTACATCGTAACGGTTACTGTACATATTAGAACAACTCTTTGAATAGACGTCCATTTTTCGCTTATCATTTTACTCTCTAACGGCACACCACCACTAACATGAGTTATGCCGACCCAATGCTCATCTATCGTCCATTTGAATCCACCACTTCTGACACCTTAAATCCCGCTATTGCCTACAGATATATGATAGATTATGCAACAAATTTTTTGTCAAAACTACTAAAACCCATATGAATATCAAGATAGAACTTACATATACCTACAAAGCACTCTCACAGATCAATCCCCAATCATCACTGGTCTTTTTTTTCAACCCGACCATGTTGCTTGACTGTAAACTTTCGCATACCTACATATAGATATTTCGTTATGTTGTAAAAAGTGGAAAGAAAAAGTATTGTTTTAATTGTAGGTGGAAGCATGACATACAACCTTTACTATTTTTTGAATTGCCACTTCCTGGTCAACGCATCTAAATCCCAAACACTACAAAACCGTTTATCTGCAGCAGCAAAGCACAATAACCATAAAATAATTTCAATAAGCAATCTCAAAGACCTACACGCCCAAAAATATGCTAGATTTAACATTTTTCATACCATCACAACAATACTTTATCTTAAAAATGATCATATATATAGTTTCACTAAAAAAAAGTAGTAACTTTTTTTTTACCTGAAGAACCAGTAACTTGGTCCACTGCTACTTTAACCTTAAAAAAACCAAAAGAACAAAATCAGATAAATTATACGGAGTAGCTACATAAGGAAAGAAGAAAAACAAAAAATTTGGGTCTTTCTTCATTATAAATTGCTTATTGATCTTGTTGTTCATAGGAAACCAAAATTAAAATATAATCTGAATCTAAAAGACATAAATTAAGTAAATAAAAAACCTACCTGATGATTAAAATACCCTCGTGCTTACATGAACAACAAAACCCAGTTTCTACTTTAGCCAATAACGACAGCAGAACGGCGTTCAAAACCTCATGACTAAATCGTCGGCCACAGTTGATTGAGTAGGCACATCCTTCTGTAACGCCTAACAGCCGGGTACATGAAACACCATGAAATAGTAACTAATTTTGGAGTTGAAGAACAGATCTAAAAATCTGTCGTGTTTGTTGGGACGTTTCTGGAAGACGGAAGAAGCATCTTCCACATATATCATCAAATAATTGAGTTGAGATGGATCAATGGCGATGTGAGATGGATCAATGGCGATGGATTAGATTTGGCCCAAGAAATTTGGCGGGAAAAGCCCAAGCAAAATGGCACCGTTCGCACATGGTTTAATATAAACTTATAATGGTCTTATCGGCCACCTGAATCATAAAATATGGTTAATTAAAACGCCATTACTATATACTAGCAGGGTACCTGCGCGTTGCAGCAGCGGGTACCCTGAAATTAAATTTACCGGTGAATCATGTATTTTAGTTTATTATATTCTTTTTGACAATAAATTTACGGATATCAAGAATTTCATTTAGGCCGTGCCCGTTCGGGCTCGAGCCTGTTTGGCCCGCACCCGTTCGGGCTCAAGCCCATTTGGCCCGTTGCCCGTTCGGGCCTGAATATTTGTATAATGTGCTTTATTATTTGTATTAGTGACATTTAATGTAGGAATTGTGTTTAATTTGTTTGTACAATATGTTTGATAATTTGTATTTGTGATGTAAGGGGTGTTTTAATAATTGTATTAATTGTATTTTATTGACCAATTAATTAATTGACTATATTAAATATCATTAATGTGGTATTTTCTTTTAATATGTGCATTAAAGTGGTATACAATATGTTTCTTGTCTTGTAAGTCTGAAAATTATGTGCATTAAATTGGTGTACATGCATCTTTCTTATTAAATAAATGTTTTTGGTCTTAAACATTTTAAGACTTCTCAGTATACATGTCCTAAATAAATACATTATAAGGTAGTATAGATATTAAACGTGAAATGAAACGACATCGTTCAAAATACAGTAATCTTAGCGCATTTGTTTCGTAAGCCCATTGTACATCTTAGCCCATTTGTCCCAACAATATGCCAAGCCCATTGTTTAGAATAATAAAAAAGGGGATGCCGATGTTCTAGATTTCTCCGGCACATAGACACGCGTCATCTTTCCTAACCAAAACATACCGATGACTTTCCCTTAGATCAAACCCTATATCCATAAATCGTTCCTGAATCTACACCAATAAAACAATAAGTTCTCGGTTCTGTATCAAATGAGATGAGTGAGGGGTGAATTGGCGGTGCCTTTCTTGTTTTTATCATTTTATGTCTGTTTCTTTTTGTAAGTATTTTTTCTTGGTGGATAACGGTCAAGTACTCAAGTCTGCGATTAAGCCTAGTTAAGCCCAAACTTGATTCTGGATTAACTGTTATGTTTTAAGGCAGGCTTACAGCCTAGTTGAACTGTAATATATTACATAATGGGTTTAAATCAGGTTTATCAAGGATTAAAGTTGGGCCAGAAAGAATTTGCACCTACTACTGAAGTACTGATACATTATGAATCAACTTGGTTAAGCCCAATTTCTTGAAGTTTGATGTTATGGGCGATTAACTGTGGTTAAGCCCAACTTCTTCAACTAATGAACTGACAAAGTTTAGTTACATTGCTCCAATATGATCTAAATAAGGACTAATTTGGCTGATGGTTTTTTTGAAGCGCTTATGAGATAATAAGCTTTTAAAAAAAGTTTTTTTTACATAAGTTTTGCTTGGCAACGAAATAAAAAAGTGCTTATGAAATTCAAAAGCTCTTAGTCGAAGTTGCTTTTGAAAACTATAAGAACCTTTTGAAATGGTTAATTGCACTAATGCTTCAAAATATTGTTAATATCTTTATTTTGATGCCTCTATAATTCACATCTTAAGATCCAGCTCTTTTCTGCTACAAGTCAACCAACTATAAGCTGCAACTATTTACGCCAACCATAACTTCAATATATCATTTGATGCCGTAACATTATGATATACTTTATAAATAATAAATAAAATAAATATATATCTCACTTTTGAATATCTATAAAATATTTCAGCCAGTCTTCTTGGCCATAAATAGGGGTGTAAACGAGCCGAGACAACTCGCGAGTAACTCGAGATCGACTCGAAAAATACTCGATTCGACTCGATTTTAAACGAGCCGAGACAACTCGCGAGCTACTCGACTCGACTCGATTACACATTTACACCCCAAAATATATATATATATATATATATATATATATATATATATATATATATATATATAGGGGTGTAATCGAGCCGAGACAACTCGTGAACAACTCGAGATCGACTCGAAAAATACTCGACTCGACTCGATTTTAAACGAGCCGAGCTCGAGTATGTCAATACTCGGCTCGACTCGGCTCGTTTACACCCCTAGCCATAAAAGATGTCTAATGGACATTGTCAACCTTGGACGACATTTTCAATCCATATATATCTTATCCAAGAAAATAGTTGTCTCAGTAATATAAGTATATATAATTAAATGGGAAATGATACTTACACCACTTTTTTTGATGCATACACCACAATGTTACATCATTAATGCACATGTTACAACATGCTATATGTATAATTGTGATGTGTGCATCAAAAAAAGTGGTGTAAGCATCACTTCCCTAATTAAATAAAACGAAAGTAGAAAAGTAACAAGGAAAATAAATAAATAAACGAAAGTAGAAAAGTAACAAGGAAAATAAATAAATGTTTGTTTTAGGAAACGTGCCGGGTAATATCAGTACCTTTTGTTTGACTACACCATTCTCGATATTATGATTTCATATCATTTGAGGATCAAACTTTTTTAACGTCTTCATCTTTTATTTTTATTTGATCTAATTGATAATATTAATCCAAACAATTTAAAAAACCAATTTTCATTATTTTTTTTAAATATTAATATCTTTTAAACTGTTAATTGTTAAGCGAAAAAAATATACCGTTACAAAGAGCATTTAATTATCTTTCTATAAATAGGCACTTTGATATATTTTCGACAATTTTTTTTTTTTTTTTCATTTTTTTCACGGTTTTTTCATTGCCGAAAAAATCATATGTGATATTACACTAATATCACATATCACATATGATTTTTTCGGCAACGAAAAAAAGGTGAAAAAAACGATTTTTTTTTCTTTGACGAAAGTATATTAAAGTGCCCGTCTATAGAAAGATAATTAAATGCTCGTCGCGATGGTGTAATTATTTTCGTTTAACGATTAACGGTTTAAAAGATATTTAAATTATAAAAAATTTGTGAAATATTAAAGGGATAATCACCAAAATAGACCGGGCAACCATGGTGAATTCAGTTCCTGCCCCCAGATCAAAAGACGTATTTTTTAGACAGGGCAACTGGGCAACTGATGAAGTGTCACTTTCTGCAAGTGACAAGTGTTGATTGTCTGTCAGTTTTTTTTGGGCAACTTGTTAGTTTTTTGGGCAACAACCGCCAATTTTTGGGCAACTGGGGGCACTGTCATCATATGGGTCGAGTTGCCCTGTCTAAAAACGACATTTTTGGATCTGGGGGCAGGAACCGAATTCATCATGGTTGCCCGGTATATTTTGGTGATTATCCCAATATTAAAATACTTTTAATCTCAACCATTGATTTCTTTTTAGATGGATGGTGGGGATGAGTCCCTTGCTATGTAAGAAAATTTTGGTATTTAAAATAACTCTCTTCCAACATTATTCAACAAGGTTGCTCGTATTAATTCAAAATCATTAAATATAACCTCGTCTCAAATTAAATGTTTATTTTCATATTTATCAAAATTTAAATAAATAAATTCCTTACAATATTAGCAAATAAAATTTTATTTTCATGCTATGATTATTTCCCAAGTTCAAGTAAAGATTATGAAGTTATTCGATAAAGGAAAGAGTTAAGAATAAGTGTCAAAGATGTTTATTGAAGGATGGAGTTTTATGTCAACCCAAGGTTGAAATTATTATGAAAAATATTTTCCAACCCAAGGTTGAAGATGAAGGTTCAAACCTCAACCTGAGGTTGAAGTCTCAACCGAGGGTTGAGATTCAACCGCGGAGGTTCACAGCTTTCTGAGAAATCTGAACTGCGGGTTGCTGCACTTAAAGTCCTCCAAAGTTACATTTAAGTGTGGAATTAAGTACCATTACCACCAACCGATCATATACCTCCATAACTCATTTTTCCTGCATTTTTATGACACTTTGTGCCCAAGAAACATGCTTGATGACCAAGGATTATTCAACTATAAATAAGAGTGTTTGGCTAAGTATTTCTTATGCATCAAATCACCATTTGATCATCAAACAAAATGGAAAACTCTCCCTTATACCATATGGTCAGATTTTCTACAACTCTCTAAAACCCGAAAGACCCTATTCACCCTACCATTCACGGAGGACGTATCACCAAGAAGTATTGGAGTGATTCTCCAGTGGAGTTAGAGCATGTATCGGTTGATTAGAGGCTCGTATGATTGCTCTAAATCCCATTCTTTACTCATTGTAATTGCTAATTGGGTAAACCTTATTATTATCAAGATGTTGAACTTTATATTTCATGATTGGTTTCTTTGTGTTTCATGTGATGTGTTCGATTATAATTATCTCTTAATGCTTGTTTGGTTATTATGAAAACTTATGATAAATGGATGTTTGGATATGATTAGTGTTTGTTGGAATTATAATGAAAGACATCATATTTGGTTAAATTGGAAATTGTCATTGTTTATTGATATGGTTGATCATTATTGAGTCTATAGGCCGAAAGGATTCTCATAATGGTTAGTTCCAATTCATTGGTCGACGAATGATTTTGGTTTTGAACTTTGTGACGATTGTGCAAGAGAATTAATAAACATAACAAGTGAAAGTTTAGATTAGATTATAGGTCGAAAGTAGTCTTTTGAATATGTGTTCTCATCATCTTTCAAGTAAATGGTACTCCACAAATAATGACACCAAAGTTTATGGGTCGAAAGAACTCTTTGTTTGTTGTTGGTTTAGGCATGAGTCTTTATGACATGACCAATTGATTAAGACTTATGTATATTTGATTTATAAAGCACTAAACTATTATAATTGGTTCTATATGTCGAAAGGATTACCAATGGTAATATGTTTTCCAAATTAAACATCCTAATATCCTTGCTTACATCATGATTTCCATATTGCATTTCTTGTTGGTTTGATCCGTGACAGTCATAACTAGCAAACTTGTTACTTGCTTAAACAATCAAACAACACTTGAGTACAACCAAGTCTCTTGGGACGACCTTAACTTACCAATCCCTTACTACACACGGACGAGTATACTGGCTCGTATGTGTTCCTAGTTAACCTGTAATTCTTGTATTATAAATTTAAAGCTTGTTGAAGCGCATCACTTGTCTTCCCCCTACCTCAAGGGAGAACCTCAGTGGCATCTTCTTATAGTTGGTAGAAGCAACCAACTGAAGATGCGCTTTAGTCACTGTTGTAGGCGAGTGATTAAGGTACTTGAGTAGCATCAGGGCACTGAGATCTGACAAATTTCACTTTATCCCTGATGACCTTACATCACATAAATGACCACATCACCAACTACCAATATAACTGTCATGAAGTTATGGTGATCAGCATAACTTCACCAACACTCAGTGATTCAGAGACATAGAGAACCAGTAATGTTCGAAACCTGGAGTCGTGTAAATCTACCAACTACCGATCAGCTGATTTGCACTTAAAGACTCTAGCTCGAGACCATAGAAACATCAAGGCAGGAATACCTTGATGATATATCAGTTCCTTGAATCAAGACCAAGGAAGTAGGTGAGTCAACAAAGTTTAAGCGGGAAAACTCTTGGAAAGATAAATATGTGTTCCTTCCCAAGAACAAAAGAAGCTCATGGGAAATCGGTGCTGTCAACTCTGGAAAACCAAAAGGGCATCAAGGCTAGATGTCTAGGTATGTGCCTATCTACGAACAGTTGGCAGGATCACTATTCCCACATGAAACAACAGTAATCTCACCGCTATATAAACCCATTCCAACCAAGGTTGGAAGTGCGCATTCATAGAGAGTAAGAAGTGAGAATATCTTAGCATAATTAGAGTGTTAGTATTCTCAACACACTGAGAAACAAAGCCTTGTCTAGCTTGCTTCTTTGTGTTCCTTAATTTGTCTCTCGTCGGGGATACCGTCTGCAAGTATTCTCGTTGAAAAGCCAATTGCCAAGTTATTAGAGTATCAAAGTGGGTTCTTGAGTAACCATGGTAATTCCGTTGTATCATGAATCATAAACTCGTTATATGTTCCATGTAAAAATGCCACGTGTTTATCTTTATCTTATCAATTCATGAGTTGCTCAAGTTATTCCGGACCAACAGAGATCAATACGCCGTACGTATTAATTTTCAAATTGCTTATAAATATAAAAATAAATACACCATACACGAAGATGCGTATACGCCGTACGTTTGTTACGTTTCAAAATACAAACTTTTTGATATTAATGCGCCGTATCGACAAAAATCGATATGCCATTTCTTGTTTATTTAAAGAATTCGAATATGTTTATAATAATTAATAGATACGTCATATGAGAAAAACTCATACGCCGTATGTCGTTTAGGGTTTTGAAAAAATTTCAATTAAAAATAGAATACGCCGTATCTAGGGGATAGATATATCATCCTCAAATTATTAAATAAGATATGTTGTATGTAAAATAAAAATGCTATATTTATATAAATAAATACGCCGTATCGTTTAGTTCAGCAAATTACAGCAGACAGTTACAATGCAAAAAAACAGAAAAAACAAGAATCAAACAAAATTTACAGTAAACAAACAAACATTAAAACCGAAAATATGCAGAAACGTACAATGAATGCAAATAATACAAATACACAACAAAGTTAATAAATAAAATCTAATCAAGTTAATTCTAAATTAAAATATTAACAGATAATCAAGTGTTAAACAATTCACTCTCCGGCAGCGGCGTCAAAAACATGATGCGTGCTTATGTCGTTGTAGAATAGATTATATCTATCAAGTTTTAAATTTATATTTAGCCGACTTATCCTATTACACACACTAACAAGCAGTGTACCCGATCAATGTAGCTAGTTGGTAAGTAGAGTGTCGAACACTAAGAGTGAAATGATAACACCTTGATATCTACTACCAGTAATATTTTAATCCTAAGCTAGTTCTAATAACCTAATCTAATGCAAGGGGGTTTTTCAGCCTGAGAGGCTTGCACGATTGTGTAAATTAGGTGAATAGTAAATAAAACAATAAACAAAACAAGACAAGGGAACGAATGACACACACGTACACAAATAGAAGACATATACAGATAAGAGGCCTGACCGATAGTAGGAAAATTTGTCACATGTTTAGTTGCATAGCTGTATAAAATAAGTGCTAAAATATATTCTCTCTCAGTGGAGTCCTAATTACAGGTGTGTAAACACTTAATGATTACTTCGGTCTTCATGCGGTGCATGTTCTTCAGTATCTTGGACTATCTTGCTGAAGTCTTGAGATTGATACGCCGCATATATGGAATGTGATAAGGCGTATCTAGAGTAAAACAAGTCAGATATTCTCGTTGACCAAGGTTTCAAATACGGCATGTTTGATAAGTCTAACGACACATGATTCAAGGTCAAGCAATGGTCTTCATATTCGTCTAAGTCTTTATATACGGCGTATCCGTCTAGAATGATACGACCTATCTTCCTTCAGTTCAGTAGAATTTTCCAACTTGATCCATTTTGCTCAAGTTTACGTCCAAAACAACTAACTTTCACCAAATGCTTGTTTATAACTGAGAATTATAAAAGTAAGCGATTAAGTATCAATTCTCATATGAAATAATATAAAACAAGCGAATAACATAGGATAAATGATGCCAATAAAATATACTTATTTGATATGATCACATTCATTTAATAGGTGTTATGTATTGATGAATAAAAGTGTGTTTCGACGAAAGAAAACAGCGTCAAAAGGTCAACTTTTGTCATGTCACCATTCTCCTGTTATCACCCCGTTTAGTACATACAATAGCAAGATTGGCAACATCAGTATATTAGATAGAAAAAAAAATGTTATGCAACATAGTAAAAAATGACAACTTTGATGTTGTCAATTCAATATCTCATGAGCTAACATTCTCATCACTATCTCATCAAGTTTACCTTGTGACAGTCATTACATCCACATACGATTTAAAAAAGACCAAATCTCAGTGTCCAGACCAAAATCCACCACCATGAGTTAACAATGATTCACCTACAATTGTGACCATGAGCCCGGGCCGCACCGCCACAAGCTGAAAAATCACTTATTGCGGGTGGTCTAATCATGAAAATCAGTAACATTGTAGCAACTAGAAAGTCTTTATGGGAATTAGTAAGTTTGACTTTAGGTTGTAAACAAGCTACTCGTAGTCTCGTATGATAAAATATAAAATAAATAACTATTGAGAAGCTTAAAAAAGTAAAAGTGTACTTTGTATCTACCGGTCACATAAGAAATTTAACATAAGCCATCAGTCACACAAAAAATACATCAGCTAATCATAAAATAGTATCTTACAACACTCTTATACCTAATATATTTTATTATTAAAAAATTGACACCTGTAAAAAATCTAGTGGAGTCGTACGATCGTCCACTATCACTGGTTTATTTTGAAAAGTTTAGTTTCTTTTGCGCTAGATCTTGCATTACAGTTTAGATTTTGGGCTAGTTCGGCAATTTGCTCTAATTTTTTCTGTTAAATTTCTCCATCTCCCACCTAGAACATTAATAGCAGTGATGGCATGTGTTACAATGTGAGAACCTGGACTCCATTGGATACCTAAACAGATGTTATTGTATCCACTTTTACCACATCTTATGAACAAGTCATAAAGTTGTCTGATTATGGGATTTAATAAGCTGTGTCATTGTTATGTCAGGTATTTTGTACGTTTCTGGACGTTAGGTGGGTTTTTGCATGATATATGGATGAAAATTTATTTTCACGCATTTAATTTGCACCAGTATTACACATTTAAACAGATTTAGGACCCGTTTGGTTTGTAGATGGGTTTAGATTAAGATTTTGATTCAAATGTAAAGTTATGGATTAGGATTTGAATTTTGATTTGATGTAGAAAGAGAAAAAAATATTAAAATAAGTGAGAGTGAGAAAATATATTATTTAATGAATATTATTTAATTTACATATTAGTTACTAGACGAGTACCCGTGCAAAGCAACGGGATTTTATAGCGACAAATAGTTTATTGATAAAAAAAGTTTATAGGTTATAAACAAAAAATAATAAAATTTTGAAGATTTGGGATTAAACATAATGTTTTAAAACCCGGTTCGACCCGGGTGGTTCAACCGGTTGAACCATTCCAGTCGAAAAATGGATCGATTTAAACCGGTTCAACTTGCTAGGTTGGTCGAAAACAGGTCAAATTAAACCGGTTCAACTCGCCGGAGCGTCCAGGTCAACCCGGTTTATGATTTGTATTAATAGTTTCCTTTTGAAATATATGTTTTCAACATTTCCCTTTTTAATTTCAACTTTTCACTTTTCATTTTTTCCTTCGGGTACCCTGTGATGATTAACCGGAGAAATAGATCTCGATGAGGCCTGATTCACCAGTTTGTATCGGTTTCACGGGTCCTCTCTGGTTCATTTTCGAATGGATTTTATTGGTTAGCCGAACCGGTGGCGACACCAGTTCCCGGTTGAACCCATTTGTCTCGTCCAGTTTTCAAAACTATATGTACCATCAACTTGTTAGGTTGTATTAATCTTTGTGTGTTTTATTAGTTTGTATAATGTGTATAATAGCATGCACTTTTCATTTTAGGGTGTTTAAAAATAAAATTAATTAGTGTGTTTAATTATTTCATATGGATTATGTTGTAGCTTATTTAAATTGTACATCATAAAAATTTTATTGTACTTTTTAGTAAGTGGTGTTTTAATTGGTTGTATTTAATTTGATATATATGCTTTTAATTAGTTGTACAATATGAATAAATCATTGTACTTTTAAGTAATTGGGTATTTTAATAAGAGTATTAATTACAGTATAATTTAGTTTTAGGAAACTATTCATTACTGATTTAATCAAAATAAATACTGATTGATATGATTAGTAACTTTCTCTCTCATTTGACCAAGTGTTGAAAACTCAACATTTCACTTGACCATTTCTCTATTATAAATAGTTAAGATAAATTATTATTTTATAAAAATTATATATCAAACTATAAAAAAAATTTATAAAAAAGTGAAAGGCCCACTAATATTCTCAAATCCCCACCCAGTTGATACCTTTTGTAATAGTGCTACTGTTTGTGTTATGTATCCGAATCCATGTTCCCAAATTTGAACCAAACATATTTTTTCACTTTACTATCCAAAATCTAACCCCACAGGTGGGAACCAAACGGGCACTTACATAATCGTAATTTGCACTCAGTAACTTACGAGCTAATTTGTAGGGAGTATTCAAATTAAGGTTTTTCTAACTTGTGTTTTGGGGGCACAAGTTAAGCACACTAAAAGGACGATAGGACTCACAAAAAAAGATGTCTAGACTTATAGAAAAGTACACTTTTTAAAAAAGATGTCTTTTTGGTGTGCTTAACTGTTGGAATATATGAATAATAATAAACTATAAACATATAAGCATCAAAGAGTACGCAACGGAATAGATCAAATACAAATAATAAATTAACCGAATATAAATGGATGCGTACCTCTTTGTGATTTCTAGCAAGAACAAGAAACCAATGGAACAAGAACTATAAACCCTAATTGGGTTTAATGGTGGATCGACTAGGGTTAGTCGAATAGGGCAAATCACTTTGTTAGCAAAAGTATGCCAACACTTCGTTCTTGAACACACGTATTAGTAGCGTTTCAATAAGAAAAGCTAGGTTCTTAATTCACAAGCAACCAAACACAATGTTTAGAAGATCGCGTAGGAACCCTAGAAGGGTGTAGTTGATCAACTAAACAAGAATGGTTTTGAGCTTAGAAATCTAGTAGGAACCTTATAAGGGTGTAGTTCAATTTCTAACTCAATAGGAGAAAGAGAAGGAGATTTGGTTTGCAAGTGAACCAAGGGATGATTAGAATGAACAAAGGGGTTTGTTTATATACTAATCAACATCTTGGAGCACAAGACACAAACCCTACACCCTAATGGGTTGGGTTTGGCCAAACATGGGTTTTACAAGCCCATTCCATGTTTTTCTTAAATTCTATTTTAAGTTCAGTCCTTCATCTTTTCTCCAACGATCATTTAGTCCAATTACCGTTAACTACAAACGACCGTTACGTGTCTTGTTTGTGAAATTAATAATTATTCATAATTCAATATAATAATCATTAATACATTGAAACTCATATGTAATGTGTGCAATCCCGAAGTCTCGTGTTCGAGTCCGGACATATTCATTAATTTTTATCCGTTAAAACTAACAGCTCCCACTCGGATATACATTAATGTAATAATGACAATGGTTAGTCTAGCATAACACGCCAATGTCCCCAGAACGATCACGAGTATGGTTTCCTGGAAAAAACCACCTTTGATGATTCATCATCATACTTATCCTTTTGATTCTAATACTATGTTAATATGGATATGGATCGAAGTCATTCCATAATTAACTAATGTTTCTCGTTATTTATGATCAAGCAAGATTACCAATTCTTCTGAACGCATTCCAGATAGACCTTGGGCATGGCCATGCAAACATCTTGTTAATCCTACGAGTGGCCAAACAGTATTATACTTCAAAACAAATTTGAAGGAACCAAATCCTGTATTGACTACAAGCATAACCTATGAACTTCGCATCACCTCCGAAAATAATCCTTATAACTACCAGTTAGGGATAGCGTTAGATTATCTCACAGAAAATGAGCTACATCCACAGTAGTTACCTGGTATCTCAAGTCTGAGGATAAATATTCATGATTTACTCTAATGACAACATCCATAAGTACAATCATGTAATTGAGATTTTGTCCTATATCCAATTTATCCAGTATTGAATATCATGTGAATTTGGCATGTCTACGCATCAATATATTTTTATATATTATACCAAAACTCAGATTTGTCTTAGTTCAATGATACTCCCATATCATTAATTGACAACGGACTATTTAGAATAACATAAATTATTCATGGATTAAACATGCAAATATGGGATACAATCTATTATTAATGAAAACAAACGTACTCAGTACTTTAATTCATTATTAAATAATAATTGCTTAACATCCCTTATCAAAATACTAAATAGATCAATGCATGAAAATTCTCGTTAATGAATTTTGTCTCAAGTAATACCAATCACACTTGTTGACAATTATACCTCAAGTAATCATTCTTGTTGACAAGGCATTATTCAACTAACTTTGATCTATCGGAATTTTGAGAATACTTATTTCGATAACTAAATTCTTGTATATGTGCATTCAAATAATTTGATATAACCACATAATACATCATAAAATGTGTATGACATCCTCAACATGCAATTTATGATAATTAAACTTCCAAACCTTTTAAAGTTTAAAGTATACTTATTCCTTAACGTATAATGCAACTATGCTTTTCGTTAAGCATAACTAGTACACATGGCTATTAACAAGGATGAAATCCTTTCATGACTAGTATTGAGTGTCATCTCAATTTATATTAGCATCATTGTATGCAAACAACAATATGCTCTTTTCCGTAAACTTCAATGTGTAATGTTTTATTCCTTCCAAACTTTCAAGTTTGTTGGCTGTGACAATTTTACAAATTGTTCATTTATAGAATCCAGAAATTGTTCCAGGCTGAGGATGTGATTTTATATCCAAATATATTCCTTTAGAATATTCATTACACAACTTATCTAATATCTTTCATTGGATATCAATGTTGTCAAATCATCTTTTATCAAAGCATGATATAACAATAACATGATGTACATGAAAAATTCTCGTGTCCAACTTAATTTCATTCATGTACTACATATCCATTTAAACTTTCTAAATGATATATCATGTTCTATTAGATTCATTTACCGCACATGTTTACATCAATAAACATATATTCAAGGTTGTATGTTTTACTTATTAAATCTTTCAAGTAAAGTTTCATTCCAAGTTATGACTTACCATTTAACTTATATAGAATGTTACTTCCTATATGTTATACAACATATATGATTTAAATAAGTAACCATAATACTCCCACTAGCTTTCAGAATTACTTAAGAGTTATCTTATTTTAAATTATAAATCAAAACATAGATTTAATATTTAAACATAAGATTTATCTCCTTGATGCATGCATCTATCCATACTTGGATTCTTGCATTTTGTATACTTTCAAAGATTAAATGAATTCATAAAACTCTTAATTACTCATCATCCTCGCTTAAGTAATTATATAAGAAAGAGGTTTTATAATCCATTGTCAAATTTCATATTCATACAAATGAGTATGACAATTACCATCTTTGTATTTTTAATGTGCTTAGGAAAGAGTATTCAATCATAGTTAATTACTTAAGTATGATTAATAATCTTGTCATAAGACATACAATAAAATATGTATACAATTTTGTCCATATGATTCTTTATGCAAAGATTTAAACCTCTAGGGTTTTTCTTCTCTTGCAGAAACTCATCTTCATTAAGATAAACCAAGTTTTCAAAGTTGACTTATCTTTATGGACAGCATCTTAACATTCATAGTATGAGCAATTTACCATAATTAGTAAATGCGTCATTATGTTTAACAGACTTACTTTGATCCTGTAATTCATAATTCTCAGCATATTAATTAAATATCTGAGACATCCCTACGGATCTATGAATAAGAGTTTCATCATGTTGAGATTTAACCTTTACATTTCAAACCTCATCATGATTTTTACTAGTGTGGTTTTAGAAGATTATATATTTTGTAATTTTGATCTTTCAAGATCTAAACAAAACTCCCACTTGCCTTTTATATTTTATAAATACTTTAGCAAGATGAGCAACACTAAATCATTCTCATTTGGGATATTACAAAAATATTTTACAGTTCCTGACTCTTGTTTGTTAAAACTACTTATTAACAAAATCAGAACTTCATTTTAAGACTTTAATGTGATTCATCACATTCCATAATGTCTTATTTAATCTTCTAGGTTTGAGTCTTATTGAGTATATTCAATCCATACTCAATTTTCTAACCTTGATAACTTTTGGAAGAAAATAAGTCATATTTATCTTTTAATCAAACAATATAACAAGAGTTTGATTTTTCCTAACTGAACACACCACCAACTTGTGATGTTTCATTAGAATTAATATTGTGAGACAAACTAACAATATGTAAGATAAACTTATTCCCTTTGGCTTACCTATTTACCAACTAAGTCAACTTAATGGTACAATAGAATTTCCAAGCCAATTGCATGCTATATAACATAAGTACCTTTTGAACAAGTTACTTCATGTTCATGTCTTAAGAAGACATAAACTGTTATATTCCCACTTTACGTTGTACATCATTTGATCAACTCAATGATTTCTTATTTGAAACATAACAAGTTTAACGTCTTACTTTATTATAAGTCTTGTAATAGTTAAAAGACTTCATGTTTATAAGAAGATATAAACATAAATAACTAAAGTATTTGTGAACACCACCACTTGGTTTCAATAGTAATTTCAAGTTAATTTACTACTTCATTTGCTTATGTCATTTTATGAATTATCCAATTTAAGAAACTGCAAACTCACATAATTCCATTACATCAGTTGATCTGCTAGTAATGAAATCATGTAGTTTACCTTTCTATTGCAATCTAGGCAGGTTACACCCTGACGTAAATTGTAAATTCAAGCGTTTCTTTTAATTTGAATATCATAAGACATAAAAGTAGTCTTATAATCATGACACATGTTCTACATAAGATAATCTTACACATTAAATGTATAAGTCCTATTAGAACATTGATCTCTTACCTTGCAATCAAGAGAATCCTATCATCATATTTCTATGTATTGTTCCTTTGCACACAATAAACAATTCTCCCACTTGTGCATTGAACAATATCATGTAGTATATAAACAACACAACATAAGTTTGTTTATGTGATTCAATATGATTTGTGTCATAAGTAGATGTAGGACTACTTTGTCTTATCAGGAAACGCATATGACTATCCTAAGAACATGAGTGTCTACAATTTGAAAGTAATTATCTTGAAGATAATTTGGGCTACTATACAGAAATTAAGTCTTGTAGCTCCCACTGAATTAGAGAACATAACAATAACTCTATATTCAGTAAACAACACAAAGCTCCCACTGGATTTGACAACATTGTACGTGTTTCATAACCAGTGAAAACAATTTGCTTGTTTTTACTTTCCTACACATTTAGAAAAACCCATACGTAATAATTACTCAGGTTCTAAAATGTGTATTCTACTATGTTTATGATGGATTATCCATCAATGATATTAACTTGAAGAATTTGAGCATGCAGCTTCTTCCTTAATAGGCCTACCATCCCCATAATGGTATGTAGCACCTTTAAAGCACAACAACTAGATAAAATACTAGCTTTGCTTTTTACCAATTTTGCGGTAATCTGTCCAGCTTCTAATAACTCATATTTTCCATTTAACCAAATGCCTTGTTTGTTATAGAATAATTCATTCACCAAATAAGAGTAATAAAATTTCTATGGAAAATAAGATGTGCTATATCCTTAAATATTAAAGATTGCTATGAGTTATATATTAGAATGTAGACAATTCTAATGTTCCTATCATACCTTTCTCAATCATGAAAAGGAATAGAATTGAGTCTTATTCTTTTCTCATGGAAAATAGACTTAGGATTGAGTCTTATTCTTATGTTCCTATCATACCTTTCTTAATCATGAAAAGGAATAGGATTTAGTCTTATTCTTCTCTCATGGAAAATAGACTTTCTTTCATTTCGGTAAATTTTTCTCAATCAAACATTATGTTTGAAAGCAGAATTATATCAATTTACCAATTTAAGCCCAAACCACGTTTACGGCTTTAATGTTGCATTAATACGTTAAAAAGAATTACAAAATTCAATTTTAGTATTTTCGATAATTAAATTTTCAAGAAAATTAAATACCCATGGTTCATAATCAAATAACCATTTAATTTTCACTGAAAAACTTGGATCCAAATTGACATAGGTTCATCACATCAGTTGATCTGCTAGTGATGACGGTATTCAATAAGGTACGAGTCGAACCTCAATTGCCAATATTCAATTGCAATTCCTAGAATCGATGGGATTTACATATTTGCCAACCGCAGTTGCAATGTAAACATGTTTTATCCCCATCTTCTTATGCCTTGAGTGATCAGAACCCGCTATCAACTCAATTAAGTTAACCAACTTAAGAAACAGCAAACTTACATAATTACACCACACCAGTTGATCTGCTAGTGATGAAATCATGTAATTTGCCCCCCATTGCAATCTAGCCAGGTTACGCCCTGACGTAGATCCAATTTTAGGTGTTTCCGTTTCATTGGATGGCATATAACTTAAATTAAAGGGTAGTAAATTTGATGTGTGTAATCAAATATATGTACAAAGATGTCATGCATTCATCTTGTAGCATATGTTTCATGTAAAAAAACTTTTACTCATTTAGTTTCTTTACGAGCTTAAATCTCCAAAGTTTTGATTGAGGCGTTGAGAAACTTACAACTTTGCCTTAAGTGCTTCGTAGTTATCATGGATGTTTGGTAAAACTAAATTTGACTCACAGGCGAGCGGCAAGCCAGAATGGAGGCTCACTAAGGCCGCAATTTAATGCTAAGCCATCCTTATACCCACTTTTTAGTTTGTCAAAATAGTTGCACCTTACAACCGCTTAATACAGTCGCGATCAATCAACCAAAAGTTCAAGATTTATATATAAGCTCAAAACAAGATTTCACCATTATTAAGTCCGTTTAATATTTTATTTATGAAATTACCCTTTGTTACTATCATGTCACAATAACATATAAAACAAAAGTAATAAATAAAATAAACAAACAACAACAATAATGGACATGCAAATCAAAATCAATTTAAAACACACAATTGATTTAATACACGATTAATAGGGTCTTCCCTAATCTTATAATTAATCAAATTTTAGTAATCTTTATTCATAATATTTACTAAACAATTTATCAATTATAAAAGAATAGTATAATAAGCATGAAATCTTAAAACCAAATCATCATAATCCAAGACAACACATGCATGGTTTGTCATGGATGCCCATATTGCACATATTATAACAAATAATCATGTCAATCAAGGAACGCAACCAAACGGCATATCACCAATATCCATTTATATACACATAAATTACATGCAACCTAGGGTTTCTACAAGTTTTTATCACATAATTCATCAAACCCTAATTTCCCTTTTTTTTTAAATATAAAAATTTGACATTTATAAAAAAAATAAATTTTGAAAAAATAAAAAAAATCTAGGGTTTATGAAAAATATAAAAACATAAGAACACCAAGCATGTGATTAATCAAACGATTCAATTTTTATGTGTTTCGGTAATTCATTATAATGTATTAACCTGGCTCTGATACCACTGTTGGAATATATGAATAATAATAAACTATAAACATATAAGCATCAAAGAGTACGCGCGCTGAATAGATCAAATACAAATAATAAATTAACCGAATATAAATGGATGCATACCTCTTTGTGATTTCTAGCAAAAACAAGAAACCAATGGAACAAGAACTATAAACCCTAATTGGGTTTAATGGTGGATCGACTAGGGTTAGTCGAATAGGGCAAATCACCTTGTTAGCAAAAGTATGCCAACACTTCGTTCTTGAACACACGTATTAGTAGCGTTTCAATAAGAAAAGCTAGGTTCTTAATTCACAAGCAATCCAAACACAATGTTTAGAAGATCGCGTAGGAACCCTAGAAGGGTGTAGTTGATCAACTAAACAAGAATGGTTTTGAGCTTAGAAATCTAGTAGGAACCCTATAAGGGTGTAGTTCGATTTCTAACTCAATAGGAGAAAGAGAAGGAGATTTGGTTTGCAAGTGAACCAAGGGATGATTAGAATGAACAAAGGGGTTTGTTTATATACTAATCAACATCTTGGAGCACAAGACACAAACCCTACACCCTAATGGGTTGGGTTTGGCCAAACATGGGTTTTACAAGCCCATTCCATGTTTTTCTTGAATTCTATTTTAAGTTCAGTCCTTCATCTTTCCTCCAACGATCATTTAGTCCAATTACCGTTAACTACAAACGACCGTTACGTGTCTTGTTTGCGAAATTAATAATTATTCATAATTCAATATAATAATCATTAATACATTGAAACTCATACGTAATATGTGCAATCCCAAAGTCCCGTGTTCGAGTCCGGACATATTCATTAATTTTTATCCGTTAAAACTAACATTAACTTGTGCCCCTAAAACACTAGTTAAAAAACCCTTTCAAATTAAAGCATGTAGTGAAGGCTAATGAAATTTCGATTATTAGATAATAGAGTATGTTATAGCCATTCTGATATGCAGATTTTTTTAGACATATCACATCCAATTATGCAGAGCGCTAGAAATTTATATGCATGATATTTTTGGTCATCGTAAAAAAAAATAATAACAAATAAAAAAATAATAAATAAAAAAAATAAAAAAAAATAAGACTGATTGGACAAGTATATGGTTGGCAAACCACTTGCAATAAACACTTGTTCCCTTATTTGATCCACTTGTTTTACACATTATTAGAGTAGACAGTAACACGAGACAAGACAAAAAGCACAACCAAATCCACAAATAATTAGGCCAAAGTATTATAATGTGAACACTAAGTGCCGTAGGATGGCTGTTAGCTCAAGCCATGGGATTCGGTGCAAGTGTATGGCACGATATGCTACACCGGAGGTCGGCTGGTGGGTTGTGGCGCTGTAGCCACCAGCCACTTATTATTATTATTATTATTATTATTATTATTATTTTTCAAATGTAGATGGGGAAGAAAATGACCCAGTAGTATATTAGTTTACATCACGTGTTGCTTTACATATGAAATGATACATGGTAGCGAGAAGAAAACTTAAAATAAGAATAATGAGAAATAACTATAACTATATATTTAAGATGCATCGACTTGAGTATATGCATCTCTATTCATTTATATGCGTTCCAAGTAGTTTTGAAAGTGATTTTGAAATAAAAAAAAGATCCAAAGTAGTACTAACAACAAATTTGACCTGTAGAGGACGAAAAATACATATGATTCTTCAAACTTTATGAAATACATCTAATATATGTATGTGCACATAAATTTTAGCTAAAAAATATATTATGGTGCATAAAAAAAATTAATGATGCATCCAATTCAAATCGATGCATTTTAAATGTGTAGTCATTGTTATTTATCATTCTTCACATTTTAAGATTTCTTCTCATTTGATCATTAGTCTGAAAGGATCTAGTGAGGAAGAAATATGAAATAAAAAGAATGAGAAATATTTATAGCCACACATTTCAAATGAAATGACAAAAATTTATAAGAAATGCATCTTATTTTTAATGTTCATTTAAAATGTGCGTCTGTAGTTATTTCTCATTTAACTTTTATTTCTTATTTGATCCTCACTATATTTAAATCACATATTAGTTTACACCCATGGTGCTTTATTCTTGTGCTTTATAACCTTGTAATATATTAGTTTACAACTTTACATTATTAGTTTTTTTTTTTTTTTTTTTTTTTTGCAAAGTTAATCTTTTGCAGGTTTATATTTTTATGTCCTCTTTTCTTTTATGTTTGTTTTTTATTTAATGTAATGTGTATTTTATTAGTCAAATTAATTTTAGTTAAATATATGGTTTTATTTGAAAAAATGAAAACAACAGCAACAACAACAACAAGAGTAAATTGCATAAATCGTCCCTAAAGTTTGGCCAAATTGCATGTTTCGTCCCAACCGTTACGAAAGTGCAAGGATCGTCCCTGTAAGAAAACATTTGGTGCAAGTATCGTCTTTTTTGAAAAAACATTTCGTGCAAGCATCGTCCTGTGAGGACGATACTTGCACCAAAGGTTTCCCCACAAAAACGATCCTAGCGCTTTCATAAACGTTTTGGATGAAACATGCAATTTGGCTAAACTTTAAAAACGATTTGTGCAGTTAACACTAATAATAATAATAATAATAATAATAATAATAACGGCGTGGGTTAGTATGATGACGAGCTGAAGACCGGTGTGGTTGTAGGCTCTAAAAGATCTCAATTTTATACCAAATTCCCTCTAAATACTATAGCACACCGACTCGGTTTCCGTGTCTGCTTAAAAAAAGGTTTTCGCAATAAAATAGTGTAATATTTATTTGCAAATTTTATGGGCCGGGCTTATGTTCCTACTATCTTTACGCATGATGCGGAAGACCAATACACTACTTGACTACTATTAAAAAAAAATTACAAAATACACTCTGAACTTTTTAATATTTACAACTTTTTATATAACAAACTTTATTTACAAAATATCTAATAAATCTTTAGCCGTTTTTGAATAAAAAAATTACTGCCAAATAGGTATCTCGATAACGAACAAAACAAGCTCAATATTGATATGCTTTTGACATACGTACGGCTCTATAAAAGTTTATTTACCAAATATATAACAAATATTTAAAGTTTACACCGCTAAAAACGTTTACGCAATAAAATAGAGAAAAAATTTAATATTATTACACTTTTGACATGCGTGTGCTTTTATATAAAAAAAAAAGTTTAAACTTTAGCATATATTTCTTTTTTGAAAAAACAGAGATATCTAACAACTTTTTAATAATAAAAATATAACCGAACATGCCACAATATTACGAACAATGACATATCGAGGTTATAAAGAGTTTATGAAATTTGGTGCTCTACTTGTTAATAGCATATGAGAAAAAAATAAAAATAAATAATAAAAATAAAAAAATGCCCATACCTTTTTATATATGCAGGACAAAATAAGAACATACAAAAAAGTCCATAACCAGTTTTTCAAATGATCAGCATGTTTCCACTCGACTCGTTCAATATTCGAACTAAAAGATATAATTATATATTAACATTAAAGCAAAAATGATACGACATTAGCTGTGCTTTACACGAGAACCGTAAGCTGGGTCGGTCGACAGTATTTGTGGACTCAACATCCATTATTTATATTTTCCAATATATTAATTCATCTTATCCTCTAACTTTATATACTACTACTATTAATAATATAAAATAAATAGATCAATAATTTGTCATAATTTCCCCACTAAAAAGAGTGGTTTACATGTTGCATCAATACACCTAATAAGTCCATAAAAAATCTCTATCTAATATCCTATTTTAATTATGAAAAATCCAAAATAAAAATTAAAAAAAAAAAAAAATAATAATAATATCAGCCACTACTTCCTCAACTAGTCGTACAAACCAATAATGCAATCCAGGATGGGGATAATTGAAGCTCTTGAAATATAATTTTGTTTTTCAGATCGAATCCGAAAAAGAAAGAGGATCCGCAAGCATAAAGTGAGATGTTTTTGGTGGGAGGTAGCTTTTCACGATGACTCAAATCCATGTCACGTCTGGGCCCTTATCAGGTCGAGAGGACAAATGAACGAATACGAATATGTAATAGGAAACCGGTCTGAAACTAGACAATGTAACGGTAAATGAATAACTCAAGGGCACAACTCGATATGTTTTGGCTTATAAGGACGCAAATGTTAAAAGCGCTACGACGATGGCCACGAAAATGTAGCTATGTCGTTGCGATACTCCGCTGTCAACAGCGTCTGCGCCTTCGTATACCATTCCGTCGTTGAATTGTGGTGTCGTGGTTATTGCGGGTGTTTGTTGCCCATCTGTTGATTTCTTACTGCATTCACAAAAAATAATTTTTGTCACGCTAATAAACAACATAGTGTTAAAAAAATTAAAAGGTATGTTCCAAACGTAAAGATTCTCATACATCGACTATAAATATATGACATAATCAAAATGATACTTTCAGAGAATTGCTACATGTTTTAATTCCAACAAAGTTTATTTTGCATGTGCTAAATTGCTAATATTTAGAAAAGTTACCGTTGCGTGTCAAACCTATAATGTGCCGTTAGTCTTGTAAATATCTAGATACGATAATGACAATTACCTTTACACATAAGAACAATGAATACCTCCACAAAATGACAAAGTTTCTGTTGCGCATGGTAAAATATCTAGAATAGTTACCGTTGTTATCATAAAATTTGAGAATTGATCTGCACACTCATACGTTTGATCGGGATATTCTATTGTATTTTATATATACTTGTACAAGATTTACAATATGCGCTTGTATAATTGAGCGTCCCAATCAAATATATAAGTGTACAAATTAACTCTCATGAAATTAGCCGTTAGTCGGCATAAATATCTAGATATACACAAAATGACAATATCACCCATCCTACAAATCTTAACCGTTACAAAAGTATCATTTTGACTATTTTAAAGTCAAAGATATTGTTAAGCAACCTAATTAGTTGGCAAGGACAATAATGCATTTTCACAACAAATAATGACCGTTACACTGACAAAATAATACGTTAACGTTTAACTACACATGACAGGCTTTTTTCACGTGGTATGTACACAACGTGTCGTAAATATACTAAAAAAATAAAGGGGCATTTTTATAAACCTACTCAAATTAAAGGGATATTTATGTCAGGTAATATAAATTTAAGGGACTTTTTAGCAAATATATACCTTGTGGTTGATGGTGGGCAAAAAGTGACCTGATAATCAGCACCAGTGCAAGTAAAGGTGCTGGTTTTATCATCATAAGCATAACTATAAGCGCGTGGACAAGCTGTCTTGAACAGCTGCGAGTAGGATGATGGTTTACATGTATCCGGTGTACCATACGCGCCGCTACAACAATACTCCTCGTCACCAAACGCCTCACACGCGCTCTTACACGCGACCCCCTGGCCGTCGTCGCTCATTACCTTCAGCGGTGTAGGACACGCGCCGTTTAGATCAACCATGCACCCGGTGTAAGTGCAGTTATGTCCGGTGCCCCCTGTGGGGGCCACTAACATTGGGAGATTGTATCCGTCGACTAAGCTGACGTCGAAAAAATCCATCCCGCCATCTCCGTCGAGCGTGAACTCGGCTAAAGTGGCGGGAGGGGCGGCTCCGGCTCCGGAGCATTCTAATTTGCCAGAGCCGCAGTCGCCCGTTCCGCAGGTGAATTTGTTGTTGGAATCCTGGGTGCAGTGTGTTCTGCCCCAGAATCTGCCGCCCCAGGATGCTGGGGCGGTCAGTACTTTGATTTCGCCTTTTTGTAAGGCGAAACCAGTTGGTTCTAAAGCGGCTATCCCTGCGTTAGACAATATTCCTGGCCATATTGTTTGATTACATTTGTTCACGAATGTAAATGTTGCGGATGAAATCACACCTAATAGTATCAAACAAACTAATTAGATACAAGAAAAATAAAAATAAAAACAAATAATAACTATAGGCATAACTTGAGATTATTGTTACCCTGAATGAAGAATTGTGAGATTGTTAATGTTAGAAGATATAATGATAGATGTAGCTTTGCCATTCTTGTAAGGGTTATGATGATAGTAGTTTTCATAAAAAGTTGTGAATTTGGTAGTGGCAAGACGGTGAATGAAATTTATAGACGAGGATTTATAACGAGGATTTAAATGGCTGCTGAAGGCCTTGAAAATTCAGATTTACTATCCTAAATATGATTAAGATTTTTTAGTTATTTTTTTTATGGGGCATGTTATACAAAACCTTTTTATATTGTTACATCAAAAAGTTTGATAAAATCGTACAACTCACGATGTACACCGTATAAGTCAATGATGAATCTAATCATTGAATACTCTCTCTATGGAAGTGTGGATAACTCACCCTTTTTTTATATGCATTCCATTATTAAAAAATCTCCAAAGAACATAGTAACTCATGTAGATTTTTTAGTAACCCAATATCCGCTTGCATTAGAATTTAGTTTAGTGTATGTAAAGAATATATTTTATTGGATTCCTCTATATACTTTCATCTTTGATGGATATTATAGCAAAGTAGGTTAACTAATAGGATGAGTGTGATACAAGTCTTATGAAATTAAAAAGGTTCGGCTAGCAATAACTTATTTTGTTAAGCTCATTACTATAGTAAGAAACGACGTCGCATTTGGCAGCCAATATTACAAAACCATACGACCGCGTTTTGCGGAAAAAAACAAACAAACTACGTTGTTTTGGGAAAATAGTAAGGACGTTGTTTTAGCCATTGCGTATTTTGGGAAAAAGAAAAGAAAAAATTTACAAAACATATCTCCAAACTACGCAACAAGATACGAAATTTACCCGGTACATTTAGCCATTTACAGTTTTCTAAATAAAAAACTTTATTTATCAAATATATAAGAAACATCCAACAACTTATTAAAAAAAAAAAAAAAAAAAAAAAAAAAAAAAAAAAAAAAAAAACTATACAGCTGAAAAGGTTTTCAATTTACGAACAAAATAAGTCTAGCATTGCAAAGTTTTTAACTTGCGTACGATTTTATAAAAAATATTAAATTTTAATATATGCTTTTTGCGAGACAAAAAGGAACATTCAAACACATCTTTACATATCTAATAATTGTAAAAACTACCCAAGAGTTTGTTTAAAAGTTAAATTTAAAAAAAAATAATACGATAATTGCCTTATACTTTTAGCTATTTATAATGTTTTTATATAACAAACTTTATTTATTCAAAATCTAACAAATATCTAGTGATTTTCTTATAAAAAATATACCATTGAAAAGGTGTTGAAATTACAAGAAAACAAGACCAATATTGCAATTCTTTTGACATATGTACGATTTTATGAAAAATGTAAAATTTTAATATGAAGTATATGTTTTTGGAAAAAAATGACCTAACAAATAAATTTATCTATCCTAAAATTTGTTTAAAAAGAAATTCAAAATGCACCTTTAAATTATGTAACAAATTATAAAAAATACTTAACCTTTTACTTTTTACATTTTTTTCCGAAATAATGAATGTTTGAAATTTATTATAATCTACCTACATTTTGTTTTTTAAATATTTGCAAGTTTCTTTAATTTTTTATTTTTCCTCATGAATTTTTTAATTTAAATAACTAAAACTTGAAAGAGTCAAAACAAATATGCAATTTACTAAAAAAAAATGTTACATGTGCCTGCAACGTAGTGTGGCTAAACACCTTACTCGGTATCATACTGATGACGTAAAGTATTGATAGCAGGCCAACTGAGCCTGGACTATATTATACAATCGGGTTTTGACCCATTAACTAAAACAGGCTCCGACCCCACAAACAAACTGGGCTCCGACCCTACAAGCAAAACAGGCTCCGACCCAATGAGCAAACTGGGCTCCGGCCCAACAAGCCAATAAAGCCAGACATGGCCAAAGCCCATGCCATGAGAATGGCATGATCCGGACAAACAAATGATGTATACGAGTGGCACTTCCGAAGTACGCTCGCAGACCGGCCCCCGGTCCAGAAAATCATCCATGTCTGTAACAATCGATTAAGCTACGGATCCTTGCCCGACAAGGGTCCCACTTCAGCCACAATAGCAATATGCGAAATATCATGAAACCCTAATATTTCCGGTACCTATAAAAGGGAATCTCAACTCACACTTTCGAGGTATGACTTTCTCACTCATCCCAACATACGAATATTTCTCTCACAACATGAGTACTTATTCTCATGCCGGAGCTTAATCGTGGGGTCCGTCCCTATGATAAGGCTAACGGTGTGCTCTTATATGTGCAGGAACTCATTCCTCTACTTGGACTAGTGCATAAACCATATAACGGACGATCCACCAAAATCGGCCCAGCGCGGACTAAGCCCAGCCTTAACTTAACAACAGCCACACTTTTTGCACTAGCAAGTTGGCGTCATCCGTGGGACTAGTGCATAACTGCGTTCTTGGAAAATACTCACCACGAGTGAAAACAATCGGCAAACACCACCCCTGCGTAGTACCTTCACCTCACGAAGGATGACGAGGGAAAATAAAAAACCGAAAGGTCGAAACAAGCTGATACCTGACGCGGCCCTTCGGGAGCCCAACAACAATCACAATCATCAGCCGCTGACAGACTGGAGTGAGAAAGCTCATCCCATGAAGCCACCTCGGGAAATGCCCACGTGGATGCAAGCCCGACCGGACCCTGGTAGCATTCCGCGAAAGGCTAAACATGAAGCGGCCAAAGGAAGGAAAAACACCAGAAGAAAGAGGAAGATCGAGAATCCTCAAGACGAGAAAAGACTCGAGAACCTGGAAGGCACACCACTGAAGCCGCAAAAGGAAAGCAGTCTTAAGATGGAGGGCTCCGCAACCACTCCCTCACAAAAACATTGCAAGAGGCAACGCCACGAAACGAAAAGGGGTCCAGGGATTGCAGCAAGGTGCCCAAAGAAGGGAAATCATTACTTTCTTATGCGTGCCTTGACGAGGCAGTCAACGAAGTGGGGGACAATCAAATGCAACCGTACGCGGATGAGAAAATTAGCCCGTTCACGAAGGATATCCGCAGTACCAAATTGCCCAAGAATGCTAGCATACTAGATAACATCCAACCCTACGACGGAAATGAAGACCCTATAGACCTTGTAGGGGTATTTCAGGCCGTAGCACGGATACACAACTGGGATATGGCCACTCAGTGCCGCATGTTTGAATGCACGCTTGCGGGCGCGGCCAGGACATGGTTTGAAAACGTTCCCCAAGGGTCTATAGGCAGCTTCAACGAACTGAGAGACGCGTTCCTAGAGACCTTCCTCAGCACGAAAAAGCATAAAGAAAGAGCCAAGAAAATTCAATGCTCTAGCAAATGGAAAAGCGAGTCGACAGAAGAATTCATGAGAAGATTCCGGACGGAGTGCAGAAGGGTGAAGGAAATGCCGGAGGCCGTGAAAATCACCAAATTCAAGAAGAATGTGTCAGATCTGGGCGTAATAGAGTACCTGTGCAGGGATATACCAGAATCCATGGAAGAAATGGTAAAGATGACCAGGGCCTACTGTAGGGGGAAAGAAGTGGTCAGAAACCTGGGGCGGTGGAGATAACCTCCAAAATGGGATCACAAAAAGGCGTGTGACACCGTCCTAGGTACAATAAGAACGTAGCGTAAGATCCGCCACCTCCGTAAATAAATACACACGGCCGAAAGCCGTGCAGCAAGGAGGCGTAGTGCTTCAACGAAAAATGAAAGTACCAACGAGTACCACATATACTATCTCCGGCTACAGACGGTAAACACAGACGACCCTCGATGCAACCAAACGACTTGGGGCCTTAATGGAAAATCCCAACTGGCCAAGCAATTCACGAGTATAAACAAAAAGATATGATGACCTGGGAACGGAAAACTACTTTGCGGATCAGGAAGCAACGATCCCTGCAGGAATAAATTCGCGCTCCTTCCCAAGGCATTGGTACAACCTGCTTGTTGACTACGTGTCAGAGGTGACAAGCCGAAAGGACGTCCTAGCCACTGGCTTAGGCGCGTGACTAGGGGTAATAAATGCTCATGCGAAAAATGCTGAAAGACCCCAATCTTTCATTATAAATACCCCTCCCAAAATCACAAAACACGATGAAACCCCGATAAACCACGTTTCGCCAAAATAAAAAAGATGCAAAAACCGTGTTCGAAAATAAGGGGACCTACCGAAAACAATCACCACAAATCACCGACAAAATGCCACATCACGGCGGTGATCCTTTACCAATTCATGACCTCGTCTGATGGGTTATCAGAAACAGATCCGGAAAAACCCAAAAGAAACCTGACCCCAGGCACGTTTTTAAATGACTGCTAATAAAAATTAGTCGCTCTTAAATGACGACTAATAACAATAAAAAATAAGGCTCTGCGGAACCCCATCACTTAAACCTCTTACCGTCCCACATTGGGACGCTCTGTTGCCCAAGACGGTAGGCTTAAAACCGTTCTTGTGCCAAAAGGCATCTCAATTTGGCGATCCCCAGCCCCGCAAACACAACCATTCCTAGAACCACCGGCCTAGACCAGGAAACACCCCGCCTGGCCAGCATAGTTTGGAGTGGAAATTCTCGCTCTTGAATAACGTGTGGACAACGGTAACCTCGCGTCCATCGAGATTCGCGTTGAGCACTCGAACGGTCAAGAACAGGAATGGGTTTACAGTTGAACGGGCATAACAGCCGCGTATGGCATAGGGTCACAAAGGACGGAAAGGGAAGATAAATGGGTGAAAAAGCACGTGTTGATGTGAAGGGACGCAAAAGAAAGGTCGTGGGCGATTCGTTTCCCTGACTATCAAAATCCTCACCTCAACGCCAAGCAACAAAACATAAGTGATGCCCTCACCACTATTGCCGACTAGAGAGGATCCAAAGATGCTAGACTACGATCAGAAGCATGATCCCGCACGGCTGCAAACTTACGCGGTAAGGGTAATAATACACAGCTACTGTGCATCAATTGAGGTTGGCTGGTACAGGCCAATCGGCTTGGCAAGCCTCTTCATTAGAATTCACAAGCAATATGCAATACCCCCGCTACATCGGATACATAAGACATGTACAAGACTACTCGCGGTGCGAAGGGTTCACAGAAACGAAAAGAAAAAGACAAAACACCCTGACTACGAGTCAGTAAAAAAATGCTAAACTCCGGAAAGAAGGAGTAGACATAAATACAGAAGTGCATGGCAAAGACCAAAGGTCGCGGAACACAAGCCGCCCTACCAAACGACGCACGAAGCCAATAATTAAATCCAGAACTCAGGATCCGCAAGCATCTAAAAGTCGGCGCCCAGGATCCGCAAAACGTATAAAAGACGGATCTCAGGCTCCGCAAAAAAGCCGGGACTCAGATTCCGCAAAAATGTAAAAGCCGGAAAAATCCGCAAAATGCTAAAATTATAGGAAAAACTAAGTTCGCTTAGACGAACAATTGAAATAAACGCTTGTGTTTATAGTCCTTTACTTGTATCATTGTAACACACTTCTAATAAAACAAGAGCGGAGACTAGCTACCTCCGCCAAGTTTAGTCTTTTCAAATTTCTTTCATCTATCATACAAAATAGTAAATGTTATTCCGCATAACAAATGTGAGTAAGCCACGCACACACGGGGCACATCCCAAAAAAACGTTATCCCGTATAACTAAAAGGGTGCGGAACCTCATAACTTAACCACATGTACATAATAGGGATTGCAAACCCAGTACCGGGAGGATAACCCACACATATCCAACCAAGAGTATACAATAAAATTCGTATCAATACGTTTTTTAATACATAGCATAGCACAACGATCAAAGTGCAACCAAAGACGCATAAAAGTTAGACGTAACTTCAGCGCAAGAAAATATAAACGTTCGTAAAAGCTAAAACCATGATCATTCATGACAAACACTAGAATGAAAACAAACAACGCCAACACAAGGCGGATTATAATGCAAACAAGGCATAAAAAACAACGTGCCAACCAAAGTAATAGAGCACATTCAGATATATACAAGCCGTTCAAAAGACCATATGCGGTCACGGTACAACAACAGTCACCCAACGCTCTGGCACAGAACAACTATCTTGCTGTCAAAAACTATCTACCACTATCACCCGTAGAAACCATAGTCGCCCACGGGAAGGGACGGTTCGGAGATAGTTGATGCGATTAGGATTGTCACACAAAAGTTTTACTTCTCAAGGGATCTTGAGAAGCTTACAATCCCCGCCAGGCAAGTGTACCTGACCGATGTAGTATATTGCAGTTGTAAGAACCAGGGAATTGATCGTTCTCCACAGGGATAGTGTTCGTTATGATTGAAAATGATTTAAACAAGGTCTAGAGGTGAGGGATGATTCTTTTTGTATTTTTATGTTTTATAGAAAGCAGGTAAAAATCTCGGTCTTGGAAGAGCGGGCGGAATTAGTTGCTAGTCAACTAACCCAATTAACTACAAATACAATAAAAATAAAATAACAAGAAAATAAATGTGTGTAAAACTAATATGGAGAAAAACGTGTTTACTTAGGTTTCACTACTCCCTAGCTATCTTTCATTGATTGATAGATTTGTTACAATTGTGTGGATGACGGGTTGTATTCCTTAATACCATTCGTGGGGGCGTGTACGTCCTTCCTCAACTCTATAAGATCCTATCTCTTCCTATAACGACACGTTTAGTATCCTATCATGGCCTCATTAATATTCTCTTATGCATTAAACACAACCAATTAATCGTATTACACATCCGATTCATGTTTCTTAAGACATCAAGCAAGTTACCAATAGGATATTAGTCAGTTTTCTTAAGCCTAACATTGATATCATGCATCCAACAACAATTAATAACAAACCATCAATCAATAATCAATAGCTAGATTTCATTACATCTAAGCAAACACAAACAAACCTAGCCTAGCATGTTAGAAGAAAGATAAGCGTAAGATAAAATCAAACAACACATAGACATATTGAATGACTGATAGAATACTTATCTTCAATTAATCATGGAAGAAAAAAGGTTTAGAAACCTCAAAATAGCTGCAAAAGTTGACTAGGGTTCTGATGCGTGGGAATCGCACCTTGCTTTACCTCTCGAGGGATCTCGCGAGGCTTACAACCCCCACCAGGCAGTGTACCTGATCGTTGTAGTATAGTATAGTGACAAGTACCGGGGGATTGATCGTTCAGCTTAGGAATAGTGTCGCTAGGATTAGAAAACCTAATTAATAGTTCTAAAGGTGAGGGATGATTATTTTTTGTATTTTTATATTTTATGAAAGCAATTAAAATCTCGGGTTTTGAAGGAGTGGGCGGAATTAGTTGCTATTCAACTAACCCAAAGCTAAGATGCAATCAAAATAAAATAATAAAAATGAAATTAAACTAAATTAAACTAAGGTTGTGAGCAGTAATTGGAGAAATTGTGTTTACTTAGACTTCATTACTCCCTAGATATCTTTTACATGTTAATTACTTGTTACACTTGTATGAATGACGGGTTGTATTCCTTAATACCATTCGTGGGGTGGCATACATAACTCCCCAACTCTATGAGCTCTTATCTCCTCCTACACCATGACCCAGCACAACTATAGGGATTGTAAACAGTGGCTCATGCATTAAATACAACCAATAAAGACCTAGTACGCCTCGGTTCATGTTTCTTAAGACGTTCAAGCATGTTACCATTTGGAGATCAGCCAGTTTTCTTAAGCCTAACATATAAATCATTCATTCAAAACAAGAATAGACAAGTAATCAACACATAATCAACATCTAGGTTTCATTAGATCTAAGCAAACACAAGAGAGATCTAGCCTAGCATAGTAGAATTGAGACAAGAACGAGAGATAAACAACCAACACATAGACATATTGATTGAATTGAAAGTACACTTATCTCAATTACAATGCAAGGTCTCAAGGGTTTGGAACCCTTGAAAAACCTGTGAAAGAGGCACCAAAATCGTCTTTAGGGTTTCACCAAAACTTCTCCTTTTTAATGAAAAAACTAGAAAACTATATATAGGAAAATCGTTCTGACGGCGTCAAGAGTTAATTCTGACGCCGTCACTTCGCCGCCATATACTTCCTCGGACGCCCTAGATCCACTTGTGACGGCCTATGTAACGCCGTCACCACCCACGGTAAATTATTCTTGGCCACTTTGACGCCGTCACCTCTCCATCTGACGCCGTCACCACCTTCGATATTTAATTCTTCATGTCTGACGCCGTCAAGCTTTTGGTCTTGACGCCGTCACCTTGTATCTTCAGCTTGGATTTTTGGTACTTTGTCGTTTTCTTCACTTTATGCTCCAAAAACGTCCAAAATAGCCTCTTTTCCAGAATTCACTCTCCAAACACCTAAAATCACAAAAGGAATGATTTAGGGCAATATTTGATCAAATAAAGTCGGATTCGGGCTTAAATGACCCCCTAAAAACGGATCATTTTTCGCCTCATCATATACCCTTACACTTGAGATTTGCTTGTCCTCAAGCAAATGAGCTTTTATTCTACTCAAAAGACAAGTTAGGGGTCATTTAACACTAATATAAAAGTAATTACAACAAATAATCGTTCCACTAAAGACCAATAGACAAGCACGGAGGTCATACACAAGCACCTCACAAATAGTGTTTAGATACTCACATCTCTCGGGTGTAATAAAGTAATATAACATTATGGAAATGGAAGATATCTCTCACTACCTGTCATAGCAAAATAGATTACCATAGGCTTGGGAAATGATCAAACCTCCACCACATGGCGTAAGCACCTAGGATAAACTATCAAAGAGGTCTTTTAAAGGGTTATAACGTTAGGTGTAGGGATATGAATTACACGGTTTTGTTGGATAAAGGGAGTTTTACTGGTGGCGAGTTAACAATATTAGTTAATTACATGTACAAGATGGCGTTGCTAAGCCAAGACTAGACTCGACTTAAGCTAATAAATGAAAAATAACAAAAACATAAAATGAACATAGAATAAAAACGGGATGGTAGTCCGTATGTTTTTTTTTTTTTTTTTTCTTTTTCTTTTCTATTTTTTTTTTCTTTTTCTTGATTTTTTTTTTTTTTTTTTTTTTTTTTTTTTTTTTTTTTTTTTGCATACACTCTTACCCTACCATCCAAAATAATACATCATAGGGGTATAAACGTTCCCCTTACACTTGAATCTTTACATACTTTACATCAAACTATTCTAGTGACTCGAATTAAGAAAATCAAAACACTTGGAGCACTTTTAAGATTAACGCACGTATGGGGGTAATAAGTGATGTTCTTCCCCATTACTCCATAAAATAAGTACTTACCCACGAGTCCCAATCGTCCCAAAACAATATGTACAAGGATATGACTCGACTTAGCAACCATGTAATCAATTAGAAAGTTAACTTAGGGTTTAACAAATAACAATAATGTACTAAAAATGAGCGCATACACGGAAGGCTAAAGCGATTTGGTTGTACATTTAAGTGGGGTGTAACAAATTCTTCCTTTAAGTAAAATGCTTAAAGTTAGAAACGAAAAGATAGGCTCGGAGGGGTGTACTAGGGGTATCGTGTACTAAAAATGAGTACAACGCTAAGGGTGTGGGAAAAATTAGTTGACTTAACTAGCCAAGTAATATGACTTAAATGGTCAAGTAATTATAATACGGGTTTAACACAAGGGTGATCCTAATGCCTCTTATCATGTAGTAAATCCTACTACACGAATATAGTCTCACTAGCGGTCTCGGGATGCATCACTAACGCAAGTTCTAGAATCTAAATGCTACCGGTACACTCATAAGCACTAATAGTAAATGCTTTTCCTATCAAATCTAAAGGCGAACCTCACATTTTTGGGTGGAAAAATTTTTCTGAATATACGGTTATGTGCTAGTCATACAACCTCCTATCCATGAGACGCTTGCTATGGCTAAAGTTTCACTCCTAAATGTTGTAAAAAATTTTAAATTTGGCGCTAAAATTACACTAACAAGTATTTCTCGTAGTTTTATTACTCATCTACTATCAAACAAAACAAACTCAAGCGACAGTGCATATGTAAGGTATCATCTTTTTACCCTCCCCTTACACTTAAGATGAACATTGTCCCCAATGTTCAAGTAAAGAATGTAAAAGTTAAAAAGTAAAGAGAATGAAATCAAATACTCCCCTGATTCGCTCGGTATGGATTTTAGTTGGCCAGGTTAAATCTTCTTCCAAGAAAACGAACAATCAAAGCTTCCCTTCCAGAATATAAATCATCTTCTTGTCACAAATAACCTGTAAATCCTGACAAAAGTAGACAAGGCAACCTCGCGTAAAATCGGCGGCATCCTATATAAGTTACTAAATCCTAGAAAACAAAGTAAGATATAATGCTTGTGGAATGAAGTTTGCAGATTTCCTGGAGATTATAAAACTTAATAATTCACAAAAACCATAAGACTCCGTTAGAAAAACAAAACCGGTAAAATTTCCAGATTTTTGACTCCTGACGCCGTCAAGAGCAATGCCCTGACGCCGTCAGAATGAACCTGCAGAAATTCTTATGTTAAGTTTCCGGAAAATTTCTGGAAAAACTTTGTCCTACTTCCTGGAAAATCCTGCAAAACTTCATTATGACTCAATACAAGCATTTGACTCTAACAAATACGAATATACATGTTCATTTAATATTGTGGAGAATCATGATCGGTTTGTTTCTTAAAAACATATTTGGGGTTTCCCCTTACACTTATCTTTTGCAAAAATACCTCTAGGTTGAAGTTAAGACTAGGTTAAACAACATAATAAAGTATTTCACATTTTTAGTAGAGAAACATGATCAACCAACAATAAAAATAAAACATGCATACGGAAGCAAATAACAATCAAACAAATAAAAATCACACAAAACATGGGTTGCCTCCCAAGAAGCGCTTTTCTTTATTTACGAGTCTTGTAGCTAGACTCAAAGTCGTGGGTTACTACGTAATTTCATCATCAAACATCACATCCTCCTCATTAATCATTTCATTGTTATTTCCTTGGTAATGTTTTACACGTTGTATGTTAACCGTGAATTCCCTACCCTCATCATCAACTAACACTACAGCTCCAAATTTAGAGGAATTCTTCACCGTGAACGGCCCATACCATCTAGACTTAAGTTTTCCCGGAAATAATCGCAACCGAGAATTGTATAATAGGACCTTGTCTCCTTCTGAAAATTCTTTGGGTTTCTTAATTCTTTGATCATGCCATCTTTTAGCTCTCTCTTTATATGTGATGGAGGATTCGTAGGCTTCTAATCTAAGCTCATCAAGCTCGTGTAATTGCAAAAACCTATTGTTCCCAGTAGTTGTGTAATCTAAGTTGCATGCCTTAAGCGCCCAATAAGCCTTGTGTTCTAATTCTACCGGTAAGTGACATGCCTTACCATACACCATGCGGAACGGGGTCGTTCCAATAGGTGTTTTGTAAGCAGTTCGGAATGCCCATAAGGCTTCGTCGAGTTTGAATGACCAGTCCTTTCTGTTTTGACTAACCGTTTTTTCAAGTATTCTTTTAATAGCTCTATTGGTGTTTTCGACTTGGCCATTGGTCTGTGGATGATAGGCGGTGGAGAATCGGTGGGGTACTCCATACCTCTTCATGACCTTTTCCATTTGCGCGTTGCAAAAATGTGTCCCCCTATCACTGATGAGAGCCTTCGGAATCCCGAATCTTGCGAAAAGCTTTTTCAGGAAATGAATGACCACTCTAGCATCATTAGTCCTAAGGGCTTGTGCTTCAACCCATTTCGAAACATAGTCAATGGCGACCAAGATGTACTCGTTTCCTCCTGAGGATGGAAAGGGTCCCATAAAGTCAATCCCCCAAACATCGAATACCTCACAAACTTGTATAAAGTTCTGAGGTGCCTCATCCCTATGTGATATATTTCCAGCCCGTTGACATGCATCACACGCTTGTACCATATCTTTTACATCACGGAAAATTGTGGGCCAATAGAATCCTGCATCGAGAATCTTTCGAGCAGTAACATTTATCCCATGATGCCCTCCAGAGGGACCGGAGTGACATTCCCTCATGATTTTCACTGCCTCATTCTCCGAAACACAACGCCTTATAATGTGGTCAGGATACCTTCGGAATAAAAATGGTTCATCCCAGAAGTAATATTTCAGCTGGGAAAAGAACCTCTTCCTTTCGTATTTGGTCAGGTGTTCAGGAACAAGTCTACATCTACTTGCGAAGTAATTGGCGAAGTCGGCGTACCATGGTTCCGAATCAAGGATAGACATCAGTTGTTCGTCGGGAAACGAATCCTTAATTTCACTTCTATCGTGTTTATCCAAGGGGTTTTCCAGGCGAGATAGATGATCGGCGGCTAGATTCTCTGCCCCCCTCTTATCGCGAATCTCAACATCAAATTCTTGTAGCAACAAGATCCACCGAATCAGTCGTGGCTTGGCGTCCTGTTTCGCAAACAGATATCTAAGAGCTGAGTGGTCAGTGAAGACGACTGTCTTTGAAAGGACAAGATATTGTCGGAATTTGTCGAATGCAAACACTACGGCTAATAATTCTTTTTCGGTGGTGGAGTAGTTCTCTTGGGCGGGATTCATGGTTTTGCTAGCATAGTAAATAGGTTGGAAAAGCTTGTCACGTCGCTGACCTAATACAGCCCCGACAGCGAAGTCGCTAGCGTCACACATTATTTCAAATGGTAACTCCCAGTTGGGTGTGATCATGATTGGAGCTTGAGTGAGTTCCCTTTTTAGGAGGTCAAAAGCATCCTTGCATTCTTGGGAAAAATCGAATGGAGCATCCTTCACAAGCAATTGAGTCATTGGCCGGGCAATTTTGGAGAAGTCTTTGATGAATCTCCGATAAAATCCGGCGTGCCCCAAAAAGCTGCGTATTGCCTTAACAGTTGTGGGGTATGGTAACTTAGATATAGCTTCAACCTTAGCTTGGTCCACCTCTATCCCATTCCCTGAAATCTTATGGCCCAACACAATCCCTTCCTTTACCATGAAATGACACTTTTCCGAGTTCAACACCAAGTTGGTTTCCTCGCAACGTTTAAGCATCTTCTCTAAATTAGCAAGACAGCGGTCGAAGGAGTTTCCGAAGACTGAAAAGTCATCCATGAATACTTCCATGCTGTCTTCCATGAGTTCGTGAAAGATTGCGGTCATGCAACGTTGGAAAGTGGCGGGGGCATTACATAGCCCAAAAGGCATCCTTTTGTAGGCAAACGTTCCATAGGGGCAAGTAAACGTGGTCTTTTCTTGGTCCTCAGGTGCTATGGGGATTTGAAAATATCCAGAGAATCCATCTAAGAAGCAATAGTACTCGTGTCCAGATAATCTTTCTAACATCTGATCAATGAATGGTAAGGGAAAGTGATCTTTCCTCGTGGCATCGTTGAGCTTTCGATAGTCAATGCATACCCGCCATCCAGTGACAGTTCTCTGTGGCACCATCTCACCCTTGTCATTTTTTACTACAGTCATTCCACCCTTTTTAGGTACAACCTGCACAGGACTAACCCATGGGCTATCCGAGATCGGGTAAATCAGTCCTGCATCCAAAAGTTTGATAACTTCCTTCTTCACTACCTCCTTAATGTTAGGGTTAACTCGCCTCTGGGGTTGCACAGTGGGTTTATAATCTTCCTCCATAAGAATCTTATGTGTGCAAAAAGTGGAGTCAATCCCCTTAATGTCGGCCACACTCCATGCGAGTACCCCCTTGTATTTCTTCAGGACCTCTAAGAGTTTAACTTTTTGTTCCTTTTCCAAGGAAGAATTTATGATTACCGGGAGTTGGTTTTCTCCCTGAAGAAAGGCATACTCCAAATGATTAGGGAGCTCTTTAAGATCAACGTCAGGGGGCTCGATAATAGAAGGTTTGAGCTTGTTCTCGGGCTTTCGGAGCTCGAGATGCTCCGTTGTCTCTTGTCTGGGGTAGAAGGAGACTGCATTAACTTCCTCCGTCTTTTCCACCTCCAGCAAAGGCAGAAAACTCTCGTCCCGTAGCCAGCCTTCATCGATTTGTTCATCGATGCAGTCATCAATGATATCTGTGAGCTCATCTACTTCCCCGATAAAGTAGAGCCGGTTGGATGCTTCGAGGGAGAGGTCCATAGAATCCTTAATGTCGAAGGTTGTGCTATCGTCTCCTACTCGTAAGGTCAATTTGCCATCGTAGACATCGATGACTGCACGAGCGGTAGCAAGAAATGGTCTACCTAAAATGATAGGTACCACGTCGTCCTCCTCCATATCCAGGATTACGAAGTCGACAGGGAATTTGAATTTCCCAACCTTGACTAGCACGTTCTCACATATCCCTTCGGGGTATTTGACTGATCTATCGGCTAGTTGGATGTTCATACGGGTAGGCTTCAATCCGGAATATCCTAGTTTACGGAACATAGAGAGAGGCATGAGGTTGATACTTGCTCCCAAATCGGCAAGAGCATTCTTGATTGATAGAGGACCTATAGAGCATGGCAAGGTGAAGCTGCCCGGATCGTCTACCTTCTTTGGTAGCCCTTTATGGGTCACCACTGAGCATTCTTCCCCTAGGGTTACAAGACCCTCGAGCTTCTTCCTGTTAGCGAGCAGTTTTTTGAAATATGTGCTATACTTTGACATGTGATAGCAAGCATCCAGGAGAGGTATGGTGACAACCGAGTCTTTTAGGTATGACAAGAACCTCTTGTTATCATTCTCCGTTTTTTGGTTCCTTAGTCGGGATGGGTATGGAATTCTCACAGGTGGGTTAGGAAGGGCTGATGGGGAGGGGGTTGTTACTGGTGGTTGGTCCGGGGTGCCAATGCCGACATCCTGCTCCTCCTCCCCAGGTTTATCTGAATCGAGCGTGACGGGGGACGAATTTGGGTAAGGAGGGTCCTTGGTTGTCGTTCCGGCCCGTGTGGTTATCGCGAGCATGGGATCTTTTCCTCTTTCTGACGGTGGTTGGAGGTTATCTAGGGCTGAGTTAAGCTTGCTGAAAAATTCTCCGACACCCTCCTGCTATTCGTCGAAAAGCTCATTAAGCCCTTTCATTTGCAAGTCTTTTTCTTGAGTGAAGTGACCAAGGTCATCTTCGAAATTGCTCCTGATCTTGAATTCAGGGCCTCCCTCCCCTTCTCTTTTCCTTACCAGATTTCCCCAAAGGGTATAATCATCATTTTGGTAGAAAGGCAAAAGGGAGGGATCAGCATAAATGTCTCCTCCTGACAAGCATGCATGTTCAGTTGTGGCTGCTCCTCCGCATTCCTCCACCTCATGCGGACCTCCACAGTAATCGCAGATCAAGTAAGGATTAGACAGCATTTTAGGTGGTTGTGATCCAGCAAGGCAATCCATTCTTTTGTGAACTTTTCTCAATCGATCCGAGGTGGTTTTAGAAATGCCGATAGTCGACTCAGGTTCATCCCAAGTGTCATCTAGGTCTTGGGCATATTCTTCAATCCTGTCCCATCCTTCCTTGGCACTAAGATTGGCCAATCTTCCTTTCCTAGATTGGTTTATTCCGTTCCGGTCATTAGAGGAGATATTTTCGTAAAAGATTTGGACCAAGATCCAGAGTTCAATGCCATGATGTGGAACTTGTCTTATTAAATCTTTGAATCTAGTCCACACTTTATGGAAGGGTTCATCCTTCCCCTTTCGGAAACGAAGGATCCTATCCCTGAATGCTGAGGTTTTTCCAGGTGGAAAGAACTTCTCATAGAACTTGGATATGAGTTGCTCCCATGTGAAAATAGATTCGGAAGGGAGTTTGTTATACCATTCTTGGGCTTTTTCGTATAAGGTGAAAGGGAAGAATCGCAGTCGGGATGTGTTTCTAGTAGTCCCACCCGTATGGATGGTATCCACTATTTTTAGGAAGTCCTTGATGTGTTGGATCGGATTTTCCTCATCAAGTCCGTGGAACTTACACACACTTTTGACAAGCCAAATATCATTTGCATGCAAGACCTCGTTGGTGTGTTCGTTTGGATAAACAATGGCATTGGAAAACCCACGAGGAGTTGGGGAAGAGTAATCCTTGAGACGCTTAGGAGGAGGTATTATAGGAGTATTCGTCTCATTGTGGGAGCTCGGGGTTGTGATGTGATTTTCTGAATTTTCTTCAGAGAGAGGTGCATCAAAGTCGATAGCAATGCTGGATGGTTCAGGTGTTGAGTGAGTTCGTCTTAACCTACACATTTCTCTTTCGGGTTCTGCATAAGGCAAGACGAGGTCTTTAGTGGTGCTACGACTTCTAGTGATCCTAAGGTTGGAGAATTCGTTGGTTGCCATGATGGTGAATGGTGAAGAGTTACAAACAAAGGCACGAAGAAACAAGATAGACTAAAGAAGACCTAAAAATAAAAATAAAAATCTTACTAGAAAGGAATCTAGCAAGTAGACCTAATAAAAAGAAATTCTAACCTAGACAATAACTATTTCCCCGGCTGCGGCGCCAAAAACTTGATGCGTGGGAATCGCACCTTGCTTTACCTCTCGAGGGATCTCGCGAGGCTTACAACCCCCACCAGGCAGTGTACCTGATCGTTGTAGTATAGTATAGTGACAAGTACCGGGGGATTGATCGTTCAGCTTAGGAATAGTGTCGCTAGGATTAGAAAACCTAATTAATAGTTCTAAAGGTGAGGGATGATTATTTTTTGTATTTTTATATTTTATGAAAGCAATTAAAATCTCGGGTTTTGAAGGAGTGGGCGGAATTAGTTGCTATTCAACTAACCCAAAGCTAAGATGCAATCAAAATAAAATAATAAAAATGAAATTAAACTAAATTAAACTAAGGTTGTGAGCAGTAATTGGAGAAATTGTGTTTACTTAGACTTCATTACTCCCTAGATATCTTTTACATGTTAATTACTTGTTACACTTGTATGAATGACGGGTTGTATTCCTTAATACCATTCGTGGGGTGGCATACATAACTCCCCAACTCTATGAGCTCTTATCTCCTCCTACACCATGACCCAGCACAACTATAGGGATTGTAAACAGTGGCTCATGCATTAAATACAACCAATAACGACCTAGTACGCCTCGGTTCATGTTTCTTAAGACGTTCAAGCATGTTACCATTTGGAGATCTGCCAGTTTTCTTAAGCCTAACATATAAATCATTCATTCAAAACAAGAATAGACAAGTAATCAACACATAATCAACATCTAGGTTTCATTAGATCTAAGCAAACACAAGAGAGATCTAGCCTAGCATAGTAGAATTGAGACAAGAACAAGAGATAAACAACCAACACATAGACATATTGATTGAATTGAAAGTACACTTATCTCAATTACAATTCAAGGTCTCAAGGGTTTGGAACCCTTGAAAAACCTGTGAAAGAGGCACCAAAATCGTCTTTAGGGTTTCACCAAAACTTCTCCTTTTTAATGAAAAAACTAGAAAACTATATATAGGAAAATCGTTCTGACGGCGTCAAGAGTTAATTCTGACGCCGTCACCTCGCCGCCATATACTTCCTCGGACGCCCTAGATCCACTTGTGACGGCCTATGTGACGCCGTCACCACCCACGGTAAATTATTCTTGGCCACTTTGACGCCGTCACCTTTCCATCTGACGCCGTCACCACCTTCGATATTTAATTCTTCATGTCTGACGCCGTCAAGCTTTTGGTCTTGACGCCGTCACCTTGTATCTTCAGCTTGGATTTTTGGTACTTTGTCGTTTTCTTCACTTTATGCTCCAAAAACGTCCAAAATAGCCTCTTTTCCAGAATTCACTCTCCAAACACCTAAAATCACAAAAGGAACGATTTAGGGCAATATTTGATCAAATAAAGTCAGATTCGGGCTTAAATGACCCCCTAAAAACGGATCATTTTTCGCCTCATCAGGTTCGTACCCTAAGTTTCCCCAAAGTTCCACACATAATGAATGAAAATTAGATGAGTAAATATAGATTTTACAACTTTGATGGCGTCACCTTATAGGACGTGAAGCCGTCACCTCGCCGTGTTTAGGGTTCCTTGATGGCCTAGATCCACTCCTGACGCCGTCACCATGTATAGTTTTCTGGGTCGTCTCCTTTTACTCCAATACGTGATGGCCTTGGTGAATTATAACGTGACGCCGCACTCTTTAACTTCCAAATTCCTTTTTGGCGCGTCTAGTGTAGAATAATTATCCACCTCTTTGTCAACAAGTGACGTCGTTACCAAGTAATGCGTGACGCTGTCAATTACTGTTTCCAGCATAATTTGAGACTTTGTCGTATTCTTCACTTTTATGCTCCAAAAACGTTCAAAATGCATCTTTTTTCATAATTCCTCTCAAATGTACCTATATTGACAAAAGAAACGATTTAAGGCAATATTTGATCATATAATCATGATTTAAGGCTAAAATGACCCCTTAAAAGCATAACACTTTTCGTCTCATCAAGTACCCTTACACTTGGGATTTGCTTGTCCTCAAGCAAATGAGCTTTTATTCTAATCAAAATACATATATTTGTTCCACCTTAATCAAAATAAGCACGGAAATCATACACTAGCACCTCACAAATAGTGTTTGGATACTCTCATCTCTCGGGTGTTATAAACCTATATTACTAATGGAAATGGAAAAAATATCACTCACTACCTGTCATAGCAAATAGATTACCGTAGGCTTGGGAAATGATCAAAAACCTCCTCCACTAGGCGTAAGCACCTAAGATAAACTATCAAAGAGGGCTTTTAAAGGGTTATAATGTGGGGTGTAGGGATATGGAAAACACCGTTTATTGGATAAATGATATTTTACTGTTGGCAAGTTAATCACCTAGGTCAATTACATGTACAATGCGGCGTTGCTAAGCTAAGACTCGACTCAACTTAAGCTAATCAAAATCATAAACATAAACATAAATGAAAGAAACGGGATGGTAGTCCGTATGTTTTTCTCTTTTCTTTTTCTATTTTTTTTTTTCTTTTTCTTGATTTTTTTGATTTTTTTGATTTTTTTTTTTTTTTTTTTTTTTTGTACACTCTTGCCCTATCATCCAAAATAATACATCATAGGGGCCTCGGTTCTCCCCTTACACTTGAACTTTTACATACTTTACATGTAACTAATCTAATGACTCGAATTAAGATAATCAAAACACTTGGAGTACTTTAGAATGTTTTGCACATATGGGGGTAATAATTGATGTTCTTCCTCATTACTTATATCATTAGTACTTTACCCATGAGTCCCAATCGTCCTAAAATAATATGTACAAGATATGACTCGACTTAGCAACCATGTAATCAATTAGAGAACTAACAAAGGGTTAAACAAATGTTGTAACAATAATGCACTAAAGATGAGTGCATACAAGGAAGGCTAAGGCGATTTTGGTGTACATTTGGGGTGGATTGTAAACAAATTCTTCCTTTAAGTAATATGCTTAAAGTTAGAAAGGAAAAAGATAGGCTCTGATGGGTGTACTAGGGGTATTGTGTATTAAAAATGAGTACATCGCAAAGGTGTGGGAAAATTACTTGACTATATTAGTCAAGTAGCTTGGCTTCATTGGTCAAGTAGTTTTAAAACAGGTTTAAAACAAGGGTTATCCTAATGCCTCTTATCATATAGTAAATCTAACTACACGAATGTAGTCTCACTTGTGGTCTCGGAATGAATCACTAACGCAAGTTCTAGAATCTAAGTGCTATCGGTACACTCATAAGCGCTAAGGCTTTTCCTAACAAGTCTTGGGGCGAACCTCACCTGTATAAATTTAGTAGATTGCTTGCACGAGTCTTTAACGCTTCAACTAACAGATGGTCACTAGTGCACTTCTTGGATCGCTGGTGCGTTATTTGCATAACGAATGGTCACCAAGTCATATACTAGATCGCTGGCACGTTAGTCAATTAATCTAATACTCGGATGGTCACTACCTTATTCATAAATTTTTTTGAGTGGTACAGTTTTTGTGCTAGTCATATAACTCCTATCCATGAGATGCTTATTAAGACTAAAGTTTCACTCCTATATGTTGCAAAAAAATTTGAATTTGGTGCTAAAATTGCCCTAACAAATATTTCTCTCAGCTTTATTACACATCTACTATTAAACAAACAAAAATCAAATGTCATGGCATTCTCTAAGGTATCTTCATTTACCCCCCCCCCCCCCTTACACTTAAGCTGAACATTGTCCCCAATGTTCAACTAAAAGATGTAAAAATAAAGAAAATGAAAGAATGAAACAAATACTCCCCTGATTCGTTCGGCGTGGATAATGCGGTAACATGGTTAAATCCTCATCCAAGAGAATGTAATAGCTTCAAGATTAAAGCAACGCCTAAAAACTTGAGACTTGATGCTCAAAGACTTGATCATCCATGTACATCTTCTTGTCCAATATAACCTGTTAAACCTGAGAAAACAAACAAGAAAACCTAGCGTAACATCGGCGATAAAATCTATATAAAATAAAATCCTAAAAAGCAAATAAAGGTATAATGCTTGTGGAATGAATGTTTGCAGATTCTTGGAGTTTATAAGTTAAAGATTTAACAAAACTTTACAATTCCGGCAGAAAAACAAAACTTGAAAAATTTTCCAGAAAATTTGTACCTGACGTCGTCAGGCTTTAATTGTTGACGCCATCAGAATTGATCTAACAAAAATTTTATGTTGAGTTTCCGGAAAATTTCTAGAAAAACCTATACCTTAATTCCTGGAATTCTTGCAAAATATCATTATGACTTGATACAAGCATTTGACTCAAACAAGTACTATTATGTATGTCTATATCTCATTGTTATCGTTCATGTTCAATTCGTTCTTTGAAAACAAATTTAGATTTCCCTTACACTTACCTTTTTGCAAAATACCTTTATATGTAATTAAGACGAAGTTAAAAACAAAATAAAGCATTTTCACAATTTTATTTGAAACATGAATTATAAACAATAGAAATAAGAACACACATACGGAAGCAAATAAAACAAATAAACAAATAACCAAACAAATAAAAAGCTTGGGTTGCCTCCCAAAAAGCACTTTTCTTTATTAACGAGTCTTGTAGCTAGGCTAAAAGTCAAGTCCATCACGTGACCTCATCATTGGTCACGGTTTCTAGGTCATCCTCTAGTTTTGTTTTGTATTCCGGACCTAGTTGCAAGCATTCTTTGTAGAAACCAAGTATTTTCTTCATTACGTGGTCTACTCCTCTACGTCTATCCTCATCATTCCTATAGTAGACTGCTTGCTTATGCTCCTTCTCAAGGTTCGATAAAAGTCGGTATTGCTCTATCTTATACGGCATTTGGTAGGCTATCTCATCGGTCTCATCCTTGAACCTAACTATCCCTAAGGATGGGTTATAGTTCATTTTAGAGACTTCAAAAAATGGTTTTCCAAGCACTACCTGAGTTAGGCAACTATCTATTACCGGACGAATATCCTCCACAATCACAAAGTCGGTAACGTACGTGAAATTTCCTACAAGAACATGCAATCCCTTTATTCTTCCAACAAAGTTACTCATCCATCCCGTGTTGGAAAATATCCTAGGTCCGAGTTGCTTTTTCATTATCCAATTATAATGGATCCTAGTCATAATGTTTATGGGAGATTTAAGATCGATGTAGGCTTTTCACACATGCACATGCCCAATGTTGCATGGTATATTGATATTAGAGGGATCGCCCGCTTTGATGATTGGTGAACATAGGATGTATGGTGTCTCGGGGTCATCGAATAAATCCCTATGGTATGCACTTTCTTCCTTGGTAGGTAACCTATCGAAGTAGTTCTCTACATTCTCTACATCCTCTACCTTCTCTACCTTATTATCCTCAACTTCCTTGATCTCATTCTTCGATTCACTATCCACTCCAACTTCATCTTTATCATCTTCCTCCCTATTTTTATCGATGGGCTTAATAGTGACAACATTGACAAAGTGGACGTGTTTGGATGATGAGGGGTCCTTAAATTGGGTTCCGCTACTATTGTTCCTAGTGTCCTTATTTGGTGTGGTCAACACTTGGTTGTTAAGAGCTTTCAACAAGTTGTCAATTTTATTGGTCATCTCCGTTTGTTGTTGATTGAATTAGGATTCAAACTTGGCCATACGAGCTTCTTGAGATGCCATAAATTTGGACATCAATCCTTCAAAATTGTTGGTACTACCATAGTTGTTCGAATGATTGTTGTTGAAAGTACGGTTTAAGGATGAACCGTTTGATTGAAAATGACTAGGTGGATTTGAAGAATTGTTTTTAGGTGTGTTTTGGTTTTGTTTCCACCTAAAGTTTGAGTGATTTTTCCAAGAGGGGTTGTATGAATCGCCGTAAGGGTTTGGATCTGGTTTAAAAGTGTACCACTTGTCTACCGCTACATCGGTACGCGAGGATGCGTAGCCCGCAAAAGCTTGTTCGGGGAGTTCCATGCAATCACGAGTGTCATGGGGACCACTACAATATTCACATGATGAAGTGATTTTGTTCACTTGGCTTGAAGGTTTAGGAGCCTCGTAGGATTTCATGAGAAACTTGACTTGGTCTTCAAGTTTCATGATCCTACGGTCGGGAGTGCTAGAATTATTCGTAGGCAAAGATATTGCCTTGACCGTTTTGTTCAAATCACGGGGATCATTCCAACTTTCGTTGTCATAGAGAGCAAGATCTTCTATGAGTTCCCAAGATTCTTCCGCACTTCGATCACGTAGCCTACCACCGGCCGCTTGGTCAATGGTTTGCCTTGTGGAGAGATTGATGTGGTCATAGAAGATTTGGATTTGAAGCCAAAGATCTATGCCATGATGAGGGACTTTTTGAAGTAAGTCCTTGAAACGAGTTTATGCTTCATAAAGAGTTTCGCCTTGACGTTGTTGGAACATCAAGATGTCATTCCTTAACTTTATGGTTCTTCCCGGTGGGAAAAATTGAGCAAGAAAACGAGAAGTGAGATCATCCCAAGATGTGATAGATCCCGCGGGTAAACGCTCAAGTCATTGACTAGCTGAGTCACGTAGAGAGAATTGAAAGAGACGCAATCGGGTCGTCTCTCGAGTTTCAACATCAAGGTCTATGAAATTTACGATTTTAAGAAAATCCTTTAGATGTTGATTTGGATCTTCGGAACAAAGTCCATGGAATGCACATTCGCTTTGCACCAATCGGATGGTGTCGGATCGCAAGGGAGACACATTGGCTCCTTGAGTGAGCTCAATGGTGTTTCGATAGCCTTGGCGGCTAGGACGGGAGTACTCTCCTAAAGTGCGGACTCTAGGAGGTTGGTTTGGTTGTGGTGGGTTTTGTTGTAGTGGGTTGGCGGGGTCAAAGATATTACCACCCTCCATGATGTCGGATGGTAATGGTTACGAACAAAGGAACAAAGAAAAAGATAGACTAAAGAAAACATATAAAAATAAAAATAAAAATCTCACTAGAAAGTAATCTAATAAGTAGACCTAATAAAAATAAAATTCAACCTAAACAATAACCATTCCCAGGCAGCGGCACCAAAAACTTTGATGCGATTTGGATTGTCACACAAAAGTTTTACTTCTCAAGGGATCTTGAGAAGCTTACAATCCCCGCCAGGCAAGTGTACCTGACCGATGTAGTATAGTGTAGTGGTAAGAACCAGAGAATTGATCGTTCTCCACAGGGAATAGTGTTCGTTAGGATTGAAAATGATTTAAACTAGGTCTAGAGGTGACGGATGATTCTTTTTGTATTTTTTATATTTTATGGAAAGCAAGTAAAAATCTCGGTTTTGGAAGAGTGGGCAGAATTAGCTGCTAGTCAACTAACCCAATTAACTACAAATGCAATAAAAATAAAATAACAATAAAATAAATGTGTGTAAAACTAATATGGAGAAAAACGTGTTTACTTAGGTTTCACTACTCCCTAGCTATCTTTTATTGATTGATAGATTTGTTACAATTACGTGGATGACGGGTTGTATTCCTTACTACCATTCGTGGGAGCGTGTACGTCCTTCCCCAACTCTATAAGATCCTATCTCTTTCTATAACGACACGTTTAGTATCCTATCATGGTCTCATTAATATTCTCTTATGCATTAAACACAACCAATTAATCGTAGTATACATCCGATTCATGTTTCTTAAGACATCAAACAAGTTACCAATAGGAGATTAGCCAGTTTTTTTAAGCCTAACATTGATATCATTCATCAAACAACAATTAATAACAAACCATCAATCAATAATCAATTGCTAGGTTTCTTTACATCTAAGCAAACACAAACAAACCTAGCCTAGCATGTTAAAAGAAAGATAAGCGTAAGATAGAATCAAACAACACATAGACATATTGAATGATTGATAGAATACTTATCTTCAATTAATCATGGAAGAAAAAAGACTTAAAAACCTCAAAATAGCTGCAAAAGTCGACTAGGGTTCGTACCCTAAGTTTCCCCAAAGTTCCACACATAATGAATGAAAATTAGATGAGTATATATAGATTTTACATCTTTGATGATGTCACCTTATGGGACGCGACACCATCACCTCGCCGTGTTTAGGGTTCCTTGATGGCCTAGATCCACTCCTGACGATGAGTGCTCAAACACTCATCATTTTTGGTCAAATCTGAACTGCAAAACATACAAAAACACTCAGTAATGCATCAAAATACTAAAAATATTTCAAAATTATGTTTTATATGTTTTAGATGCAAAATGAGTAAAAACAAATAAAAAACGTATAAAGTTTGCAAAATTGGCAGTTTCCGTCCCCCAACTTTCATAAAATGTCAAAACTAGTCCCTGGTCATTCAAAATATGGAAAATTATCACCAAAGGTCCTTTAGAAATCATAATTTGTCATATTTAGTCCTTTGGTGAAAAATCTCAGAAGTTTTGGAAATTTGCAATTTAGTCCCTGAAGTTTCAACAATTGGCAGTTTTGGCACCTGGAGTTCAATTTTTGTGAAAAAAGTCAAAAATGGTCCTTGGGAATTCACATGTGTCACTTTTAATCCCTGGATGAAAATTTTGAGAAAATTACATGTTTAGTCCCCACAGTTTTGAATCTTAGCATATTTGGTCCCCGGGATCTCAAATTTTGGAAATTTAACTTTTATGGTCCTTTGGTTATTGATACTTGGCAGGAAATTACCCTCATGATAACTTTGGGAAAATACATTTTTAGTCCATGGGTTTTTCAGAAATTACAACATTAGTCCTTGTGGTTTTTACAAAATAAACAAACAAACCAACAAAACTAATCCAAACCAACACCCTATTCCAGCCCACATCCTAATCCTAAGCCCATCAAACCCCAGCCCAACTCCCATCTCCCTTTTTTTTTTAAATAAAAACACCACCCTGGTCGTTTGACCAGGTCAAACCCAACACCCCCCACCTCCTTCTTCCCCGTATTTCCCTCCTCCATGTCCCCCCTCCAACTCCTCCAAACCCTCACGAACCTTCATTAATAATCTCACCAACCCAACCTTCCCCCTCCTCATTTATTACACCTTTTCCCGCCAAAACCCAAATCAAAGGTCAAGATCAAATGGGAGATATCCAACGGTTCAGAAGAAGGTGGGAAAGAAAGTGTTGTACCCTAGGGTCTTTATAAGTCAAGAAAAAAGCAAAAATGAGAGTAGTAGTTAGTTAATTAGATTAATTTAAATAAGTGTAGTCTCGTATTGATGTAATTTTCCTTTTTCAGTATTCTACTTAGCTAAAAAATGTAATCTCAATTGTTTTTAGTGAACTTGAAACTTATATCAACCTCTAAATTCAGATTGTACTCCATTTTTAGTTTATATCAAGTTTCCATTTTCAAAATCTCAAATTTACTTAACTTGTTATAAGTTGTTGTTTATTGTTTGATTGAGCTTATTTCAGTCCAAGTATAAGCTTTTTAAAGTATTCAAAGCATTTGATACAGATTCAGTTTTGAAACACAAAAATTCAGAAAAATAAAATTAAATAGAAGAAAAATAAAAAAATCAATTTGAAAGAAGATAAAGAAGGAAGAAGCATTGGATTCTGGTTGTTGTGGAACTACATGGTATATTAGTGCTTTTGGGAAGGCAATAGGTGGTGTTATGGGTACCCAATTCATGATTCACAGCTTGGAAATCTTCTGTGAGCCACAAGTATGATTTTTGCATAATCCTATTCTTGTTGTTGTTTTTGGTATTTTAGTGTTAATTTATATTCTAATCAATGTATTTTATCTGTTTATAGCCTAAATCTAGTGTTTGTAGTTTTGGATTTCATAATTGTAGTGTTGAAACATATTTAAAGGGTGTTTGGATTAGGGTATTTCACCACTAGGGTCTAAGTCTCAGTTGTTGATTTTGGCTCATGCATGCTTAGTTAAGTCATTTTAGGTCATATACAGCATAAAAACTCAGGTCACTAGGGTAAAAAGTCAAAATCACAAAAACCCCACCATCACAGTTAACTGTGAAGTCATTAAGGTTCATAAACCTCCATTTCATGATATAAGTTGTTGTTTTAGCTTAATATAGTCCTACTTTAGCTTGTTACATGTCTTACAGTCATTAGATTAAGTTTTAAATCCATATAAGTCAACTTATCAAGTTTTCAGAAAAAAATCAAATTTGCACTCTCTCAGTTTTTACAAAAATTGCATGATTTTTAGAGAATTTAGTGTTTGGAGTTAGGTCCTGAAACTTCTACAAGTTGGAATCTATCAGCTCAACTCTAGAATCATACCTTTTTCTTATTTTTGTGAATTTAATTTGTGCTTATTCTGGCTTATCTAAATAGCCTGCAGGGGAAGTATCTCCCCTGCACCACCACTCAGGTTCACTCACCCAATTTCCATTGCTTGTCCTGATCTCATGAGTTGGTCCCACACTCTGGTTCTTGGCTAATTGGGAAGTCAATAAGCCAAGCTTGAAAGTCCAGGGCTTATTCTGAGGTTTGTGGCTTGTTCACTAGGGCTGCATTGCCCTTAAACTTTGTCTCATTCCCCCAAATAAGCTGAGTGCTCAGCTTTTGTGCAATTTTCCAAGCCCTCCCCAGGCCTTATAAGTGGGACCCACAGGGTGAATTTTAACTTTTTGGAAAGTCCAACAAGCCATCTTCACACTTCCTGGTTTCATTTTGGTTTTTCAACTTATTTAATAAGCTGAATCTTAGCTTACAAAAACTTGCAGGCCTGTGTGAATTTGTGGTAATTGGGATGTGCTTATTTGCTTAATCTGAGCTTATTAGTGTAATCCCTTGTACAATTTGGCTTATTTTCAGTTTCTTGTTCTTATTTCCATCATGTGTTACCTCTGTTAGCTTATTTGCTAGCTTGCTTGAGCTTAACATCCAATTTAAGCCTAAAGCTTAACTGAATAAGATCATAAGCTCTTATCCTGCTTATTTTTAAGTTTTGTAATTTTTGTTTTTAATAAAGTTACTCAGTTTCAGTAATGTAATAAGTTTGTAAAGTAAAAATCAGAAAAATCATCATTTTAATTAAAGTGATAGCTTCTATTTAAGAAGCTTGAGCTTTTTAGCTTATTTTTCATCTTTTTAATTAAGCACTTGTCATTTTTATATTTTTCTTATTTTCCTGTCACCTTAGTGTATTTATAGAAAAAGTTTTTTATTTTTCTTAGTTTATTTAGTATTTATAATAAATCAAAATAGTTTAAATAATTAAATAATAGTAATTAATTAATAATAATTAGATAAATAGTGTGAAAAATACATTTCCTGTTTTAAAATAAGTTTTATAATATTTTAGATTTTTCTAAGTCTTTATTTTATTTTTCTAGGCTTATTTTACATTTTCTTATTTATTAGTGTATTATTAAATTATTTAAATTAGTTTTTAATTAATTATAAATAGATAAAAAGTCTTAAAAATATAATTTTAATTTTAAAATTAGTTTTATAATATTTTAGATTTTTCCAAATTTAATTTTCATATTTTTAGTGTAATTCCATAATTAGTTATAATTTAGGTTAATTTAAATAATTAATAAGTAATTAGAAAATAGTATTTAATTAATAATAATTAATATAGTAGTGTAAAAATTAATTTTAATTTTCCAAAAAGTTTATTTTATTATTAGAATTGTAAAAATGTAATTTTCATATCTGTAAGTATTTTATTTCTTTAAAACTCGCGTTTTATTTCGTACGTCTACGTAAATTTAAATCAGACGTACGCGTTTTTCATGTTTTAAACGTTTCTGGTTTTTCAGGTTTTAAACATTTCTGGTTTTTCTAAATTTCCAGTCTTGTTCATATAGCTTGTTTAAGCTATTTCCTTGTAGATTCCCTAGTTTAAATCAAACACAAACCCCTTTCTTTCCAAATTCACCCGATCACAAACCCGTTTGATAACAATTCACACCTCGTCGGGACATAACGACCCGGGGAAACCCTATATTCCGCGGAGATTGATTCTAGGCTGTTTGACTTTGTTGACCATTCCTTGGTCAATATAAGTTGACCGCTTTTGCCTCAATCAAAATTTGGCGCCGTTGCTGCCAATGAGGTCGTGCGCGTATTCTAAACGGTTTTGCAGATTATTGAATCTGGATATACACTCATTGTATATTTACCATCCTTTGTTCATATTTTCTTATTATAAAAATAAAACTGTTCCCTAAAACATTTTAAAATCAGTTTTCAACGAACACAAAAACACCAAAAGATTTTCTTTCTTATAAAATGTTTATCATAAATTCCAAAAATATCCACCTTTACCCTCTCACATCTTTGATTCTTCATCCCTACCCCTCTATGAACCTTTGATTCTTTCCTATGTCGTATCCACACCATTTTGGTTGCCAATGGTGTGGTGGTCCTCATAATGGTGGGAATTGTCCCGGCTATAGCATGGTAGAGTCAGGAGATGGGTCTGTCTATAACCAAGCTCCCTATCCTTACCATGACACATATGATTCATTCTACCAGCCCCCACATCATGAGATACTGACATATCTGTGTAAGTTTTGTGGAGGCCCTCACCAAGGATTTGAGTGTCAAGCCGGAAACACGTTTTTCTATGAACAGTTTTCCAGTGATGCTCAGAACTTTGGTTATGACCAATACCCATATGATTCACCAGGCCAAACTCAACAGTTTTACTGTTGTGATTACTGTGGAGGTCCACACTTCAGCTCAGATTGTCAATCGGGGAATCCATATCCTTGTGACAATTTTGACACACCTTATTATGACCAACCTCCACAGTATCAAATGAATCAAGCAATTCTTCCAGAAATGCAAAATGTACTGGAAATACTTGATGAGCTTAAGGGTTTAGTTAAAGACTTTGCCCAAAAAGACACTCATCAAAAATCCATGGAAGAATTGCTAGCTGAAGAGTATGCTGCTAGAATAAATTCCCTAGATGCCTATGAAAAATCTGTTAGGGAATCAATTGCAAGAGAAAAAGCAGCCAGATCTAGCTCTCAGTTCCGTTTTATTCCTGATGACAGTGATGATGAAGATACCCTTGATATTCTTCAATTTTATAAAACTTCATCAAGTTCATCAGTTGATAACCCAGCAGTTGAGATTCCATCTCAAACAACTGCTATCACACCCGAGGTTCTCACTCACTCTCTGAGTATGGGGGACGAGCATTTGACACTGTTCCTAAAAAGGAATCGGACGAATTCATAAAGTCTAGTGTTGAGAACTTTGTCCCAATTCCAAGAGAGTCACAGGGAATTCTTGAGCATATGTGTGATCTTCCATCCCCTCTTGACTGTTCAAACGATCATTTTGAGACTTTCTCAGATTTTAATGATGATTGTACATCTCATGGAGACATTGAGTATATTGAGGCATCACTCCCACAGTCTGATGCTGATCCTCTTCTTGAGGAGTTCGCCGATGAACTTACTCACATCAATCCACTTTCATCGGAAAGTGATGATGGTCTCCTCGATTTCGAAGCCGATCTGGGAGAAATTGAAAGTCTCCTATATCATGATCCGTCACTCACTTCCTATCCAAACAGTCCAATAGAGAATAATAATCACTTTGTTCCTGAAGCATTCAACACTACTCTCACTAATCCTCTTTTTGAATTCGAATCTGAATTCACTTTGATTTCTAACAATCCAATCTTTGACGAGGATTGTGATGAGTCCACATCGGAACATGAATTCACAAATTCACATCTTGTGAATAATTCTCTTCATGAGGAGTTCTCCGGTGAACTCACTCATCATATCATGACTCCTCCGGAGTTTGATAGCCCGGGTGGAGATGCACTCAATCATGAGGATTTGCAAATTCCCACCCTCCCTCCCGGGATGTTTATGAGCTTAACCCTTGAAATCCAAATTCATGCTAATGAGCATGCTCTCGAGGAAGACGATCAAATCATGATTTTCATCATGGTTTTCTTCCTTTTCTTCACCTATAAGGTGACTTCTTCTCTTCTTCACTCCTTCGGGAATGAAGATACAATCTTTGATCCCGGCATTTTCATTTTACCATTATCTTGAGCCGGATACTTATCTCATCGGTGTGGAACTTTCACGTGCTTCAAATGTTTGTCCAAACATCTTGAATGAAAGTCCGATGGAGATTGTCTTTTCCACATCATGCTTCCCCATGGACAAATGAATTCGGGGTCGAGTCAAGCTAGCAACACGGTAAACAAAAACAGTAGCATGTACTTAGGGTTTTCACCCTAAGTGTGGGGGAGTTACCCCTACTGTGGTTACTTATAAAGTGAAAATACAAACTGGTGCTTCCACATTTAGCTTGTAATGTTGCCCTTTTACGTTCAAAGAGTCGGCATAATAGCCGGGACTTTGAATATTGAGGACAATATTCATTCTAAGTTTGGGGGGGGGGGGGGGTATTCTAACGAACTTTATCACATTTTACTATCTAGTACCCCCCCCCCCCCCCCCCCCCCCCCCGTTTTTGGCCAAAATTTCAAAAATTTTAAAATTTTTTCACTTGTGCTTCAAAATTTTTGTGGTTATCAGTCCGCCTTGTCTAACCGACAAAAGGATTGGCTAATCCAGGAGCAAACGGCTCTTGGTAAAGATATATCAAATCCATTTACGGCTTGCAATTTGCCCAAAATTGTATGGTATCTCAACTCGCCATATCCTAAAAAGTGAAAGAGTTGGCTAGCCCGCAAGATTATGGCTTGTGGTAAAGGCAGTGGAAAAACCATAATTGGTAATCAGCTCACCAAGATGTTGACTATTCTATCAAGAGTTGGCTAGTTCAGAAGCAAACGGCTTTTGGTAAAGACAAATCAAATCCGTTGACAGCTGGTGGTTTGCTCAAAATCACATGATTATCAAGTGAACCATAGTTCTTACTTGAACTGATACATCTGGCTACTCCAGAAGTAATGGCTTTTGGTAAAGAGATTAAAATCCATTAAGTTTTCAAAACAGTTTATTGTTAGGGACTAGCAATAGTTTAGTGTGGGGGATTGATGAGTGCTCAAATACTCATCATTTTTGGTCAAATCTGAAATGCAAAACATACAAAAACACTCAGTAATGCATCAAAATACTAAAAATATTTCAAAATTATGTTTTATATGTTTTAGATGCAAAATGAGTAAAAACAAATGAAAAACGTATAAAGTTTGCAAAATTGGCAGTTTCAGTCCCCCAACTTTCCTAAAATGTCAAAACTAGTCCCTGGTCATTCAAAATATGGAAAATTATCACCAAAGGTCCTTTTGAAATCTTAAGGTTTTATATTTAGTCATTTGGTGAAAAATCTCAAAAGTTTTGGAAATTTGCAATTTAGTCCCTGGAGTTTCAACAATTGGCAGTTTTGGCCCCTGGAGTTCAATTTTTGTGAAAAAAGTCAAAAATGGTCCTTGGGAATTCACATGTGTCACTTTTAATCCCTGGATGAAAATTTTGAGAAAATTACATGTTTAGTCCCCACAGTTTTGAATCTTAGCATATTTGGTCCCCGGGATCTCAAATTTTGGAAATTTAACTTTTATGGTCCTTTGGTTATTGATACTTGGCAGGAAATTACCCTCATGATAACTTTGGGAAAATACATTTTCAGTCCTTGGGTTTTTCAGAAATTACAACATTAGTCCTTGTGGTTTTTACAAAATAAACAAACAAACCAACAAAACTAATCCAAACCAACACCCTATTCCAGCCCACATCCTAATCCTAAGCCCATCAAACCCTAGCCCAACTCTCATCTCCCTTTTTAAAATAAAAATACCACCCTGGTTGTTTGACCAGGTCAAACCCAACACCCCCACCTCTTTCTTCCCCGTGTTTCCCTCCTCCATGTCCCCCCTCCAACTCCTCCAAACACTCACCAACCTTCATTAATAATCTCACCAACCCAACCTTCCCCCTCCTCATTTATTACACCTCACCTAAACCACTCAATCCTGCTCCAAAACCTTTTCCCGCCAAAACCCAAATCAAAGGTCAAGATCAAATGGGAGATATCCAACGGTTCAGAAGAAGGTGGGAAAGAAAGTGTTGTACCCCAGGGTCTTTATAAGTCAAGAAAAAAGCAAAAAAGAGAGTAGTAGTAAGTTAATTAGATTAATTTAAATAAGTGTAGTCTCGTATTGATGTAATTTTCCTTTTTCAGTATTCTACTTAGCTAAAAAATGTAATCTCAATTGTTTTTAGTGAACTTGAAACTTATATCAACCTCTAAATTCAGATTGTACTCCATTTTTAGTTTATGTCAAGTTTCCATTTTCAAAATCTCAAATTTACTTAACTTGTTATAAGTTGTTGTTTACTGTTTGATTGAGCTTATTTCAGTCCAAGTATAAGCTTTTTGAAGTATTCAAAGCATTTGAAACAGATTCAGTTTAGAAACACAAAAATTCAGAAAAATAAAATTAAATAGAAGAAAAATAAAAAAATCAATTTGAAAGAATATAAAGAAGGAATAAGCATTGGATTCTGGTTGTTGTGGAACTACATGGTATATTAGTGCTTTTGGGAAGGCAATAGGTGGTGTTATGGGTACCCAATTCATGATTCACAGCTTGGAAATCTTCTGTGAGCCACAAGTATGATTTTTGCATAATCCTATTCTTCTTGTTGTTTTTGGTATTTTAGTGTTAATTTAGATTCTAATCAATGTATTTTATCTGTTTATAGCCTAAATCTAGTGTTTGTAGTTTTGGATTCCATAATTGTAGTGTTGAAACAGATTTAAGGGGTGTTTGGATTAGGGTATTTCACCACTAGGTTCTAAGTCTTAGTTGTTGATTTTGGCTCATGCATGCTTAGTTAAGTCATTTTAGGTCATATACAGCATAAAAACTCAGGTCACTAGGGTAAAAAGTCAAAATCACAAAAACCCCACCATCACAGTTAACTGTGAAGTCATTAAGGTTCATAAACCTCCATTTCATGATATAAGTTGTTGTTTTAGCTTAATATAGTCCTACTTTAGCTTATTACATGTCTTACAGTCATTAGATTAAGTTTTAAATCCATATAAGTCAACTTATCAAGTTTTCAGAAAAAGTCAAATTTGCACTTTCTCAGTTTTTACAAAAATTGCATGATTTTTAGAGAATTTAGTGTTTGGAGTTAGGCCCTGAAACTTCTACAAGTTGGAATCTATCAGCTCAACTCTAGAATCATACCTTTTTCTTATTTTTGTGAATTTAATTTGTGCTTATTCTGGCTTATCTAAATAGCATGCAGGGGAAGTATCTCCCCTGCACCACCACTCAGGTTCACTCACCCAATTTCCATTGCTTGTCCTGATCTCATGAGTGGGTCCCACACTCTGGTTCTTGGCTTATTGGGAAGCTAATAAGCCAAGCTTGAAAGTCCAGGGCTTATTCTGAGGTTTGTGGCTTGTTCACTAGGGCTGCATTGCCCTTAAACTTTGTCCCTTTCCCCCAAATAAGCTGAGTGCTCAGCTTTTGTGCAATTTTCCAAGCCCTCCCTAGGCCTTATAAGTGGGACCCACAGGGTGAATTTTAGCTTTTTGGAAAGTCCAACAAGCCATCTTCACACTTCCTGGTTTCATTTTGGTTTTTCAGCTTATTTAATAAGCTGAATCTTAGCTTATAAAAACTTGCAGGCCTGTGTGAATTTGTGGTAATTGGGATGTGCTTATTTGCTTAATCTGAGCTTATCAGTGTAATCCCTTGTACAATTTGGCTTATTTTCAGTTTCTTGTTCTTATTTCCATTTTGTGTTACCTCTGTTAGCTTATTTGCTAGCTTGCTTGAGCTTAACATCCAATTTGAGCCTAAAGCTTAACTGAATAAGCTCATAAGCCCTTATCCTGCTTATTTTTAAGTTCTGTAATTTTTTTTTTTATAAAAGTTACTCTGTTTCAGTAGTGTAATAAGTTTGTAAAGTAAAAATCAGAAAAATCATTATTTTAATTAAAGTGATAGCTTCTATTTAAGAAGCTTGAGATTTTTAGCTTATTTTTCATCTTTTTAATTAAGCACTTGTCATTTTTATATTTTTCTTATTTTCCTGTCACCTTAGTGTATTTATAGATAAAGTTTAAGATTTTTCTTAGTTTATTCAGTATTTATAATAAATCAAAATAGTTTAAATAATTAAATAATAGTAATTAATTAATAATAATTAGATAAATAGTGTGAAAAATATAATTCCTGTTTTAAAATAAGTTTTATAATATTTTAGATTTTTCTAAGTCTTTATTTTATTTTTCTAGGCTTATTTTATATTTTCTTATTTATTAGTGTATTATTAAATAGTTTAAATTAGTTTTTAATTAATAATAAATAGATAAAAAGTCTTAAAAATATAATTTTAAATTTAAAATTAGTTTTATAATATTTTAGATTTTTCCAAATTTAATTTTCATATTTTTAGTGTAATTCCATAATTAGTTATAATTTAGGTTAATTTAAATAATTAATAAGTAATTAGAAAATAGTATTTAATTAATATAGTAGTGTAAAAATTAATTTTAATTTTCCAAAAAGCTTCTTTTATTATTAAGATTGTAAAAATGTAATTTTCATATCTGTAAGTATTTTATTTCTTTAAAACTCGCGTTTTATTTCGTACATCTATGTAAATTTAAATCAGACGTACGCGTTTTTCAGGTTTTAAACGTTTCTGGTTTTTCTAAATTTCCAGTCTTGTTCATATAGCTTGTTTAAGCTATTTCCTTGTAGATTCCCTAGTTTAAATCAAACATAAACCCCTTTCTGTCCAAATTCACCCGATCACAAACCCATTTGATAACAATTCACACCTCGTCGGGACATTACGACCCGGGGAAACCCTATATTCCGCGGAGATTGATTATAGGCTGTTTGACTTTGTTGACCATTCCTTGGTCAATATAAGTTGACCGCTTTTGCCTCAATCACCTGACGCCGTCACCTTGTATTGTTTTCTGGGCTGTCTCCTTTTACTCCAATACTTGATGGCCTTGGTGAATTATAACGTGACGCCGTCATTCTTTAACTTCCAAATTTCTTTTTGGCGCGTTTATTGTAAAATAATTATCCAACTCTTTGTCAACAAGTGACGCCGTCACCAAGTAATGCGTGACGCCGTCAGGTACTGTTTCTAGCATAATTTGAGACTTTGTCGTATTCTTCACTTTTATGCTCAAAAAATGTCCAAAATGCTTCATTTTTCATAATTCTTCTCAAAAGTACCTAAAATGAAAATAGGAACGATTTAAGGCAATATTTGATCATATAATCACGATTTAAGGCTTAAGTGGCCCTTTAAAAGCGTAACACTTTTCATCTCATCAATCGTAGAAACGGGGACAGCTGAACTGGTACGAGGATCATCCCTGGGGAAAGCATCTGGGCTAAACAGATACTCAGCAGGAAAAGGCTTCGCAAAGGGAGTAAAGATATTGCCAATAATAGGCTCCCGGGAGGACACAACGCCTTTAATCTTATTGGCTCTCTCACAAGCAGTACCCAAAGCAATAGATTGGCGAGTCTCACTGACCATCAAACCACACTCAGCCCCGCGCTCGGGAACGGTAAGCTGCCCCACATCCGGCTGTGACTCGGCCACCCCCAATTTCTCGGCGAGATGGTCATCAAGTTGAAGAAGCGCCATAATGGCCTCGACGTAAGAATCCTTATTCGATACTAAGCTATCCAACATAGGAAACTGAATTCCCCGAAACGCAGCCAAGGCAGAATCATAATCCGCTTGAGCGGAAGGCCTATGAGCAACAAGGTCCGTAAGCTCCCTACCAGCCTTACCATGCTCAATATCGGCAAGCAAACCTTCTTGCGCCCCTATGACATAAGCACATGACAAAACCTTCATCAAAGAGTCATGATACTCGGAAGAATGGAGATACTTAGTCAAGAAAAGCTTTAAGCCACGGGAAAATAACCAGTGGCGGCTCGGATAATCGTGAGCAAGGAAGGATAAAACTCCTTATTAAAACTGATAGCCACTTCTGTGAGCCGAGACTCCAATGTAGCCACTTTATCAGTAATCCCCTTAACCTGAGAAGCTTGAATCCTCTCAAACTCTGCATTCAGGTCATTCGCCGCAGCCTCCAGCAGTTGAACCTAAAGAGAGAGAGAGAGAGAGAGAGGGGGGGGGGGGGACAACACGCATAAGTACGAAGACAAAGGAAGCCAAAAGTAACATAACCAAGAACATAAGATAGGTACCTGTTGGACAAGGTTCCTGTTCCTATCACCAATATCCGCAACAGTAACTTTAAGGATGGAAATTTTCAAATCCTTATCAACAAAAGCCACCTCAAGGCTAGACAGCGCCGTACTCATAGAGGCATGCCCTTCCTCAAAAGCAGAAGATCGGCAATTTAAGGAAACTTGAAGATCTCCTTTGAAACTCGAAACCTGCGCTTTTTAAAGACGCAACCTCAAATGAATAAGAAATTTTAGTAGATTCCAACACTGCGCGAAGATGCTCCGCTTCGGCCGCTCCATCCCTTGATGTTAACGCCTCGGTCCTTAACAGGTAAATTTCATCATCCTTTGCCCTCAACAAAGCATCTTGTTGGGCACGCGGTAAAGAAATATTTGTTAGGCTTTTAGGGGGTCATTTAAGCCCTAAATCGTGTTTTTATGATCAAATACTACCTTAAATCCTTTCTTTTGTCATTTTAGGTACGTGAGACATGAATTCTGGAAAATGGAGCATTTTGGAGGTTTTTGGACGTTTTTATGCTCAAGTATGAAGAAAAGTCAAGAAAAGTCAGGAATCATACCTGACGGCGTCAGGATTTACATGCTGACGCCGTCACCTTATACTGGAATGATGGTGGATTTTATATGTGACGCCCTAAAAACCAAAGTCAGGTTAACACCTGACGGAGTCAGGTGTTCCAGGATCAAGGCCGCCCTTCTTTGGCTCTATAAGAGACGACCCAGAACCCATATAAAGGGACGACGTCAGAAGTGGATCTAGGTGATCCGAGAACCCTAAACACGGCAATCTGACGGCGTTAGAGGCCAAAGCCTAACGCCGTCAGACTTGTATATCTATATATATTTTTCGATTTTTCATTCATTAAGTGTGTAACTTTTGGGAGATAAAACCCTAGACGAATTTTAGTGTAACTTTAGGGTTTCTGATGAGGCCAAAAATGAACCATTTTTAAGGGGTCATTTAAGCCCGAATTCGAATTTATTTGATCAAATATTGCCCCAAATCGTTCCTTTTATCATTTTAGGTACTTTTGGAGTGAAATCTGGAAAAGGAAGCATTTTGAAAGTTTTTGGAGCATAAAAGTGAAGAAAACGGAAAAGTCTTAATTTTCCTTGTTGGGAACAGTACCTGACGGAGTCACAAGCTTCTTCATGACGGCGTCAAGAGTAATACAAGAGGTGGAAGTGGATAAAGTCCGTGACGGTCTAGAAAGTTTTGAGCATTGAAGATGACGACGTCACCCAAGGCCGTCACGTGTAAAATTAGAGAGTGATGGCCTAGAAAATTTCCTGAAGGCGTCACATAGGCCGTCACGTGTTAACTTGTCAAAACTTGCGCGCGAAGTAGCTGCTATTGTTTTGGTCATAACTTTTGCATACGAACTCGGATTTAGGTGATTCAAAAGCACACGCAAAGAGGACGAAGAGATCTACAATTTGGTGAAGAAAAGTTGGTCGTGACGCCGTCATGATTGGTCTGACTCCATCATGATCGGGCCGACAGAAAATCAGCCTATAAATATAACATCATAACTTCACTTTTTGTAAGCCCTAAACCCTAAGGTCGATTCCTGGGTTTAGGTTGGTATTTTTCCAGCAACTTAGAGGGTTTCAATCACTCCATAAACATCTTGTAATGGTTTGTTGATTCTATCTTAATTATGTTTTGCATTATCGTTGTTGTTTGCTCTTCTTTGATGATGATTTGCTAATTCACCTTGTGTCTACTTATGATTATGTGAAACTTGCATATAATTGATTAGATCCTATTGATTCCTTGTTGATGTTTGTGTCTATCTTCATCAATTAGGGTGTGACACTTCGATAGGTCTAATTGGTTTAGTTTATAATTCTTGATTCCTATTGTCTCTTGTTTAATTGAATGAATTCGAAGTTAGGCTTAAGGAAACTGGCAGACTTCCATAGGGTAACATGCTTGAACGTCTTAAAAAACATGAACCAATGTGTACTAGGTTATTATGGTTGTATTTAATGCATGAGCGAATTCTAATGATCCCATGTTAGGAGCTTCTTGCAGGCTTGACAAAGGAGTGAAGTGGGAGCTTATAGAGTTGGGGAAGTACGTACGCCACCCCACGAATGATATTAAGGAATATAACCCGTCAATTAAAATAATGTATGACAATTCAATAGGTAGAATTGGATAGCTAGCAAGGAGTAACATATCATAGGTAGACATGCTTCACATCCCTTGTAGAACCTTAGTTTACTTTTCTTGTTTATTAGTTTAAATTAGTAGCTTTTGGGTTAGTTGATTAGCAACTAATTCCGCCCGCTCTTCCAATACCCGAGAATTTTACTTGCTTTTCATAAAATATAAAAACACAAAAAGAATCATCCTTCACCTTTAGACCTAGTTAGATTAATTTTCAATCTAACGACACTATTCCTGAGTTGAACGATCAATCCCCCGGTACTTGTCACTATACTATACTACAACGATCAGGTACACTGCCTGGTGGGGGTTGTAAGCTTCTCGAGATCCCTAGAGAGGTAAAGCCTGGTGCAATTCCCACGCATCAAGTTTTTGGCGCCGCAGCCCGGGGAATAGTTATTGTCTAGGTTAGGATTTCTTTTTATTAGGTCTACTTGCTAGATTCCTTTATAGTAAGAATTTATTTTTATTTTTAGGTTTTCTTTAGTCTATCTTTTCTTTGTTTCTTTGTTTGTAAAAACCTTTCCATTGACTATTCTGTTAGCCATTATGGAGAACGCGAATCCACCATAGTACCAACCACGAAATTCACCCACTCCAAATGACATCTTGATGTTTAAACAACATGAGGATGAACCTATCTATGATGCATGGGCTCATTTTAAATATTTACTCCGAAAAGTCCCTCATCATAATTTTGATCTGTGGTCCCAAATTGAAATATTTTACCATCGTGTCGACCACTATACCAAAATGGACATTGACCATGCCGCAGATGGGGACCTTTGGGGATTAAGTGTTGATGAAGCATGGGAAACCATAGAGAATTGTGCCATACTTGCCAAAAAAATGGACAACCCAACAAACGTTGTTACGGATCAATTGATAGCAAGTTTAAGGGAACAAGCAAGAAGATTGTTTGGGGATAAGCCTATAGATGAGATACCTAGGTGCATGGAGTGGTTTGATTTTACCACAATACAGGATGAACACATAGGTGACCTTGATGTGATGGAGGATTTAGCCGAACATGATCACATTGAACAAAAAGACCTAGGTTTTATGATCGGTGAAGATGAATCTCAAGAAACACATGATGAATCTTTTGGGCAATTTGAATATAGCAGTCAGAATATTGAGGATGATCCTTATGATTCGGATATAGAAGTTGAGATGCCTAGAGAAGCACTTGAGATACTTGGGAAAATGTTAGGGTTAGATTATAATGAAACACATGTTGAGGATATAGGTAATCTTGACACAAGGAATGATGAAGTAAATAACATAAGCTCACTAAGTACCCCACAAGTCCCACCATCATTTGAGGCACACACACCGCCCGTGACTTACCCGGAAGATGTAGAAGAGACTATAGGAACCCCAATAGAGGTAGAACCCTTGGATCAAGCACAACTAGAGAATATAGGTTTTAACACTTGTAGTGATGACCTTTCTTTTAGTTCTAAGGAAGTTCCTAGTTTTGATGAACTAGAGCCTCAACCAAAGCCGTTACCTAATCTTGCATCTTTAGATGTGAATTTAGGAATTGAAAAAGGTCCCGATCCACCCATCAAACCATATAGTCCGGGTAATCTTGGGATAAAGGTAGTAAACTCTAAGCCTTGTAGAGAGAAAGCTGACACAGGAGTGGAAAATGACCTTACATGCTTACATCACCCATTTATGATTGATCACAAGAAACATTATGGGTTTAAACCGGGTTTATTAGGTCAAGATGGATCCCCAACTAGTAATCTCTTGAAGTTGATTGAAAATGATCCATTTCTAGGAGAAAATCCTAATCCACCCATTAACCCGATTGAATTAGGTAAGGTTATGATGATAGGAGCACATCCCTTTGAGCATATAATTCATCCACCACTATTTCCTCACGTGGCATACTTCCGCCGAGATGGTGTGTATCGCTACTATCACCCGCACTTAATCCTAAGTGTAAGGAAAACCTCACCTTTATCCGTGAAATAAGAGTAGAGTCAGGCTCGTGACTCGAACAAAAACAAGCGCTTATTGGGAGCCAACCCATGTTCTGTGTTTTTATTTGTTTGATTTTTATTTGTTTGATGTTATTCGTTTCCGTATGCATGCTTTATTTTTATTGTTGGTAGATCATGTTTAAACTAAATTGTGAAAATGCTTTATTTTGTCGTTTAACTTCGTCTTAACTTCATATAAAGGTATTTTGCAAAAGCTAAGTGTAAGGGGAAACCCCAAATTTGTTTTTAAGAACGAAATTGATCATCATTCTCCACAATATTAAATGAAATGTGTATTAGTATTTGTTAGAGTCAAATGCTTGTATCGAGTCATAATGATGTTTTGCAGGATTTTTCAGGAAGTAGGGCATAAGTTTTTCCAAAAATTTTCCGGAAACTTAACGTAAAGATTTCTGCAGGTCACTTCTGATGACGTCATGAGTTAACTCCTGACGGCGTCATGTGTAAAATTCTGGAAATTTTGCTAGTATTGTTTTTCTAACGGAGTCTTGAAGTTTTTGTTAATTCTTTAGTTTTATAAACTCCAGGAAATTTGCAAACATTCATTCCACAAGCATTATATCTTACATTGTTTTCTAGGATTTGTTAGTATATATAGATTGCCTCCGATTTTACGCGAGGTTGCCTTGTTTGTTTTCTCAGGTTTAACAGGTTATGTTTGACAAGAAGATGATTTATTTTTCTGGAAGGGAAGCTTTGATTGTTTATTTTCTTGGAGGAAAATCTAACCTTGTTACCACACTATCCATACCGAACGAATCAGGGGAGTATTTGCTTTCATTCTTTTACCTGTTTCACTTTTACATTCTTTAATTGAACATTGGGGACAATGTTCATCCTAAGTGTAAGGGGAGGGTAAATGATGATACCTTTTAGGATACAATTGCACTTGAGTTTGTTTGTTTGATGGTAGGTGTGTAATAAAACTAAGAGAAATACTTGTTAGTGTAATTTTAGCGCCAAATTTAAAATTTTTTACAACATTTAGGAGTGAAACTTTAGCCTTAGCAAGCGTCTCACGGATAGGAGTTGTATGACTAGCACAAAACCGTACTATTCAGAAAAATTTTCCACCCAAATATGTGAGGTTCGCCTTTAGATTTGATAGAAAAAGCATTTACTATTAGTGCTTATGAGTGTACCGGTAGCATTTAGATTCTAGAACTTGCGTTAGTGATGCATCCCGAGACCGCTAGTGAGACTACATTCGTGTAGTAGGAATTACTACATGATAAGAGGCATTAGGATCACCCTTGTGTTAAACCCGTATCATAATTTCTTGACCATTTAAGTCATATTACTTGGCTAGTAAAGTCAACTAATTTTCCTACACCCTTAGCGTTGTACTCATTTTTAGTACACGAAACCCCTAGTACACCCCTCCGAGCCTATCTTTTCGTTTCTAACTTTAAGCATTTTACTTAAAGGAAGAATTTGTTACAACCCACTCAAATGTACACCCAAATCGCCTTAGCCTTCCGTGTATGCGCTCATCTTTAGTGCATTATTATTACATGTTTAAACCCTTAGTTAATTATCTAATTGATTACATGGTTGCTAAGTCGAGTCATATCCTTGTACATATTGTTTTGGGACGATTGAGACTCATGGGTAAAGTACTTGTGTTATGGAATAATGGAGAAGAACATCATTTATTACCCCCATATGTGTATTAATCTTAAAAGTACTCCATGTGTTTTGATTATCTTAATTCGAGTCATTAGATTAGTTTATTGTAAAATATGTAAAAATTCTAGTTTAAGGGGAATGTACATTTCCTATGGTGTATTATTTTGGATGGTAGGGCAAAAGTGTATGCCAAAAAAAAAAAAAAAAAAAAGAAAAAAAAAAAGAAAAAAAAAATTGAAAAAACAAGAAGAAAAGAAGAAAAAAAATAGAAAAAGAGAAAAAAAACATACGGACTACCATCCCGTTTCATTATATGTTTATTTTATGTTTTTGTTATTTTTGATTTATTAGCTTAAGTCGAGTCTAGTCTTGGCTTAGCAACGCCATATTGTACATGTAATTAACCAAGATGATTAACTCGCCACCAGTAAAGATTGCCTATATCCAACAAAACCGTGTATTCCATATCCCTACACCTAACGTTATAACCCTTTGAAAGACCTCTTTGATAGTTTATCGTAGGTGCTTACGCCATGTGGTGGAGGTTTGATCCTTTCCCAAGCCTATGGTAATCTATTTTGCTATAACAGGTAGTGAGAGATGTTTTCCATTTCCATATTGTGATATATACTTTATTACACCCGAGAGATATGAGTATCTAAACACTATTTGTGAGGTGCTAGTGTATGACCTCCATGCTTGTCTTTGGTCTTTAGTGGAACGATTATTTGTTGTAATTACTTTTATATTAGTGTTAAATGACCCCTAACTTGTATTTTGATTAGAATAAAAGCGCATTTACTTGAGGACAAGCAAATCTCAAGTGTAAGGGTATTTGATGAGGCAAAAAATGAACCGTTTTTAAGGGGTCATTTAAGCCCGAATTCGAATTTATTTGATCAAATATTGCCCTAAATCGTTCCTTTTGTCATTTTAGGTACTTTTGGAGTGAAATCTGGAAAAAGAAGCATTTTGGACATTTTTGGAGCATAAAAGTGAAGAAAACGGCAAAGTCTTAATTTTCGTTGCTGGGAACAGTACCTGACGGCGTCACAAGCTTCTTCATGACGGCGTCAAGAGTAATACAAGAGGTGGAAGTGGATAAAGTCCGTGACGGCAGAAAATCAGCCATCATAACTTCACTTTTTGTAAGCCCTAAACCCTAAGGTCGATTCCTGGGTTTAGGTAGGTGTTTTTCCAGCAGCTTAGAGGGTTTCAATCACTCCATAAAAATCTTGTAATGGTTTGTTGATTCTATCTTAATTATGTTTTCCATTATCATTGTTGTTTGCTCTTCTTTGATGATGATTTGCTAATTCACCTTGTGTCTACTTATGATTATGTGAAACTTGTATATAGTTGATTAGATCTTATTGATTCCTTGTTGATGTTTGTGTTTATCTTCATCAATTAGGGTGTGACACTTCGATAGGTCTGATTGGTTTAGTTTATAATTCTTGATTCCTATTGTCTCTTGTTTAATTGAATGAATTCGATGTTAGGCTTAAGAAAACTGGCAGACTTCCATAGGGTAACATGCTTGAACGTCTTAAGAAACATGAACCAATGCGTACTAGGTTATTATGGTTGTATTTAATGCATGAGCGAATTCTAATGATCCCATGTTAGGAGCTTCTTGCAGGCTCGACATAGGAGTGGAGTAGGAGCTTATAGAGTTGGGGAAGTACGTATGCCACCCCACGAATGGTATTAAGGAATACAACCCGTCAATTAAAACAAGGTGTGACAATTCAATAGGTAGAATTGGATAGCTAGCAAGGAGTAACATATCATAGGTAGACATGCTTCACATCCCTTGTAGAACCTTAGTTTACTTTTCTTGTTTATTAGTTTAAATTAGTAGCTTTTGGGTTAGTTGATTAGCAACTAATTCCGCCCACTCTTCCAATACCCGAGAATTTTACTTGCTTTTCATAAAATATAAAAACACAAAAAGAATCATCCTTCACCTTTAGACCTAGTTAGATTAATTTTCAATCCTAACGACATATTCCTGAGTTGAACGATCAATCCCCCGATACTTGTCACTATACTATACTACAATGATCAGGTACACTGCCTGCTAGGGTTGTAAGCTTCTTGAGATCCCTTGAGAGGTAAAACCTGGTGCAATTCCCACGCATCAGTTTCCAAGCCCTCTTTTCCTTCATGTTTAACTAATTATAAGTTTTTTTTAATCATTCAATATGTCTATGTGTTGTTTGATTAATTGTTTATCTTGTCTTTCTTTTAACATGTTAGCTTAATTCTCTTTGTGTTTACTTAGATCTAATGAAACCTAGTTGTTGATTATTGGTAGTTGATTTGTTATTAGTTGATTTGGTTGATTGATTTTCACGTTAGGCTTAAGAAAACTGGCCATACTCCTACATGGTAATAGGCTTGAACGTCTTAAGAAACGTAATCAGATGTGCTATGATGTTATTAGTTGTATTTAATGCATATGTAACTGTTTACAAGGCCTGGATAGGAAGAGATATAAGCTTATAGAGTGGGGAAGGACGTACACAGTCCCATGACTGGTATTAAGGAATACAACCCTTTATCCAAACAACTGTAACAAATCAATTAATCAGTAAGAGATAACTAGGGAGTAGTGAAATCTAATTAAATACGTTTTTTCATTACAAGAAGTTCACCAATTTTCTTTTTTGTTATTTTATTTTATTTTTGTATTTGTAGTAATTTTGGGTTAGTTGACTTGCAAAACCCGAGATTTTTACTTGCTTTCATAAAAACACAAGAATACAAAAAGAATCATCCCTCACCTCTAGACCAAGTTTAAGTAGTTTTTATTCCTAACGACACTATTCCCCTAGAGAATGATCAATCCCCCGGTACTTGCCACTCACTATACTACATCGGTCAAGTACACTGCTTGGTGGGGATTGCAAGCATCTCAAGATCCCTTGAGAAGTAAATCCTTTTGCAAGGTTGCAAAACCACGCATCAGCACGGATATCGGATGACCTTTTCTCCTCCATGGCAAGGCGTTCCGCGTGAATCCGTAGCGATGAACAAAAAGCAACATGAGCGGAATTAACATTAAACTCGTCAAGAAACTGATCAAAGGGCATGTTCCCAATACGCTCAAAAGCCTTGGGGGGGGGGGGAAACAATCCAGCAGCTCGCGACACTCCGGTGCCGCATTTAAACGAGACCCGTAGGTTAAATTCCAGTTCGGAACGTAAGTTTCCAATAACTGACGGGAATTCATATCTGCAACAGTACGGATCCTCCCATAGGGGTTCCCTGGAACCCCCTCTTTCTTCTTCCATTCCTTCTTCTCCATCCTTCTCTCCTAGAGATGGTCTAGGGATGGTAGAAGGAACAACTAAAACATCCGCTGAAGAGGTTGAAACTGGAGGTCTAGAAAAGAATCCACCTCAGAATTAATTACGAAAACTACAAGATGATGAAGAATCTGAACTAAGAACCAACCTTTCAATAGGACCAATAAAGCGACTTCCAACACTATCTTAACCCGAGTATCAGTGTCGCGCTCCGGCGTAGCTGACACAGAAGAAGAAACAAAAGGGATGGAAGGTAGCGGATTAACTCCACGTTCACATTCCAACATACTACTATGCAACAAGCTTTGGATGACGGCTAAAGACTTACCAGCAACAGTTGGCTTAGGCGCAACCCTGTCATCATACTTGGCTTTCTTCGGAGAACAGGATGACTCACCAATAATAAATAGCACATCCTCAACCTTCCTCTTATCCGCATCACCCGAATCCTCAACACGCTCACCTACGGAAGAAACACCAGATCCAGAACCCCCCTCATCAACAAACAACCGACCAACATCCTCGGACATCTGCTCAGCAGAAATAACAGTAGCAATGGGAAGGAGAGGCGCAAGTGAATTAATAATAATAATAATAATAATAATAATAATAATAATAATAATAATAATAATAATAATAATAATAATAATAATAATAATAATAATAATAAATATGCATGAACGACTAAATAAAGGGCAAACAACGAAAAGAAGAATATCCAATTATCTTTGCCCTGATAAAGATAAAGAGGATAAGTATCCTCGCTCAAAGAATAGTACCGGCTTAGACCAACACAACAAAGAAAGGGTTCCGAAAACCTCAAGAACGAAGTCTTGTTAGTAACAAGGGTATCAATGTCCGCAGCACTGTACTCGTTAGCAGAAGGAGTCTTATCCCTTGGCACACCGACCTTAGAATAAAAATCGCACAAGAAAGGACAGGCAAACCTGTCAACCCAAAAGAATTGTTCATGCCAATCCCTCAACGAGTGTTCAGCCTTCGTGTAACATGCGTCCTCGGGATGTTTAGCGAAAGTCAACCAACCATTCTTCTTCATCTTTGAGTAAAAGTAACGAAAAAGCACAACCGCTGGCTCAATCGCACATACGCAACAAAGGATCTCAAAATGTGAGACCATAGCCACCCCAAGCGGATGAAGCTGTGATATGTGAATATTGTAATATTCTAGAATGCTAACAAAAAACTTTGTCAATGGCAAGCGATACTGGGCATGATCAAACAATCGGGTATAAACACTTATCTTCCCTTCCGGGGGATGGCAAATTGGATCACCATCATTTGGACAAACCGGTCGTACCTCAGCCGGAATATGGTAATTTTCCAAAATTGCATCAAAATTACGCTGAGAAAGATTGCATTTAGAATCCTAAAATTCAATAATGACAACTCTTCGAGAAACACAGAAGATACATAAAGAAGAAGCAAGGAAAACTGGAAACACTCCTAATACCGATGAGGTAAAATAAATGAGTAAAAATGAAAAAGGGTTTACACCCGCAGTACATCTATCCCAAGGATAAACCAGAGAAAAGACACGTGTCAAAAGAAAACTCTAATAAAGGACGAGATCAAAAGTAAAAAGATATGGATGACAGCTCCGGCCCAACGAGCAAACTGGGCTCCGGCCCAACAAGCCAATAAAGCCAGACATGGCCAAAGCCCATGCCATGAGCATGGCACGATCTGGACAAACAAAGGATGTATACGAGTTGCACTTCCGAAGTACGCTCGCAGACCGGCCTCCGATCCAGAAAACCATCTATGTCCGCAACAATCGATTAAGCTACGGATCCTTGCCCGACAAGGGTCCTACTTCGGCCACTATAGCAATATGCGAAATATCAGGAAACCCTAATATTTCCGATACCTATAAAGGGAATCTCAACTCACACTTTTGATTTATGATTTTCACTCATCCCAACATACGAGTATTTCTTTCACGACATGAGTACTTATTCTCATGCCGGAGCTTAATCGTGGGGTTCGTCCCCACGGTAAGGCTAACGGTGTGCTCTTATATGTGCAGGAACTCATTCCTCTACTTGGACTAGTGCATAAACCATACAACGGACGATCCACCAAGATCGGCCCAGCGCGGACTAAGCCCATCCTTAACGTCAGCCACACTTTTTGCACTAACACATACATTAGGTGTTGGAACAATGTCGTTTGGTACAGAGGGCATGTCGTTTCATAAGGGAAAATGTCGTTTTATGGCAGAGCCATTGTCGTTTCATAAGAATGAAAAAGGGACATTTACAAAACATCCCCTAGCTCTGTCATACATTGTCTGAATAGTTTCGTGGAGCTTATTCACAATTTGTGTAATTATTTGTTTTGTATTTCTGTCTTAATTGAATGAAGAGATAATCTCGTAAAAGAAAGGTAATGTTATAATAATAATAATAATAATAATAATAATAATAATAATAATAATAATAATAATAATAATAATAATAATAATAATAATAATAAATTAAAAAATAATAAATAATTACAAAAAATTTTAACACTCAAAAAATACAAATATGAGATCCAAAATAGTTGAGCCGTAACGCGTAAGAACCCAACTACTCGTTACGAATACAATAATCACCAAAATTGTTATAACTTGTTTGTATAAAAAATCATTCTCATATGTAACTATGGTAATTATTCCAACAGCAATAATGAACATATTTTAAATTGTTTTCTCAAATAGAAAATAATTTGTAAGTATAATTTGCTAAATTATTTTCTCAAATAAATACAAGTACATAGCCTCGAAGCGCAATTTCATTACGCGTTGTTAGACAAAGAAACGGAACAACGCTTGAAAGGGACTCGAGCAAAGGCAGAGTACCTACTTCGGCGTTATAGTGATACCGCATAGTCCGCGAAAGGACTCTATATAGCTTGAGACACAAAAGTGGGTTGGCATGTAATTGCTAAATATACTCAAGGTTGGTCATTTAGACATTTTACAATTGTTTCTAAAAAGGTAATTAAGGCACCAACTTAGCTAGGCTTTAATTCAATCTTTGATTGTAAATGAAGTAATCGTTCAATGCATGCCCCATTTTTCACTCAACAATCAAGTTTCGTTTGTGTATGTCTGTTCTTTTATGCTCAAAACATAGTACGAGACTGATAGAAGGTTCTCATTAGATAGGAAAATTGTGAAGTTAATTAGTTGATCTCGATAAGGTTGTTGACCACACACTTATGTTAGTTGAGAATAATAACCTTAAAATTATCATACCTTATAATATTTCTGATGTGATGTTCTATGAAACTTTTAGAGTTAGCCACAGTTTGATCTGTGTTATCGTTAAGTACATTCTATATCTAGTTTGTGATTTACGCATGGAAACACGTACACAAAGCGCACATGGATTGAGTCTAAATGAATAGTAACACATCATATTACACGAAAAACAAATAAACAACTTCCTTTAAATCACAAACGTGCATTGATAAAGATAGAGATGAACATGGAGCATGGTCCAATGCAATTGGGTTTGGCCAGTTTTGTGTCATAACCTAATGTGTTCGGTTTGGGTAATTAAATCTAGAAAAATGTAAACGTAGTTGTAATGGCCACGTATAAAACTTTCAGATACGCACTTGATCGAATGTTTATACCTACTCCAAACCAACTCAATGTACAATCAATTTTGTAGCTTTTTAACTTTTAAATGTTGCTATTAGGGCTACGAATAGTATCCCCAACGTTATACGCCACCACTGCACGTACACGTGTGCGTATCTAGTTTGATCGATGTATTTTATAGGTCTAACTTAATAATATCGTCTTGCTGCAAGCAAGGGTGCGATAGTGTGCGTTTTCACAAACTCCAAATGTTAGACGTAATAGTTAGTCATTGAGCGATGGGAAGACACATGTGCATATCAGTGCATGTCACTTCATCTATAAGAAGCACATGGCACAAATTTGTAAGCAAGGAATGTTAAAAAAACCGAAACAAATTATTCATGCCACAGAAAATCGAACAAACCCTCTTGACTTGTGGAATAATTAATTTCCTTTTCTCGGATTGGTAAACTAGCCAAAGCTTTGATTATATGATTCATATTTCATAACCTTAATTGCAACAAATAATTTACAAAGATAAGTTAAAATGGATTTATTATGGGTCCTCCCGAGTATATTATCATCCAAAGTCTGTCTAATGAACAGGCTAGTTTCATGACATTTTTTATCGAACAAAAAGACATTTATATAATGATAATTTAAAATTTTAAACGATCAACCTAATGAACAACATTTTTTCTAAAATTTTAATTTAAAAGTACCAAACGCAAAACAATTACCCTTACAACTACTAATTATGCTTACAATCATAGATATAGTTAGTGCAAATATTAAAATATTTAAACTAAATGGTGTCACACCCCCAATTTACCTGACTTGCAGCGGAATGGAATACCTGGGGGTGTCTGTCATAGCACCACAGTTACAGTTACATTGAACGACCTAAAGTGTCGTTTGGAAAATACTGCATTTGATCATTGAAATAATTCAGAGTTTACAAGATGAGGTCCCCAAAATGTGTTGCATGTTTATGAAAAACAAGTCATACTAGATCAAACGTTTACATAAGTGCATGAAATAATGATGAGACGCGTCGACTCCGCGACTCCATGAAGGTCCAAATGCATGTCACATGAGCTACCTTAGTAACCTGAAATACATTGCTAAAACGTCAACACGAATGTTGGTGAATTCCATAGGTTTGTAAAATGTAATGATGTACGACCACCACAAGTAAAAGTGCAAGATAAAAATCTCATGAAAATTGTACAATAGCCTTAAGCTCATGACACCGAAGCTATGACTGATGAAACTATGCCCCTCCTGAATGTTCTGCCGAAACACTCAAATGTAAAAGACATGAAATGCATCCGCTTACTGTTGGTAATCACTACCACGGATGGAGGCGTCACCCTCGATAGATCTATCCACTCACTCTCGCTTAACGGTAAATTAACGGTTCATGATGTTACAGGGGACTTATCACATGGCAAGGTAACTTAAGCAATGTACATGTTTGAATACTTGGGCTCGTACTAAAATGATTGATGCAATGTATTCCCCCCGTGGGATTTGAAAACAATCAAAAATGTTGAATTGAAAACGGGGCTATGAAAACTCACCTTAACTGATGAAACTGTGATGAAATGAAATGAACACCAATGAACAATTAGCTGCTGCAACCCAATATGATGGTACCATGAACATGTAATGAGCTGAAAAACAAGGTGCGCACACTAGCCGCAACCTAATATGAATGATGAACGATCTACTTTAGATCATGAAATGATGTTATGAATGTCCATGCACATGTTTCCTATACCACTCTACTCTTTGGAAACACTTGTATTATCAAAAATATATATTCCAAGAATTTGGAAAATATTGCTATTAGAAAATATAAATAGCTAGTTATAATATATATATACTTATATATATATAACGTAAGTTTCCATGTTAGCGTTGAAATACTCGGGTTGTAATCCTTGAAATGATGAAAACATACTCATAATAACTAATACTACGTTAGTTATAAAGCTCGGTACTTGATATTACTTCTAGCTCAAAAATGTACTTCGTAGTTTTTGCGCCAAATTTATATAAAAGCTGTCAATTATAAAAGGGTTTTAGCCGATATTCAAACGTGAATATCTTTGTCGTTACTTGTCCGTTTTACTTGTTCTTTATATCCACGGTTTCGTCTTAGTATGTAGTAATATATTTTGGAAAGCTCGGCTCCTCCGGGTTACGTCTAAAGTCTCTTTTTGTCCAATGAAAAACGTCCAACAGCAAACATTTTCTGAAAAATACTTTTCGTCTACAATCTTGCAAAAATCATAACTCCTTCGTTATAGACTCTTTTGAATCCGTTCTTTCGCCTACGGATTCGTTTTTGAAAGTATTTTCTAAAAATTTTGCCAAAGTTTCCTTGGTGTTTACTGATTTTCCAGATTTTTACAAAACGGGACAGCATGTCTAAAATAGGTTCCAAATCAAGTTTCCAAGGTTAAAAACTAATTTCTACCATCACCAAACCTCTTGTAATCACCACATGGCTAATCTAATCTTACCGTACACCTTCTTAGGGTGCCATGGACTCCTAACCAAGTTATTAGAGCAAGGGGATTCATAACTAAAAAGTTAGGGTTTGTATGTTTCTTTTTAGCCAAAATAAAGTGTGGTATAGCTACTTGTACATGGTTTTTAGCATGATACTTATGTAATACATGTAAAAATAGGATGATCCATGAAAAAATAAAGATGAAAACTTACTTGACAAAATGAGATGATTATAGGATGATTATGCTTGATGTTCTTGTGTTTTTGTTGCTTGATTCTTGATTAGGCATGTAAAATGAACAAGTTTAGTGTTTTACTTTATGGAAAATGATGGATGGATCATGGTGTTGTGGTTTGGTCGTGGGTTGAAGAAAGGAAAAGGGTGAGAAGAATTTTGATCTCATTAGAAAACCTTAGATTATGATTTAGTGATTTTAGTAAAGTTATGTATTTAAGGTTTATTAGTTTAAAACTAGGAATTAATGCACATGGTTAAAGGGGTGGCACATGGCCGGTTTTGGGTGTGAAAAGGAGTAGCCAAATCGGTTTTGATCACTTAGAAAATATAGTGTAGCGTTAAGTGTTATTACGCGTTATTCGTTAAAATCGGGTACCGGGTTTAATAGCAATAAACGTTCACAAAGTTAACCGGGATGAAATAAAGTTATAAAAATGTTAAAAACATGTTAAAAATATGTTGGGTACATTTACTGAGTGATCGGGTGATTATTGTTTAGTTTTCACGAAAACCGTCGTTATTATTCATACGCGTACGTTATAAATAAAAATAAATTTCCAAAATACTGGGTAACTGAATGTTATAACTTTTATGATGTTAAAATGGATATAAAAATATGTCGGGACCATTGTGGGAATATTTAGATATATTCGTCGTGTATAAACCGGGTGTTAACGTTTACTATAATTACTTATACGTAAAAACGTTAAATATACTGAATATAGTAATTTGAAAATCCTAAGAGTGGTATAACATGTAAATGACCTACTGATGATATGCAGACTTTTCCCAGTCCGTATGAAGTGTTATTACTGATAATGCATGAATTCGCACCTGAACCAATACGGTTACGCGAATTTTGAATACCCGTAAACTAAATTTACGATGAAATGTGTAATGCACGTGAATGATGAAATCTTTTCCCGCAATGAATAGTGTTCCGTGAATAGTAAAATTTTTGAATGCTTCTCGGAATGTCAAACTGACACCAAAAATGATGAATAGTAATCTGATGAATAGTGTTTTGATGAATAGTGTTTGATGAATAGTGTTTTTCCAAAGTTCGGAAAATGACCTGAAATGACCTGAAATGGTGAGTTGTGACAGTCTTCTCCCCTAAAAGGAACTTCGTCCCGAAGTTCAGTTTATGTTTGTCTCTGAGAATGTATTGGTGAAAAGGTGATGATATTCGAGAATTCCAGCAAACTCTAACGATAGGAATTCAACTCTGAATCAACTGTTTGACCACACGGTCCATGATTTCTGTTGGTTCTCTTACAAGGTCTGAGATTGTCATTTGGGTTGGATCCCTTCCAATGGAATCATGAGTGACTCATCTGAAAGTCATTTCTGGGGATCTGAAAATGTGAAATATGTTCGTGTAATCCTGTTGTTCTCTGACAATGTTCAAGTCTGACGGCCACTATGCCTTCTCTGTCAAAATATAAATGGTCCAGTGTATATTGGTGTAACTTTCCAAGTTTTCTGAACGATAACATGCCTTTCCTAGGCAGAACTTTCTGCATAACTCTGCAGAACTTGAAGTTTTAATGGTTTACGACTTATTGAACTTGTAAATGATTCTTGACTTGTAGGAATTTATGGTTATCTCATGAATGCCTACTGAACTAATGAGTTGAGCTTTTTCCAAGTTTGGCCCATCTATAGATGGTCTGCGCTTCTTAATGTTTTAAATATGACACTGGTAGTATATACTGCTGAATTCTGCCAGAACTCAAGTTTGTATGCTAGTTGGTCGATTCTAAAATGAATCTTAAATAGTCCAATATGCTAAAGGTTCAACCTTTCTTGTTATCCAATTTGTATCGTGCCAATCCAAGGCATAGCTTTTAACTTAGTTTGTTCTCCTACCTGAATCTGGATGGTTTGTTGTTCAGAATATCCAATCCAACTGATGTGTGTTATGTACCAGTCTAACTTCTGCCAGTTTCCCGTTGTTGGTGTGATAACTATTGTTGTAGATGAATTTGATTTATGTTGAGTGATTAGTCCAACCATTTCTAGGGTTAATCACTCATGCTCTGAGTATACTTTCCTATGTTTAAATTGTTCTCTCGCTTTGACCATCGTTCTGAGGATGATAGTGATGTTTACATCTAAATGGGTTTCTGAAGGAAATCCTGAATTGATTACCTGAAGTCCAAGTTGAAACAGTTTCCTTGACAGGAAAAACTGAAATGGGTACAATAAACCTTTGTGACTAATTCCACAACGTTCGGTCCTTCGAACTTGGCGTTATCTGAAGGGATAGAATATAGGTAACAATTTCATTCCTTGTGTTTTGTTCCAACGGATGATAATACATATGTCTTTCTTTGTCTAGTGGGTTTGGTCTCCACTACTGATGTTCGTGATTAATTTGTGATGTCTTTCCTAATTTCTTCATCACATATTCCAAATATTCTTTATTGTCAAGTCACAAATCCTAAATGCATAAGCGATGTTGTAGGGAAGTTGGTTCTGGAAATTTGTCTCGCGATTGTGAGTTTTGGTTGAAATCTTTTTCTGAATAAATGAATTTAGAAAATGGAGCAGATGATTTACTAAGTAATATTTTTCCTGATGATTCAAAATCCAGTAGTTACGAAATAGGAACTGTTTTCAAACATGTTGTGATTAAGACTGCTTACCAAAGTTTGATGTTTATGTATATTTCTCATTTTACAATAGTGTTGCTAAAGTTTGACCAAAAAGGATCGTACTTGTTCAAAATAGGAATTTCAGAAATCATTTTTCCACAAGGTATGTGATTTATGTAAACGCATCAACTTTATTTAAAAGTGAAAACACTGAAAAGGATAAAATGGTAGAATAGGAAATGTTCGCTTAAATGCATAGATGTCTAACACTTAGTTCCTGAGGTTGGATAATGTCTATTGATGGTTATCTGGCATAACTACAAGCACAGGTATTTAGACTAACTTAAGTCCTGAAATTGTTTATCGTTGTAATAGACAAGACGAAGGTATCACTTGATGTTGTGTCGATGAATATCTATTCTGTTTTCCCATGTTGATGAGGAGATATGTTTTGGTTTGATCCCTTGCTTGATATGAAGGTGAGTTTATCTGAAATTTCTAGAGACATAATGCCCTAGAGGAATCCACATTGATATTCTTGTTTCAAACAATTGTCCTTTGTGAAAACTTACTGTAGGAAAGTTCATGTATGGATGAGGCCATGTTTAAATGAAATGCTCTACAGTCTCAATTAGAAGCTTGGTTTATTTCTATTGTGTTGTCCTGCGGACATTTATATTGAGTTCAATCCTGTAGCTCAGTCTAGCTAGTACCCTTGAATAATAACATTGGACAACTAGGTTAAAGATGGTGATTCGGATGGTCTCGCAGTATCTTAGAATTTGTTGTTGAGTTATGAATTCTCTCTCTATATACTTCTAGTTCTGGTTAGTAGTTCTGTAATCCTTTCATTGCTTTTATTGTATAAAGGAATCCTGCATGTAATTGATATGGAAAGTCTCTTCTAGGGAAGTCAATGGGAAAATCCAACTTAATGTCTGAATGAGTGACTGGTGGGGTAAGTATCCAGGGATAGTTCGGCAAAAGGGATGTTTATGAAAGAGTTCCTTTGTTTACAAAACTTTTGGATGAAGATTGTTATTAACAATCCTTTGAAAAAGTAATTATTTCCTTCATGGCATAATCCTTCCTGAATTTTACATAGGTGATCAGGCTATGTATAATTGAGGACTAATGATGCAATGTTGGATTTTGTCAAAATATCATAACTTTCCTCAAAAGTTTTAGATGGTGTTCAACGCATTGTTATTAAAATGGTATCCTGATGTTTTCTTTCAAATAACAAAAAAATTGCCTCGCGTAATAATAGTAAATACTTGGTGTAATGACAGAAAATCAATTTATAGGATGGTAATAAAATAGCTTACTTCAGAAATTTTTCTGTAAAATAGTTTCCCCATATGATAGTAAAATAGCTTGAATGGTGTATTGGATACGTGGGTGAATCTTGTCGAATGGTAATAGTCTACTAATTCGTCAAAAACAAAATCAACCTAATTCCTGATGAGACAATGCTAACATGTTGCGAAACGATTGAAGTCTGAGCAATCGGGATAGAAAATGGAGTAAATGATGGTTATGATTATCACCTAGGTAACAAAGGATAGATACTACATTGGATAGGAAAGTGCTTAATGCCCCTAGGTCATGTCATCGTACCAACGGTAAGTACAAAAGGAAAGATACAACCCTAAAGGGCTCGAACTACGGTTTTTATATTGAAACAAAGCTCCTCCTGCTGAAGCATTGTTGTTATCCTTGATGTTGCTAATATCCTGACGGTTCTCTTTCAACAGCTCACGCTATTCCTTGAGTGATTCAGTCTTGATTTCAAGTTCCTGATTTTTCCTTGTTCCTTAACTCCGGGCAGTCATTCTTGAAATGCCCTAACTTTCCACATTGGAAGCAACTCCCTGGGATCTTCTGATTTGTGATTTTCCTATAGTCTTCAGTCCAATGACCCCGCTTCTTGCACACCCCACACGTTTTACTGCAATGACCTCGGTGATGTTGATTACACAGGTTGCAGTAAGATAACTTTCCAATATATCTTCTCTTTGTGTGCGGTTCTGCAGCAAAGGCTCTATTCACTTTTTGTCCTTTGGGTGATTGTTGAGCAGCATTACAACCTAGATTGTTGTTCCACACCTTCTGTGGCTAGGATAATAGTAAAAGCTAGTGAGGATATAAATCTGGTCTAGGGACTTCCTGGTGTCCCTCTGTGTGAAATCAGGTTTGTGGCATCATAAGGTCGAGATAGTCCTGAAGTGGTGTCTGAAGTTGCGCATCTATCAAATCTTAGATAATGTAGGTTCTGAACCATTCCTGAAGAATCTGCGGATGTTTCTGTTGAGTCCGTGTTATTGGTATTATCTACTAGATGTCATCTAGTTCATGGCAAATGGGAATGGAAAAGGAAATGACAATGATGGTACTAGTGAATGAAATATTACCCTCTTTCGCGCTACCTCGCGACATCCAAAAGGTAAAACTAAAGTACACATTGTGGGAAGGCCAATAGTGTAATAAGTAACTGATGGTGGTGATAGTACCTGAGTAGTAAGTGCCCTACTAGTGATGGAAAGAAAACACACTATCTTCCTTGCAATAAGCATCCTAATAAGTCCATTAAGATTAATTCTGAATACACTACCAAAAGGCATTCTATGTACGGGCTGAATGATAGGAAGACTCTGTTCCTATGGCAAATCAATAGTACTAATGGTGGTGTAAGTGCAACTGATGGTATAATGGTAGTGGAAGATGACAAGGCATCTTCAATGTCGGAATCCGATAAAAGGATGTCAGGGTGAGTATCTGAAGACATGTCACTTGTGAACCAGGTCAATAAAATGATATACATATACGGATATGAGTATAAATAACTCGCACAGGGTATGCATGAAACAACATGTATCATGATTATGCACTTATGATGAAATGATGAGATGCTATGCTGATGTGGTTATAGTCTAGGGTCCAAGATACATCCTAGTTCGCTATAACCTTAGCTCTGATGCCAATCTGTCACACCCCCAATTTACCTGACTTGCAGCGGAATGGAATACCTGGGGGTGTCTGTCATAGCACCACAGTTACAGTTACATTGAACGACCTAAAGTGTCGTTTGGAAAATACTACATTTGATCATTGAAATAATTCAGAGTTTACAAGATGAGGTCCCCAAAATGTGTTGCATGTTTATGAAAAACAAGTCATACTAGATCAAACGTTTACATAAGTGCATGAAATAATGATGAGACGCGTCGACTCCGCGACTCCATGAAGGTCCAAATGCATGTCACATGAGCTACCTTAGTAACCTGAAATACATTGCTAAAACGTCAACACGAATGTTGGTGAATTCCATAGGTTTGTAAAATGTAATGATGTACGACCACCACAAGTAAAAGTGCAAGATAAAAATCTCATGAAAATTGTACAATAGCCTTAAGCTCATGACACCGAAGCTATGACTGATGAAACTATGCCCCTCCTGAATGTTCTGCCGAAACACTCAAATGTAAAAGACATGAAATGCATCCGCTTACTGTTGGTAATCACTACCACGGATGGAGGCGTCACCCTCGATAGATCTATCCACTCACTCTCGCTTAACGGTAAATTAACGGTTCATGATGTTACAGGGGACTTATCACATGGCAAGGTAACTTAAGCAATGTACATGTTTGAATACTTGGGCTCGTACTAAAATGATTGATGCAATGTATTCCCCCCGTGGGATTTGAAAACAATCAAAAATGTTGAATTGAAAACGGGGCTATGAAAACTCACCTTAACTGATGAAACTGTGATGAAATGAAATGAACACCAATGAACAATTAGCTGCTGCAACCCAATATGATGGTACCATGAACATGTAATGAGCTGAAAAACAAGGTGCGCACACTAGCCGCAACCTAATATGAATGATGAACGATCTACTTTAGATCATGAAATGATGTTATGAATGTCCATGCACATGTTTCCTATACCACTCTACTCTTTGGAAACACTTGTATTATCAAAAATATATATTCCAAGAATTTGGAAAATATTGCTATTAGAAAATATAAATAGCTAGTTATAATATATATATACTTATATATATATAACGTAAGTTTCCATGTTAGCGTTGAAATACTCGGGTTGTAATCCTTGAAATGATGAAAACATACTCATAATAACTAATACTACGTTAGTTATAAAGCTCGGTACTTGATATTACTTCTAGCTCAAAAATGTACTTCGTAGTTTTTGCGCCAAATTTATATAAAAGCTGTCAATTATAAAAGGGTTTTAGCCGATATTCAAACGTGAATATCTTTGTCGTTACTTGTCCGTTTTACTTGTTCTTTATATCCACGGTTTCGTCTTAGTATGTAGTAATATATTTTGGAAAGCTCGGCTCCTCCGGGTTACGTCTAAAGTCTCTTTTTGTCCAATGAAAAACGTCCAACAGCAAACATTTTCTGAAAAATACTTTTCGTCTACAATCTTGCAAAAATCATAACTCCTTCGTTATAGACTCTTTTGAATCCGTTCTTTCGCCTACGGATTCGTTTTTGAAAGTATTTTCTAAAAATTTTGCCAAAGTTTCCTTGGTGTTTACTGATTTTCCAGATTTTTACAAAACGGGACAGCATGTCTAAAATAGGTTCCAAATCAAGTTTCCAAGGTTAAAAACTAATTTCTACCATCACCAAACCTCTTGTAATCACCACATGGCTAATCTAATCTTACCGTACACCTTCTTAGGGTGCCATGGACTCCTAACCAAGTTATTAGAGCAAGGGGATTCATAACTAAAAAGTTAGGGTTTGTATGTTTCTTTTTAGCCAAAATAAAGTGTGGTATAGCTACTTGTACATGGTTTTTAGCATGATACTTATGTAATACATGTAAAAATAGGATGATCCATGAAAAAATAAAGATGAAAACTTACTTGACAAAATGAGATGATTATAGGATGATTATGCTTGATGTTCTTGTGTTTTTGTTGCTTGATTCTTGATTAGGCATGTAAAATGAACAAGTTTAGTGTTTTACTTTATGGAAAATGATGGATGGATCATGGTGTTGTGGTTTGGTCGTGGGTTGAAGAAAGGAAAAGGGTGAGAAGAATTTTGATCTCATTAGAAAACCTTAGATTATGATTTAGTGATTTTAGTAAAGTTATGTATTTAAGGTTTATTAGTTTAAAACTAGGAATTAATGCACATGGTTAAAGGGGTGGCACATGGCCGGTTTTGGGTGTGAAAAGGAGTAGCCAAATCGGTTTTGATCACTTAGAAAATATAGTGTAGCGTTAAGTGTTATTACGCGTTATTCGTTAAAATCGGGTACCGGGTTTAATAGCAATAAACGTTCACAAAGTTAACCGGGATGAAATAAAGTTATAAAAATGTTAAAAACATGTTAAAAATATGTTGGGTACATTTACTGAGTGATCGGGTGATTATTGTTTAGTTTTCACGAAAACCGTCGTTATTATTCATACGCGTACGTTATAAATAAAAATAAATTTCCAAAATACTGGGTAACTGAATGTTATAACTTTTATGATGTTAAAATGGATATAAAAATATGTCGGGACCATTGTGGGAATATTTAGATATATTCGTCGTGTATAAACCGGGTGTTAACGTTTACTATAATTACTTATACGTAAAAACGTTAAATATACTGAATATAGTAATTTGAAAATCCTAAGAGTGGTATAACATGTAAATGACCTACTGATGATATGCAGACTTTTCCCAGTCCGTATGAAGTGTTATTACTGATAATGCATGAATTCGCACCTGAACCAATACGGTTACGCGAATTTTGAATACCCGTAAACTAAATTTACGATGAAATGTGTAATGCACGTGAATGATGAAATCTTTTCCCGCAATGAATAGTGTTCCGTGAATAGTAAAATTTTTGAATGCTTCTCGGAATGTCAAACTGACACCAAAAATGATGAATAGTAATCTGATGAATAGTGTTTTGATGAATAGTGTTTGATGAATAGTGTTTTTCCAAAGTTCGGGAAATGACCTGAAATGACCTGAAATGGTGAGTTGTGACAAATGGTCTCATATATTTTAATGAGAACAAATATGTAACTCGTAATATATCGTAAAATATGTAAGTTAGTCGTAACCACAAATCGTCAAGGTATATTTTTCTCGACACCTTCGACGTCTCGAGTCTTCTAATGCTACAACACACGTTAAAATATATTTTTGTGCCATTAAGTATTTACAATTTAATCATTCTTTTTCAAACCTCATTTTACATTCCATACAAAGATATGGATATAATTTTAAACTCGCCTAAAGATCAAAGTTGTATTTATCGCATCAAAACATCATTTTGTAAAATCTCTTCCTATTTTATAAATTGCAGACTAAATACTTGCACCATTTTTATAAAAACTTATTTAATAATTTATAAAGATGAATTTCCAACTTGCAAGAATCTTTCACTGATTCAAATTTGATTTCATCGAATTTACATAAACCTTCCATTAATAGAATGCATATTTTGTTTGGGTAATGAAACCAAATCATTTTGTTTTTAATTAAGCGAACTTGCATAAAACACTTGCATCATTTTATTAAACATTACATTACAAACTATTAGAACATAAAAAGTGTTAAACATTAATGTAGGGTCTTTTATGTAATACTCCCTCCGTCCCATAATTATAGTCCACTATTGACTTTTGAAGTCTTAATCTTTCAACTTTGACCTTAAATATTTTTATTTACGTTATATATTACTTGATAGAAAATATATGAATGGATTGAGTTTTAAATGTATTTTACATTGGTATAATTTTTATCAAATATTATATAATACAAATAAAAATATGTAAGATTAAAGTTGCAAAATGAAGACTTAAAAAGTCAACAGTGGACTATAATTATGCGACGGAGGTAGTAATTGATAGTTAAATATGTAATAAGTTGTAATGTTGGTTACTACTCTCTCAACACTTATATAGTTGAGAGGATAAATAACATAGTCACAACTCTTGGAACGTTTGTTTTCAAGGATGGGAGTTTGTATGATCGATATAAATACCCCATCACTACCTCACTTTTGAGGTTTGTGCTCTACTTATGAAGTTTCTACCTTTTCCACTCTCTTTCTATTTCTCTCTCTAGATTAAGAAGTGTATACACGCTCTCTTTAGATTATGATATATTTAGAATAATTATGAGACAATATTTGGTATCAGACCAAGTATATTATAGATTAAGAGTTACTAGTGATCATGTATAGTATCCCCAACCTATGAAGGGCCGGGCCAAATACACCAAATAACAATCCAAGGCCCAAAGGGAGTACAGACATTAACCGCACCGGTCCAAGAAGACCGGGTCGTAGCAAGAGAAACATTCTTAACCGCTGAACAATACTAACTCCGGAACATCCACAAAGGTCCAGACCACGGATCAATCAAAGTAGTAAGGAATATTACCTGGGATCACGGTACTGACCCAGGAAGACCCAAGAACGGCAATACCACAGTTGCCGCCCAAAAGCATCACTGTCAATACAATAAGACAGGCTAAAGGTTTGACTTGGAAAGGTTTGCCGCCCAAAAGTGTCACTATCATAACCCGTGACTTCCAGGCCCGGACAAGCAAAGTTAAACTATAAAAGGGGAACACCCACTCTTCCCAAACGGTAACTTCGCTCTCACCAAATACACACACACTCTTTCTCTCTCTAACCTTACTTATTCTCACGCCTGATGTTGACCGCGAAAGTCCCTCTTCCGCGGTGAGACTAACGGCATTGTTCTTTTCCTTAGCAGATTAAGCCCCGAAGTATTTACTTAGTCCAAGATTAGCCTGATCTAGAGCTAGTCTACACTAGTTCTCGCATCAAGCCTAAGTTTTGTACTAACAACTAGCGTTAGTTTTTTTTAGCTTAATATGATCATTAGTAAACGTTTTAATCTAATTTTTTTGCCTAAAATTCTCGTTACTCTCTCTAGAAGTTTTTATTCTTGTCTTAAAAATTTGATCATATCGTGTGGGTAGATTGCAAAAATGTTTGTTGTTAAAGCTTCTAAGGGATTGGTTTTAAGTTTTTAAGGGATTAAAAGGGTATTTTCATGGTTGAAATTCAAAATTCAAGCTTAAAAACGTGTGTTTTTAAGCCTAGTATAAACACAAACACAAACGTAAACCAAAACAATAACCATCAACGAAACAATAATTATTTTCCTAAATATGTATGTCCAATCAATCAGAAAATATCTCATTGTCGTGAAAATGAGCACTGGCCCGTAACTTTTTGACTTTTATTCTTATATATTTGGCCTCACCTGATTTTATTGTAGGAATAAAGCATTCCAACTTTTTGTCTGTTTTATTTAAGATAGATTTTAGTCATTTTACATTACTCGCATGATTAATTGATGACAAAATAGGATTTGACAAAAAAAAACAAATTATATTATGTCATCGACCGGCTACCTCACATTATTTATCAACTCATTTCAAGTTGACATAACCTTCCCGAAGTGTTTCTGTCAGTCATGAAAAACAATTGTTGTATTTTGGATATTTGTAACATTGTAGGTGCGTATAGGCAGTTCATATCGACGGGTCATACAAGCGACATGTACGAGGTAATCCCATCGTGCCACACTTACATGAAATGAGCATGAGATTTGTGACTAGACCTCCATATTAACATGCATTGTTTTCTACTATTAGACTACCATCAGGAGAACACTGTGTTTGTGTATGAAGTCGGCTCTTTTGAATAACTCAAGTGACTATGCTGCTTATATGTTCAGTTTGAAAAAACAAATTGAATAAGTTAGTCATTTACATGATGTACTCTTAAATATTATTTATTATTTACGTGTGTGTGATATATATATATATATATATATATATATATATATATATATATATATATATATATATATATATATATATATATATATATATATGATCAAATGAGAAGAAAACTTAAAATGAGACGGATGAAAAATAACTATAACCACACATTTGAAATGCATCGACTTAAATTAGATGCATCTCTAATCTTTTAGATGCACTATAATATATTTTCTAGCAAAAAATTAGATACATATACATATATTAGATGCATTTTATCAAGTTAGATAAATCCTATGCATTTTTCGTCCTCTGCGGGTCAAATTTGTAATTAGTACTACTTTGCATCATTTTCACTTCAAATCACTTTTCGTAACTAATTGGGATGCATCTAAATGAATAGAGATGCATCTAAATCAAGTCGATGCATCTCAAATGTGTAATTATAGTTATTTCTCATCCTTCTCATTTTAAGTTTTCTTCTCACTGGATCCTTACCCTATATATATATATATATATATATATATATATATATATATATATATATATATATATATATATATATATATATATATATATATATATATATATATATATATATATTACATTTACGAATGTATGAGTTGTGCAACACTTGAAGTGGCAATTTCATTATGTATTTATGTGTGGGGTATGCTCAAGTTGGTGGATTAATTTGCAAAAAACTAAACACTATGTATGATTTTTAAAAGACCGGGTTTATTTATACAAAGGAGACTAGTGTCGAACCTCAAACATAACTGGAATGTATGGATACAAGCACTTAAAAGAAGGAAAATAATGTAGACGCAACCTGAGCATAATCACGACTTTGATCGAGGAGTGTGATTGTAAATTTTGTGAAAGAAACGTCAAAGAGAGCTACAAGCAAACGTTTTTAGGCATTGATAGAAATATAACTTATCAATCTCTCAATGAATAGCCACCAAGTGAATGATTCCAACAAGATAACTTATCCTTATTTGATAATCTCCTCTCTAATTTAAACACAAACCAAAGTTATGGTTTAAGTGTGAACTTTTCCTTACTCGCTAAACTTTCAAAAGCTAAGTTCAATTCAATGAGTAAATACTCTCTTAAATGTGTATTACATTAATTGCAAAAATTACATTTACTACACTACACGTGAATCACATTAGGGTTTCCTAAAGCATATGATAAGAGATATACTCTTTTTTATAGAACAATGTTGGCAACTGTTGCACTTTATAACTAATTCTGTAAAAGTGTTGACTCCCATGCAGACTTGATTTATCCCTTTTACTTTTGGAGTTTTCCTTCTTTGCCAAAAGTTCCGTTTAGATCTCAGTTTTACTATAGAACTAATCAAGCAATCTCAGCCATTTATTTTTTTATTAAAATAAAAAAAATCACCATTTTTTTAAAAATTAAATATCTTGCAAACCGTAAATCGTTACGTGGAAAAAAATACCATCACACGACGAGAATTAAATTATCTTTCTATAAACATGCATTGTTATATATTTTCGACGATTTTTTTTTTCAAAATTTCCGCCCAGAAAAATCATATATGATTTGTAAAAATCATATATGATTCGTTTGTAAAAATTATATATGATTCGTTTTTACGAATCATATATGATTTTTATGAATCATATTTCATTTTTACAAATCATATATGATTCGTAAGAATCATATATGATTTGTAAAAATCAAATTATATATGATTTTTACGAATCATATATGATTTTTCTGGGCGGAAATTTAAAAAAAATAAGTTTGTCGAAAAAAAAAGTTCGTCGAAAGTATATATCAATGCATATCTATAGAAAGAGGATTTAATTTTCGTCGCGATGATATTTTTTTTGTAACTTGAAGATTTACCGTTTGCAAGATATGTTGTTTTAAAAAAAAATAGAAAATAAAAATGGGTGGCCATGATTGATTAATTGGTTCTATGACAAATATGAGTTATATGTTTTCATACGTATAAAACGGATAAAACGTATAGTAACGTCAAAAAAGGATAAAAATTATATAAAAACGTACAAAAATCGTAAAAAAGCATACAAAAACGTATAAAAACTATCACACGAGATGTTAAACGATCGAGTCGAGATGACGTGGGATCACACGAGATGTTAAACGAACGAGTCGAGATGACGTCGTATCACACATGAGATGTTAAACGAACGAGTCGAGATGACGTGGGATCAAACGAGATGTTAAACGAACGAGTCGAGATGACGTGGGTTCACACACGAGATGTTAAACGAACGAGTCGAGATGACGTGGGATCACACGAGATGTTAAACGAACGATTCCATACTTGAAAATCTTTTCTTAGTATCTTGTCTTTCTGACATCCTTAAGTGTATTGTCAAACCTAACTAAAACGAACGCCTACTTTGTAGCTTGTCTTTCAGACGCTGAATCGGATCGGGGCTGAAGTGAAGACTCAGAAGAAGTTTTGCTAAGTTTCTACTTAGCGATCATATGTATGTTATACTTCAACTATTTTATATTCAATATATTCAAAGACTTGTACATTGAATAAGCACAACAGAGTGTATAATTTTGATCATGAAAGCACATATGTTTTGCGTTTTAAAAGATCGTTGGAAGAATGGTATATATAGGATCCAAAAAATAAACATTGGTGTATTGTATGAATATACAGGTCAACTATAAGATATCACGCAGAGAAATACTAAATCACATGATAGGCTATCTTATTAAAATTTTAAGTTTTTAACCTAACGTATGTGATCATTAGAACATATTGTTTGAAGTTACTTTGCGCCGTGTGAAACATAGGTCATCGCCGTTCTTAACCGAGACTCGGGTTAGCTTGAGAAAAAAATTTCGGCCCCCCTAATTCCTAATTCCTGGCTCCGTCCCTGGTAACATGCTCGTATTTTTGTTCGCGGTAATTATAAAACCAGTCAATCATGTTGCAAATAAATAACTCATGGGGGTGGGTTCATTGGATTTCATATAAAGAGCCCAAAAAGTATGATTAGTATACTAAGTTGCCCTTATAGTATGATTCGGCCCAGCTCACTAAAACACCCAAGAGACTTATGTAAAACAAAGTCCTATAATAAATAAACAAGTAGATGGCACGCAGCGCAGCGGGATTTATTTTATTTTATTTTATTTATCGTTTTGCGATAATTTGTATGTTTAGTTGGTTTCAAGTAATTTTTTATATTTATGTATATATATTTTTTTAGTTAGAATTGATGTATTTAAAGACGCTGAATATATTTATGTTTCCTTGTTTGTGGAGTGGCGGCTGAATTTTAGTTTGTTTTACGACTTCGAGTTTTCATGTAGGGGTGCCCCCTTTTTTTTAGTACTGTTGTTCTTGATTTTGTTATCGACGTGGTTTGTTGGTTGATAAATTTTGTTTTTTAGATGCATGTAAAGTTAACAAATGTTGAGAGTATATTTATAAGTATACTAATTTGGTTCTAGTAATAGCTGTACCATAGCCAATAAATGCAGAGATTAAAAGAATGTGACTTAAAAGTGGGTATATGAGATGCACGTACTTTAAATAGTTTTTGTAGATTAAAAGAATGTGACTTAAAAGTGGGTATATGAGATGTTATTAGTTGTATTTAATGCATATGTAACTGTTTACAAGGCCTGGATAGGAAGAGATATAAGCTTATAGAGTGGGGAAGGACGTACACAGTCCCATGACTGGTATTAAGGAATACAACCCTTTATCCAAACAACTGTAACAAATCAATTAATCAGTAAGAGATAACTAGGGAGTAGTGAAATCTAATTAAATACGTTTTTTCATTACAAGAAGTTCACCAATTTTCTTTTTTGTTATTTTATTTTATTTTTGTATTTGTAGTAATTTTGGGTTAGTTGACTTGCAAAACCCGAGATTTTTACTTGCTTTCATAAAAACACAAGAATACAAAAAGAATCATCCCTCACCTCTAGACCAAGTTTAAGTAGTTTTTATTCCTAACGACACTATTCCCCTAGAGAATGATCAATCCCCCGGTACTTGCCACTCACTATACTACATCGGTCAAGTACACTGCTTGGTGGGGATTGCAAGCATCTCAAGATCCCTTGAGAAGTAAATCCTTTTGCAAGGTTGCAAAACCACGCATCAGCACGGATATCGGATGACCTTTTCTCCTCCATGGCAAGGCGTTCCGCGTGAATCCGTAGCGATAAACAAAAAGCAACATGAGCGGAATTAACATTAAACTCGTCAAGAAACTGATCAAAGGGCATGTTCCCAATACGCTCAAAAGCCTTGGGGGGGGGGGGGAAACAATCCAGCAGCTCGCGACACTCCGGTGCCGCATTTAAACGAGACCCGTAGGTTAAATTCCAGTTCGGAACGTAAGTTTCCAATAACTGACGGGAATTCATATCTGCAACAGTACGGATCCTCCCATAGGGGTTCCCTGGAACCCCCTCTTTCTTCTTCCATTCCTTCTTCTCCATCCTTCTCTCCTAGAGATGGTCTAGGGATGGTAGAAGGAACAACTAAAACATCCGCTGAAGAGGTTGAAACTGGAGGTCTAGAAAAGAATCCACCTCAGAATTAATTACGAAAACTACAAGATGATGAAGAATCTGAACTAAGACCCAACCTTTCAATAGGACCAATAAAGCGACTTCCAACACTATCTTAACCCGAGTATCAGTGTCGCGCTCCGGCGTAGCTGACACAGAAGAAGAAACAAAAGGGATGGAAGGTAGCGGATTAACTCCACGTTCACATTCCAACATACTACTATGCAACAAGCTTTGGATGACGGCTAAAGACTTACCAGCAACAGTTGGCTTAGGCGCAACCCTGTCATCATACTTGGCTTTCTTTGGAGAACAGGATGACTCACCAATAATAAATGGCACATCCTCAACCTTCCTCTTATCCGCATCACCCGAATCCTCAACACGCTCACCTACGGAAGAAACACCAGATCCAGAACCCCCTCATCAACAAACAACCGACCAACATCCTCGGACATCTGCTCAGCAGAAATAACAGTAGCAATGGGAAGGAGAGGCGCAAGTGAATTAATAATAATAATAATAATAATAATAATAATAATAATAATAATAATAATAATAATAATAATAATAATAATAATAATAATAATAATAATAATAATAATAATAATAATAATAATAATAATAATAAATATGCATGAACGACTAAATAAAGGGCAAACAACGAAAAGAAGAATATCCAATTATCTTTGCCCTGATAAAGATAAAGAGGATAAGTATCCTCGCTCAAAGAATAGTACCGACTTAGACCAACACAACAAAGAAAGGGTTCCGGAAACCTCAAGAACGAAGTCTTGTTAGTAACAAGGGTATCAATGTCCGCAGCACTGTACTCGTTAGCAGAAGGAGTCTTCTCCCTTGGCACACCGACCTTAGAATAAAAATCGCACAAGAAAGGACAGGCAAACCTGTCAACCCAAAAGAATTGTTCATGCCAATCCCTCAACGAGTGTTCAGCCTTCGTGTAACATGCGTCCTCGGGATGTTTAGCGAAAGTCAACCAACCATTCTTCTTCATCTTTGAGTAAAAGTAACGAAAAAGCACAACCGCTGGCTCAATCGCACATACGCAACAAAGGATCTCAAAATGTGAGACCATAGCCACCCCAAGCGGATGAAGCTGTGATATGTGAATATTGTAATATTCTAGAATGCTAACAAAAAACTTTGTCAATGGCAAGCGATACTGGGCATGATCAAACAATCGGGTATAAACACTTATCTTCCCTTCCGGGGGATGGCAAATTGGATCACCATCATTTGGACAAACCGGTCGTACCTCAGCCGGAATATGGTAATTTTCCAAAATTGCATCAAAATTACGCTGAGAAAGATTGCATTTAGAATCCTAAAATTCAATAATGACAACTCTTCGAGAAACACAGAAGATACATAAAGAAGAAGCAAGGAAAACCGGAAACACTCCTAATACCGATGAGGTAAAATAAATGAGTAAAAATGAAAAAGGGTTTACACCCGCAGTACATCTATCCCAAGGATAAACCAGAGAAAAGACACGTGTCAAAAGAAAACTCTAATAAAGGACGAGATCAAAAGTAAAAAGATATGGATGACAGCTCCGGCCCAACGAGCAAACTGGGCTCCGGCCCAACAAGCCAATAAAGCCAGACATGGCCAAAGCCCATGCCATGAGCATGGCACGATCTGGACAAACAAAGGATGTATACGAGTTGCACTTCCGAAGTACGCTCGCAGACCGGCCTCCGATCCAGAAAACCATCTATGTCCGCAACAATCGATTAAGCTACGGATCCTTGCCCGACAAGGGTCCTACTTCGGCCACTATAGCAATATGCGAAATATCAGGAAACCCTAATATTTCCGATACCTATAAAGGGAATCTCAACTCACACTTTTGATGTATGATTTTCACTCATCCCAACATACGAGTATTTCTTTCACGACATGAGTACTTATTCTCATGCCGGAGCTTAATCGTGGGGTTCGTCCCCACGGTAAGGCTAACGGTGTGCTCTTATATGTGCAGGAACTCATTCCTCTACTTGGACTAGTGCATAAACCATACAACGGACGATCCACCAAGATCGGCCCAGCGCGGACTAAGCCCATCCTTAACGTCAGCCACACTTTTTGCACTAACACATACATTAGGTGTTGGAACAATGTCGTTTGGTACAGAGGGCATGTCGTTTCATAAGGGAAAATATCGTTTCATAAGGGAAAATGTCATTTTATGGCAGAGCCATTGTCGTTTCATAAGAATGAAAAAGGGACATTTACAAAACATCCCCTAGCTCTGTCATACATTGTCTGAATAGTTTCGTGGAGCTTATTCACAATTTGTGTAATTATTTGTTTTGTATTTCTGTCTTAATTGAATGAAGAGATAATCTCGTAAAAAAAAGGTAATGTTATAATAATAATAATAATAATAATAATAATAATAATAATAATAATAAATTAAAAAATAATAAATAATTACAAAAAATTTTAACACTCAAAAAATACAAATATGAGATCCAAAATAGTTGAGCCGTAACGCGTAAGAACCCAACTACTCGTTACGAATACAATAATCACCAAAATTGTTATAACTTGTTTGTATAAAAAATCATTCTCATATGTAACTATGGTAATTATTCCAACAGCAATAATGAACATATTTTAAATTGTTTTCTCAAATAGAAAATAATTTGTAAGTATAATTTGCTAAATTATTTTCTCAAATAAATACAAGTACATAGCCTCGAAGCGCAATTTCATTACGCGTTGTTAGACAAAGAAACGGAACAACGCTTGAAAGGGACTCGAGCAAAGGCAGAGTACCTACTTCGGCGTTATAGTGATACCGCATAGTCCGCGAAAGGACTCTATATAGCTTGAGACACAAAAGTGGGTTGGCATGTAATTGCTAAATATACTCAAGGTTGGTCATTTAGACATTTTACAATTGTTTCTAAAAAGGTAATTAAGGCACCAACTTAGCTAGGCTTTAATTCAATCTTTGATTGTAAATGAAGTAATCGTTCAATGCATGCCCCATTTTTCACTCAACAATCAAGTTTCGTTTGTGTATGTCTGTTCTTTTATGCTCAAAACATAGTACGAGACTGATAGAAGGTTCTCATTAGATGGGAAAATTGTGAAGTTAATTAGTTGATCTCGATAAGGTTGTTGACCACACACTTATGTTAGTTGAGAATAATAACCTTAAAATTATCATACCTTATAATATTTCTGATGTGATGTTCTATGAAACTTTTAGAGTTAGCCACAGTTTGATCTGTGTTATCGTTAAGTACATTCTATATCTAGTTTGTGATTTACGCATGGAAACACGTACACAAAGCGCACATGGATTGAGTCTAAATGAATAGTAACACATCATATTACACGAAAAACAAATAAACAACTTCCTTTAAATCACAAACGTGCATTGATAAAGATAGAGATGAACATGGAGCATGGTCCAATGCAATTGGGTTTGGCCAGTTTTGTGTCATAACCTAATGTGTTCGGTTTGGGTAATTAAATCTAGAAAAATGTAAACGTAGTTGTAATGGCCACGTATAAAACTTTCAGATACGCACTTGATCGAATGTTTATACCTACTCCAAACCAACTCAATGTACAATCAATTTTGTAGCTTTTTAACTTTTAAATGTTGCTATTAGGGCTACGAATAGTATCCCCAACGTTATACGCCACCACTGCACGTACACGTGTGCGTATCTAGTTTGATCGATGTATTTTATAGGTCTAACTTAATAATATCGTCTTGCTGCAAGCAAGGGTGCGATAGTGTGCGTTTTCACAAACTCCAAATGTTAGACGTAATAGTTAGTCATTGAGCGATGGGAAGACACATGTGCATATCAGTGCATGTCACTTCATCTATAAGAAGCACATGGCACAAATTTGTAAGCAAGGAATGTTAAAAAAACCGAAACAAATTATTCATGCCACAGAAAATCGAACAAACCCTCTTGACTTGTGGAATAATTAATTTCCTTTTCTCGGATTGGTAAACTAGCCAAAGCTTTGATTATATGATTCATATTTCATAACCTTAATTGCAACAAATAATTTACAAAGATAAGTTAAAATGGATTTATTATGGGTCCTCCCGAGTATATTATCATCCAAAGTCTGTCTAATGAACAGGCTAGTTTCATGACATTTTTTATCGAACAAAAAGACATTTATATAATGATAATTTAAAATTTTAAACGATCAACCTAATGAACAACATTTTTTCTAAAATTTTAATTTAAAAGTACCAAACGCAAAACAATTACCCTTACAACTACTAATTATGCTTACAATCATAGATATAGTTAGTGCAAATATTAAAATATTTAAACTAAATGGTCTCATATATTTTAATGAGAACAAATATGTAACTCGTAAAATATGTAAGTTAGTCGTAACCACAAATCGTCAAGGTATATTTTTCTCGACACCTTCGACGTCTCGAGTCTTCTAATGCTACAACACACGTTAAAATATATTTTTGTGCCATTAAGTATTTACAATTTAATCATTCTTTTTCAAACCTCATTTTACATTCCATACAAAGATATGGATATAATTTTAAACTCGCCTAAAGATCAAAGTTGTATTTATCGCATCAAAACATCATTTTGTAAAATCTCTTCCTATTTTATAAATTGCAGACTAAATACTTGCACCATTTTTATAAAAACTTATTTAATAATTTATAAAGATGAATTTCCAACTTGCAAGAATCTTTCACTGATTCAAATTTGATTTCATCGAATTTACATAAACCTTCCATTAATAGAATGCATATTTTGTTTGGGTAATGAAACCAAATCATTTTGTTTTTAATTAAGCGAACTTGCATAAAACACTTGCATCATTTTATTAAACATTACATTACAAACTATTAGAACATAAAAAGTGTTAAACATTAATGTAGGGTCTTTTATGTAATACTCCCTCCGTCCCATAATTATAGTCCACTATTGACTTTTGAAGTCTTAATCTTTCAACTTTGACCTTAAATATTTTTATTTACGTTATATATTACTTGATAGAAAATATATGAATGGATTGAGTTTTAAATGTATTTTACATTGGTATAATTTTTATCAAATATTATATAATACAAATAAAAATATGTAAGATTAAAGTTGCAAAACGAAGACTTAAAAAGTCAACAGTGGACTATAATTATGCGACGGAGGTAGTAATTGATAGTTAAATATGTAATAAGTTGTAATGTTGGTTACTACTCTCTCAACACTTATATAGTTGAGAGGATAAATAACATAGTCACAACTCTTGGAACGTTTGTTTTCAAGGATGGGAGTTTGTATGATCGATATAAATACCCCATCACTACCTCACTTTTGAGGTTTGTGCTCTACTTATGAAGTTTCTACCTTTTCCACTCTCTTTCTATTTCTCTCTCTAGATTAAGAAGTGTATACACGCTCTCTTTAGATTATGATATATTTAGAATAATTATGAGACAATATTTGGTATCAGACCAAGTATATTATAGATTAAGAGTTACTAGTGATCATGTATAGTATCCCCAACCTATGAAGGGCCGGGCCAAATACACCAAATAACAATCCAAGGCCCAAAGGGAGTACAGACATTAACCGCACCGGTCCAAGAAGACCGGGTCGTAGCAAGAGAAACATTCTTAACCGCTGAACAATACTAACTCCGGAACATCCACAAAGGTCCAGACCACGGATCAATCAAAGTAGTAAGGAATATTACCTGGGATCACGGTACTGACCCAGGAAGACCCAAGAACGGCAATACCACAGTTGCCGCCCAAAAGCATCACTGTCAATACAATAAGACAGGCTAAAGGTTTGACTTGGAAAGGTTTGCCGCCCAAAAGTGTCACTATCATAACCCGTGACTTCCAGGCCCGGACAAGCAAAGTTAAACTATAAAAGGGGAACACCCACTCTTCCCAAACGGTAACTTCGCTCTCACCAAATACACACACACACTCTTTCTCTCTCTAACCTTACTTATTCTCACGCCTGATGTTGACCGCGAAAGTCCCTCTTCCGCAGTGAGACTAACGGCATTGTTCTTTTCCTTAGCAGATTAAGCCCCGAAGTATTTACTTAGTCCAAGATTAGCCTGATCTAGAGCTAGTCTACACTAGTTCTCGCATCAAGCCTAAGTTTTGTACTAACAACTAGTGTTAGTTTTTTTTAGCTTAATATGATCATTAGTAAACGTTTTAATCTAATTTTTTTGCCTAAAATTCTCGTTACTCTCTCTAGAAGTTTTTATTCTTGTCTTAAAAATTTGATCATATCGTGTGGGTAGATTGCAAAAATGTTTGTTGTTAAAGCTTCTAAGGGATTGGTTTTAAGTTTTTAAGGGATTAAAAGGGTATTTTCATGGTTGAAATTCAAAATTCAAGCTTAAAAACGTGTGTTTTTAAGCCTAGTATAAACACAAACACAAACGTAAACCAAAACAATAACCATCAACGAAACAATAATTATTTTCCTAAATATGTATGTCCAATCAATCAGAAAATATCTCATTGTCGTGAAAATGAGCACTGGCCCGTAACTTTTTGACTTTTATTCTTATATATTTGGCCTCACCTGATTTTATTGTAGGAATAAAGCATTCCAACTTTTTGTCTGTTTTATTTAAGATAGATTTTAGTCATTTTACATTACTCGCATGATTAATTGATGACAAAATAGGATTTGACAAAAAAAACAAATTATATTATGTCATCGACCGGCTACCTCACATTATTTATCAACTCATTTCAAGTTGACATAACCTTCCCGAAGTGTTTCTGTCAGTCATGAAAAACAATTGTTGTATTTTGGATATTTGTAACATTGTAGGTGCGTATAGGCAGTTCATATCGACGGGTCATACAAGCGACATGTACGAGGTAATCCCATCGTGCCACACTTACATGAAATGAGCATGAGATTTGTGACTAGACCTCCATATTAACATGCATTGTTTTCTACTATTAGACTACCATCAGGAGAACACTGTGTTTGTGTATGAAGTCGGCTCTTTTGAATAACTCAAGTGACTATGCTGCATATATGTTCAGTTTGAAAAAACAAATTGAATAAGTTAGTCATTTACATGATGTACTCTTAAATATTATTTATTATTTACGTGTGTGTGATATATATATATATATATATATATATATATATATATATATATATATATATATATATGATCAAATGAGAAGAAAACTTAAAATGAGACGGATGAAAAATAACTATAACCACACATTTGAAATGCATCGACTTAAATTAGATGCATCTCTAATCTTTTAGATGCACTATAATATATTTTCTAGCAAAAAATTAGATACATATACATATATTAGATGCATTTTATCAAGTTAGATAAATCCTATGCATTTTTCGTCCTCTGCGGGTCAAATTTGTAATTAGTACTACTTTGCATCATTTTCACTTCAAATCACTTTTCGTAACTAATTGGGATGCATCTAAATGAATAGAGATGCATCTAAATCAAGTCGATGCATCTCAAATGTGTAATTATAGTTATTTCTCATCCTTCTCATTTTAAGTTTTCTTCTCACTGGATCCTTACCCTATATATATATATATATATATATATATATATATATATATATATATATATATATATATATATATATATATATATATATATATTACATTTACGAATGTATGAGTTGTGCAACACTTGAAGTGGCAATTTCATTATGTATTTATGTGTGGGGTATGCTCAAGTTGGTGGATTAATTTGTAAAAAACTAAACACTATGTATGATTTTTAAAAGACCGGGTTTATTTATACAAAGGAGACTAGTGTCGAACCTCAAACATAACTGGAATGTATGGATACAAGCACTTAAAAGAAGGAAAATAATGTAGACGCAACCTGAGCATAATCACGACTTTGATCGAGGAGTGTGATTGTAAATTTTGTGAAAGAAACGTCAAAGAGAGCTACAAGCAAACGTTTTTAGGCATTGATAGAAATATAACTTATCAATCTCTCAATGAATAGCCACCAAGTGAATGATTCCAACAAGATAACTTATCCTTATTTGATGATCTCCTCTCTAATTTAAACACAAACCAAAGTTATGGTTTAAGTGTGAACTTTTCCTTACTCGCTAAACTTTCAAAAGCTAAGTTCAATTCAATGAGTAAATACTCTCTTAAATGTGTATTACATTAATTGCAAAAATTACATTTACTACACTACACGTGAATCACATTAGGGTTTCCTAAAGCATATGATAAGAGATATACTCTTTTTTATAGAACAATGTTGGCAACTGTTGCACTTTATAACTAATTCTGTAAAAGTGTTGACTCCCATGCAGACTTGATTTATCCCTTTTACTTTTGGAGTTTTCCTTCTTTGCCAAAAGTTCCGTTTAGATCTCAGTTTTACTATAGAACTAATCAAGTAATCTCAGCCATTTATTTTTTTATTAAAATAAAAAAAATCACCATTTTTTTAAAAATTAAATATCTTGCAAACCGTAAATCGTTACGTGGAAAAAAATACCATCACACGACGAGAATTAAATTATCTTTCTATAAACATGCATTGTTATATATTTTCGACGATTTTTTTTTTCAAAATTTCCGCCCAGAAAAATCATATATGATTTGTAAAAATCATATATGATTCGTTTGTAAAAATTATATATGATTCGTTTTTACGAATCATATATGATTTTTATGAATCATATTTCATTTTTACAAATCATATATGATTCGTAAGAATCATATATGATTTGTAAAAATCAAATTATATATGATTTTTACGAATCATATATGATTTTTCTGGGCGGAAATTTAAAAAAAATAAGTTTGTCGAAAAAAAAAGTTCGTCGAAAGTATATATCAATGCATATCTATAGAAAGAGGATTTAATTTTCGTCGCGATGATATTTTTTTTGTAACTTGAAGATTTACCGTTTGCAAGATATGTTGTTTTAAAAAAAAAATAGAAAATAAAAATGGGTGGCCATGATTGATTAATTGGTTCTATGACAAATATGAGTTATATATTGATCTCATCTCTTCCTTCCATACTTGAAAATCTTTTCTTAGTATCTTGTCTTTCTGACATCCTTAAGTGTATTGTCAAACCTAACTAAAACGAACGCCTACTTTGTAGCTTGTCTTTCAGACGCTGAATCGGATCGGGGCTGAAGTGAAGACTCAGAAGAAGTTTTGCTAAGTTTCTACTTAGCGATCATATGTATGTTATACTTCAACTATTTTATATTCAATATATTCAAAGACTTGTACATTGAATAAGCACAACAGAGTGTATAATTTTGATCATGAAAGCACATATGTTTTGCGTTTTAAAAGATCGTTGGAAGAATGGTATATATAGGATCCAAAAAATAAACATTGGTGTATTGTATGAATATACAGGTCAACTATAAGATATCACGCAGAGAAATACTAAATCACATGATAGGCTATCTTATTAAAATTTTAAGTTTTTAACCTAACGTATGTGATCATTAGAACATATTGTTTGAAGTTACTTTGCGCCGTGTGAAACATAGGTCATCGCCGTTCTTAACCGAGACTCGGGTTAGCTTGAGAAAAAAATTTCGGCCCCCCTAATTCCTAATTCCTGGCTCCGTCCCTGGTAACATGCTCGTATTTTTGTTCGCGGTAATTATAAAACCAGTCAATCATGTTGCAAATAAATAACTCATGGGGGTGGGTTCATTGGATTTCATATAAAGAGCCCAAAAAGTATGATTAGTATACTAAGTTGCCCTTATAGTATGATTCGGCCCAGCTCACTAAAACACCCAAGAGACTTATGTAAAACAAAGTCCTATAATAAATAAACAAGTAGATGGCACGCAGCGCAGCGGGATTTATTTTATTTTATTTTATTTATCGTTTTGCGATAATTTGTATGTTTAGTTGGTTTCAAGTAATTTTTTATATTTATGTATATATATTTTTTTAGTTAGAATTGATGTATTTAAAGACGCTGAATATATTTATGTTTCCTTGTTTGTGGAGTGGCGGCTGAATTTTAGTTTGTTTTACGACTTCGAGTTTTCATGTAGGGGTGCCCCCTTTTTTTTAGTACTGTTGTTCTTGATTTTGTTATCGACGTGGTTTGTTGGTTGATAAATTTTGTTTTTTAGATGCATGTAAAGTTAACAAATGTTGAGAGTATATTTATAAATATACTAATTTGGTTCTAGTAATAGCTGTACCATAGCCAATAAATGCAGAGATTAAAAGAATGTGACTTAAAAGTGGGTATATGAGATGCACGTACTTTAAATAGTTTTTGTAGATACCGTATATGAGATGCACGTACTTTAAATAGTTTTTGTAGATACCGTATTTTGTCGTTGCTAAACTACCATTTGGCCAAAACTGGCGAAACAAACGGGCCACCAAAAAGCCAAAAAATGAAATTATTTTTTAAGGGGCATTGTGCTAAATGTGGTGCCCTATAATATAAGAGAATAGACTATAGTTTACACAAGGCTCATCGCTGTAAACAGATGTTTATGTTTGTTAGTTTACGGACATAATGGGTTTTTTAGAGTAACGCAAAATACGCAAGAAATCTATACAAGAGCGGTGGGTGACGCTGGAATTTTGACTGGGTATGCATTCCTAATAAAATTGAGAAGATTATGCACTTATTATTAAAATTTAAATAGTAACAAAAAAAAAAAAAAAAAATCGTTGTTAAACTAGTGACAAGGGCATACATAAGTATGTCCGCCATGTACTAGAGTACACATGAATCATGAAGTCCTGAAACACATGTATTACCATACGAAACAAGAAATATCAGATTGTAATGAAAGGACCGTTGGGCCTTTTTTGTAAGCTTGCACAGGATCACCAAACACAGATTTATAGCGACAATTTATCTCAAGGATGTCCTGGTTAGACTGCATACAAGATACAACGAGTCAAAAACTCAGCCTGTCCGGAGCCCTGAGTAAGAAATTTTTATCCATTCAGTGAGAACTTGTAACAATACTTGCTGGTTGAGTTTTCGTTAAATAGTCTACTCTATTTCAAAGTGTAATATATTAGCATGGGCTGCATGAGCCCAGTAGTGAACTCTATTTTCAACAATAAACTTGTATTGGTATGAACTTTATTAGTTTATTTATTTAACTTTGTAAGTTTAACACTAACTTCATAACAGTCAGGACTCAGGACTCAGGTGTTGTTTTGTTTGCCTCTTATTGAAGCAACTCAGAGGCTCCCTTTTATTCGGTCAAAGGCCCAAGTGTTTGATAAACAAAAAAGTAGCCCTATGAATTGAATGATGTCAATAAAATCGTTCAGCGTTATTGAAATGCCAAACCATTCAGCATGCGTCTTGTTTCCCAGTTTGCACTTTGCCCCCACCAACGCCTTTTCATCTTTTATTTCAAATTTAATAGTAATGATTTATCATATGAACATCATTTAATTGATCGATGTATTTACTTATAAATTTTTATACCTGTTTTCATTTAGTTGTTTAATACATTGATTTTTATTTTTGAAGTTAAGCTAATGCATTTATAAATCTAGGACTTCTAATCAGTAAAATAAATAAATAAATAAATAAATAAATAAATAAATAAATAAATGTAGCATTCATATTCTATTTAGATTAAACTAAAGTTATACATGTAGCATTCATATTCTATTTAGATTAAACATAAGGATAAAATGGTAACTTCCCATCGTTCAAATCATTTATACAGAACACCTAGCAAACAACACGTTTTGATTCAGAATCAAATTCATTCAGCGTCAAAGAATCATTTAGAAATGAGAGCCATTCAGTTTTATCAAACAGCCTTGCATGGGTCATAATGTACAAAATTCGAAAATATAACCGAATTCTTTCATCCTTTAAAATAACCAAAGGTGCTCAAACGAAAACCCAAACTTGATCTCGACACAAAATCTAAACTGGAATATCCAATGAATTATCCATTAATTTTGTCACCTCTACCACATCGGACACACTTGAGATTTGCCACTGCTAATAATTGGCAAAGCTTGCTTGCAACTAAAATCATAGTGCATTTCATTTTGTTTTGGATTATACAAAGCAAAAAAATTGGGGCTAAGCACATACTGAGTTATTTTATTTTCTTTCTAGAATGACATATAGTAAAATCCAAGACAATTAAAAAGTGACCCCGTCCCATTTTTATTAAATCGATTAGCCATGACTAACAGAAAGAGTGGGGTTTCCAAAGGCTAAACAAACACCACTTGATACGAGACATTGACATGTTGGGCCCAATATCACTATCGATGGTGTCACCTCTGGCCTGAGGATTTTTAGCGTGATCTATTACGTAAAAGCCAATTGGAAGTTAGTGTACTGACAGATGATTTATTGGCTTTTCGACAATTTGTTAATTGTTTAACCATTGCTAAAAAGAACCATACGAAGTTTTATACAATCATAAACATAAAATGAGTGAACAATAGTTAGGTAAAACATAAAAAAAGGAAATCAATAGTCATGTAAAATATAAAAAAAGAAACCATTGAGCTCGTTTCATGCTAAAAAATAGTCATGTAAAGCATAAATAAAAAAACGAAATTTCCCAAAAACTTACTTTGTCAACTATAGATCCTTCATAAACCCTCTAAAAAATTAAAGCCTAACCTATTTTATAAGTTTTGGATGTTTGTAAGTTACGACTATCTTGATTATTTGTTTATTTAATTGTTGGTTACGTTTTTTGACACGTTGTGGTTCAAAATCACTCGAAAATGCACGTTATATATATATATATATATATATATATATATATATATATATATATATATATATATATATATATATATATATATATATATATATATATATATATATATATATATATATATATATATATATATATATATATATTTTGGAAACTTTTTTTTGGTTTAACAAAAGACGGGAAGAATCGGATAGGTACTGATACCGGTACCGAAATCCTGTCCGGTACGGTATCGGTACCCTGCTCGGAAAAAGAACAAGATATCACTAATTGTATACGGATTCTGTACCAATCTGATACCATGCTCCTGCCTAGCCACTATAGGAAACTAAACTTTTGCGATTTCCAAAGGCTAGACAAATACCACTTGTTATGAGACAATGACATTGATATGTTGGGCCCAATATCACTATCCATGGTCTCACCTTCGGCCCGAGGAATTTTAGCGTGTATCTTCATATCTATTACTTCCTCCGTCTCAAAATTATTGTCATAAGAGAGAAAACACAAAGTTTAATAAAAGTGGGAACATTTTAATTTTCAACCACTAAAATGTTATTTCACCATTAGATTCTCTAATTTTTACTTAATAAGGAAAGTTGACAATTATTTTGAGACTTTCTAAATGGAAAATATGGACAATAATTTTGACACGGAAGGAGTATTAAAAGATGATTTATTGGCTTTTCGACTTTATTCATTGTTTAACAATTGCAAAAAAGAACCCTTAAGAAGTTTTATAAAGTCATAGACATAAAAATAAGTAAATATAAGTTATACTGTTATAGCATGTTGGAGACATGGTGAATAGAAGTTCAAACCTTTATTAAAAAATATTAACCTTCAATGAAAAGAATAATATTTTTTCGATGAAAATTCATAGCATATCTCTACTACTTATGAAATAAATATCTCTATTTTTAAAAACATAAAATCTATTAAAAATGAGTAAAATCAATTCCCTATTATACCCCTCCTAATATTCTCCTTATTATGGCAATTTTGATTCTTCTTATTAATATGGCAATTTTGACAATAAATTTAAACTTACAAACACACGATTTGCTTTTCATAGTTAATAGTTTCCATAAATTTATCTTAAACTCTGCTAATAATTTTTTTATATATTGTTCAATACTTAAACTTTTATCATTTTTTCTTTTTTTTAGTGTATTATTAAACTTTTATCATTTTTTTTTATAATTCATAAACTATATTCTCACAATGACTAAAAATTAAACCCGTAAGTGTTGTATCAAAAGTCACACAAGAACCATAAGTTCACAAGTATAATTATTCGTCGTTATATACCATCGTTTTGCGCGGATATTCGTCTAGTTTAATTAAAGAAAGAAAGAGTTTCCCCAAATAGCGTCCTGAAAAAAATTTGTTGAGTTTCACAAATATTGTTTCGCAACAATCATATATACACTAGCAGGGTACCTGCGCGTTGCAGCGGCGGGTACCCTGAAATAAATTTTTTTTAATGGAATTAATAAAAATGTTACGGGATGTCAATCCGACACCTAAATTTGTTTGGTCACAGCTTTGTGTATCGAGTCGAGTTTTATTGAGTCGAGTCTTGGTCACAGGTTCATGTCTAGGTTAAGACGGAGGCTTGTACATTGTGTTTAAATGATTGTAATATTGGGTGTAGGGTGTTTTTAATGCTATTAATGTAGAATGCGGGTTGTACATTGTGTTTAAATGATTGTAATATTGGGTGTAGGGATGTTTTTAATGCTATTAATGTAGAATGAGGGTTGTACATTGTATTTAAATGATTGTAATATTGGGTGTAGATGTATTTTTAATGCTATAATGTAGAATGAGGGTTATACATTGTGTTTAAATAATTGTAATATTGGGTGTAGGAGTGTTTTTAATACTATTAATGTAGAATTCTAAGGAAAGTGGTCTGAATTTCAATTCATGCTAGTTTTTGTTATACACAATGTTTTGATTGTTGTAATTATGAAAATTGTTTGCTTTAAAGTGTTATAAACTATGCATCATTTTGTGTACATCTGAATTTTTTTGAGAGAGAGTCCTTACTCAATTATAAGTAGTATAGATACGATACGACCAGCGGACCAAGGTATACGAAGTTTGGTTAGGGATGGCAACGGGGCTGGAAATGTCGGAGATTGTACTTACCATCCCCGTCCCCATCCTCAATGGGGATCGGGGATCCCCGCGAGGATTCGGGGATTCTCAACCTTTATGAAATAACATAAAAATTCCACCAACTCGTCAAAAATATAAAGAATTTTACTCATAAAGTACCTCAACAAACGTACATTGCTCATAGTTATATTAATTAGAATTTCAATTCAACTTTAAAGCATCGTAAACATTGTAACATTAAAGATAATATAAAAACAATATGAATCATATCTATGTATTCGGACAAAATAGTTAAGTAATATGTAATTGTTAGTTTTACTTCTAAATCTAAATGTGTTTGATCCTATAAATATCACATATACATATAAACACACATGTCGATACTCATAAACATATGTACATGTACATATACAAGTTAATCGAGTATGGATAAAACATATAAATTTTAAATAATTATACACTAGAAAGATAGGGGTCGGGGCCGGGTTCGGGGATTTATGTTATCCCCATCCCCGCCCCATCCCCGGTTTAATATTTCAGGGGATCCCCCATCCCCGTCCCTATCCCCGGTCAACTAGGGGATTCCCCAGTCAAATCGGGTTTGAGGATCAGGTCTCCATCGAGTACAGATTTTTTTGCCATCCCTAAGTTTGAGTACAGATTTTTTTGCCATCCCTAAGTTTGGTATAAACTTACGGTACTGCATATTCCTTCAACTTGAATTCAACTAAAAATGTTATGACAAAAAATCTAGACATAAAATAGATTTAAGATCTCTTTAGGATCCGATTGAAATCTTTAATCTTCCAAAAGTTCACGATCTGGTCTGTGTCTGGTCATATATTTTAATTCGGTTCAAATTTGTATCTTTAATTTGCACAAATGGTATGACAAAAAACTACTCATCATAACCGACGGATATGACACTTAGGTGCAAGTGAGTGAAAGTAATTTGGTCATGACATTACGGATAATACCAACTCACATTAATTCTAAAACTAATGTTTGTCACGTTGGTTCTACAAGTCGAACCTAAATATGTTACGTTAATCTCTATATTTACACTCTAAAAACATACTCATTTAACTTCTACCAACATTGATCAGTCTCCCATCTCCGGCTCGTATAACCACTTGCTGATCTCACTGGAGACGAACTTCTTGCTACTCTTCTTTGAAACAAATTCCGATCATAGTCTGCTCGTTTTTCGGGGTCAGAAAGCGTAGTATAAGCCGAATGCACTTTCATAAACTCATCAGCCGAGGAGTCTCCACTTCCTACATCCGGATGCAAAACTCTAGCTAATTTACGATAAGCAGCTTTCACTTCTCGTGTATCAGCTCCCATTCGAACTCCAAGTACATCGTACAAGGACGAGGAACTAGAACTTCGTAACATTGTCTCCGTTGATGTTCTTTCGGCTGTGGCGTAAGCAGCTGAGATCGTAGCTCTTTTAAAGTTTATAGAAGTTGGAGTTAATTTGTTTGGATTGAAAGTGGAAAATTTAGTGGAAGTAAACAAGGATGATGAAGATGCACTTGAAATAGCAGCCATTATTGATTGTTGTCGTGAATTTGAAATGTGTGTTTAGATTTAGAGATGGATGAAATTTGTGATTTTGTGGAAGGTTATATATAGGGAATGAATACGTAGAAGTGACTTGGATGTGAGTTATCCAAATCGAACAACTTGGCTATCCATCTGGATCTTATACGAAAGTCAGCAAACAATATAATGGTGTCGGTTACTACAGAATCTCCACCGGTCTTCCCGTGTTATTCGACTCATGCCAACGTGTATAAAAATGTGTCTCCCTAAATGAAATACATGCGTTACTTTTTGAAAATAATTGTCGAGTTCAATCTCCTAATTTACACATTTGTTTTAGCTGCATATTTGTATTTAAAATTTTACTAGTAATTGCCTGTTTGAGTTATGCATAGGGTAGCTCGGTTTTTGACTACGTACCCGATGCAACTTGGATGCTCGTGGCATACATATCAATTGTGTGCCATGTCCTGTGTGTTTAGTAATGATGCACTCGAGACCTTTAGCAAAAGACCCATCACATGTTTACTCATTTCGATAGCTCGAATCCTATCATGGAGTGGAAGGGTTGTTCTCGAGTTTTTGAAGGTTGTGAAACATGAAAACAAGGCCTCAATGAGTATCAGCTCACAAGGGACGAAAGTGAGATTTTCGTGATCGTGTGAATGTATATCTTGTAGTTGTGTGTTTGAGTTTCTTTCTTGAAAATAAACAATTTCTTTCTTTTAGCATTTATATGTTACAAATTCTTAATTTTATAAACACTTTTGCGAGAAATGAGGCCTTCAAACAACAACGATGAGAATACCAATTTCCGCTGGAGCAGGGTGTAGGAAAAATGAGGCGTAGTGAAAGTTAAATAAAATCTGTTTGTTTCAAGTTATGTATATAAATTTTTATGCTCTTCTCACATAATTTTGAGACCACAAAATTTTGGTGGCACTCGATGATCACCAAATTCATCTGCCTTGAAGTGACTTTTTGTTTGATAGCAAAGCTAGGAAATACTTTCACGCTATCCTACATATCGCCACATAGATCATCAGGCGCCATACTTAGAACATTCCATGCTTTGATCTCAATCAATCTAGAAAGGCATATATATCTTTTTTCTTTTTTTTTCTTTTTTTTTTTTTTTTTTTTTTTTTTGAAAATTGACTTTCATTTGAGAAATCCAAGTCCAATTTGAAATCCGATGGGGGAAAACCTTCAACTTAAGCCGCTCGAAGGCACGACACTTAAATTGAAGTAAACCCTGCCTTCTCCAGATTCGAACCCTTGTGGGTTGAAACCTTCATTGAAGGACTTTGAAATCGTACCGACAGGGCAGTGATCCACAAGGGAGGACTTCCCGGTTTGGTCACCCAAACCGGTACTACTCTCCACTAGGCACGCTTAACTGAATAAGACATGCCCAGTAGACCACAAGCCCATTGGTAGAAAGGCATATATATCTAAACCTATATAATAGAAAGTTTTGCCAAATGTTACTAGGATAATGACGATTTATGTGTCGTGACAAAAGTATGTGATGTGATAAGCCAGGTGTAAAATGTAGAATTAATAAGATATAATGAATGTGGACAAAACTTGAAAGTTAATTTTTATTTAGGTAAATTATTAAAAAAATATATATCATACTTGACATTGTTTAGTTTTTGGATATCGAACAAAAAAATTTACTTATATGGATACTTTTTTTTTTAAAATTTGTCCTTTTTGAAGTATTTAAGACATTTTTGACATTTTTTCACTTAAAAAAAATCTAGTAGCTGAGATGGGTAAAAATGTCAGAAAATTTTGCAAAATACCTTAAAGGCTGAATTTGAAAAAAAAAAATACACGAAAAAACGAAAAAAAAAAAATATATTCGCTACCAATAAAAAACAAATAATATCAAATATGATATTTTTTTTTAATCATTTGCCCTTTTATTTACCATTCTAAAATATTTCACAATCTTTTATTTTAGGCCTTTTTTACTATGAACTTTTAACGTTATTTATATTTTAAGTATAACTAGCAGGTACCCGTGCGTTACGGCGGCGGGTACCATAAATTAAAATTTTCTGGAGAATCATGTATTTTAATTTATTATGTTCATTTTGACAATAAATTTACGGATATCAAGATTTTCGTTTAGCTCATGCCCATTTGGGCTTGAATATTTGCATAATATGCTTTATTATTTGTATTAGTGACATTTAATGCAGAAATTATGTTTAAGTTACTTGTACAATATGTTTGATAATTTGTATTTCTTATGTAAATGGTGTTTTAATAACTGCATTAATTGTATTTATTTACCAGTTAATTCATTTTATTTTATGTACATAATGCTTTATTTATTGTATTTAATGTTAGTATTTCTATTTTAATTAATTATACTTTGAGCTTAAGAACTTGTATATGTTAAAAAATATGTTTTAGTTACTTGTACTTTTAGCTTTATAACCAATATTGTTTAATTTTAAAAATTTCTATATTAAATAGGCCTTAATACTTTACAATATAATAAGATAAAGATACCAATCGACGTAAACACTTAAAAAGGCATACTTTTTTTTGAACGGTTACTTTCTTTTAAGGGAAATCCATGTCCAATTTAAAACCCGATGGGGGAAAACCTTCAACTTAAGCCGCCCGAAGGCACGACACTTAATTGAAGTAAACCTTCAACTTAAAAAGGCATACTAATTCGTACTTTTTGTCATGGTTTATACAAATATAAATAAATTATTTTTTACATACTCAAAACGTAGATATTTATGTAAAACCATGCATAAGGTGTAATAATTTTTTTAACTTATGATTCGCACCCTTACTAATATAAATATTCATGATATAATTATAATTATATAAAACATATAAATTAATAAAAGCTTTAGAATAAGTTTTTAACATATCATCTGCAATCTCTATGTTTTAAACTTATTTGATTTCATGTTCTTCTTGATTACAGCAAATTTCAAAAGCCCAACAAAAGAACATCTAAAATTTTCAAACTAACAATTCTCGACGATCAAACAAAATCCAAACAACATGTAATCAAATCTTCAAACACTAAATATATCTACAAATTTTAAATACCAAATTGAAATTCTAATAACCCACTTATTTGATAAGTATTAAAGTTCAATTTCAAATTTATTATCCAAGTATCAAATTAGTTTAAGTTAATAATTCTAATGACTCAATTGATACATATAATTCTAATGACCCACTTATGTAATAAGGATTGTGTCCCAAACTCAAAATCAAATACTAAATAACCTAATCGTAGGTTAGTCTCAAACAAACGGTTACTCAAAAAACCCAAACGAATCTATCAATACATAATCTATTCCAAACTATCTTCAAGCGAATGAGCATGATTACCATAACTGATCCACGAATTCGAATTACCAAAATAGCCTAAATTCAAACAAAAAAAAAGCCGAAATAACAAAACAATTCCCAAAACAGAACAAATTCGTCGAACTATACTAAGAGCAACAATTTGTATACAATCCTCATTTTATTCCAAGAACAACGATCGATTATTCAGACCTAAATCCATCCAATGATAACCAAAAACAACATAATCAACTCCAAATCCAAAAGTAACCTAAACGAACTTTTTATTTTTGTTTTCTTCATGGCTAAATGAACATAGCTCGGATATCGTTGGTAATCAAAAGGAAAAAACAAGTAAACAAATTCGAAAAATAAAGTGAAAACTTTATTCAAATTACATACCAAATACAAAAAACAAATTCAAAGATATCAAGTACAAAATTCTAATTTTAAAATACATGTAAAACTAATATCATTGATCCTTATTTATAAAAACTAATTTAATTACTCAACTTAAATTGACTCAAATTATATATTATATATTAAAAACTGAATATCAAATTTTTGTAGAGTATTACGTATTTTTTATGATAATTCTTATCCAATTTGATCTAGTCATCAAACATGTAAGGGACCTTTTTGTATGCATGTGCTAATGCTTCACAGCATATCCACTGTTCTTTTGGTGGCTGAGAATATGTGATCTAGCTAGTAAAGCAATTTGAATAATCAAATTGATTTTAAGTACCTCCAACGTTGGACCAATAATGTCCCATGACACGTTCATTTTTTAACAACGACGTCCTGCTTATCCATTGGACCTCCTCACATGTCACGCACAACTTGACTTAGAAAGGTCCAACTATCCTAAACTTAATGGACAAAATGGCTATTTTAACCTTTGAAAAGGTAAAACTACTAGAAACTTTGAAAAGGCAATATAGAAAAAAATGGCTATTTTAAAAATCAATGGACAAAATGTTATCTTTCCATAAATTAATTCTTCTTTTCTAGAATGGGCTGAAGGGCAGAATGTTCTAAACAAAAGAGTCATGCCACAACAAAAACGAATATCCAAACTACAGAAGTACGTTGAACAATCTACCTAAACTAGACCATCACAAATGTTGCTGCACTAATCTCGAATTGTGGAACTAATGGTTACATGATAGACCTTGTCGTTGCCGCCACAAAAACAGGATCCGAGAGTGCAACACCACGACTAGCCGGAAACTAGAATCATGTGTTTAGTTTATACAAAATTAATATTCTGCACTAATCCAACATATGAATACATAGGTGTCTAATAATTAGTATTCTGCATAAATGGTTTGTGTCTCAATAGTACTCCATGTTGTGGGTTCAAGTATCGCTTCTGCATCACACAACCAACAGTATATATACAAGTGCAAGCAACTAAGCAAGAATAGATCGATAAAGTCAAAGAATGAGAAGAATATAAGACCGAAATTGATAGTAGTTTCGGTTGGATGTTAATAGATTAAACTAGATTATACATTCTATATCTAGGAAACCAATTAAGGATCCAATCTAGAAATTACAATACGATGGCTTTAAAATTTAGCCAACTATTTACATTTACACGTACTCTAAGATATATATCTAACATTTCTACCAACACTGATCAGTCTCCCATCTCCGTGACTTATAGCCACTGGCAGATCTCAATGGAGACGAACTTCTCACTTCTCGTCTTTGAAACAAAGTCCGATCATAATCCGCTCGTTTTTCGGGGTCAGAAAGCGTAGTATAAGCTGCATGCACTTTCATAAACTCATCAGCCGATGAGTCACCACTTCCTACATCCGGATGCAAAACTCTAGCTAGTTTACGATAAGCAGCTTTCACTTCTCGTGTATCAGCTCCCATTCGAACTCCAAGTACATCGTACAAGGAAGAGGAACTAGAACCACGTAACAATGTCTCTGTTGATGTTCTTTCGGCTGTTGCGTAAGCAGCTGAGATTGAGGTTCTTTTATACTTGATAGAAGTTGGAATTGATTTGTGTTGATCATAAGTAGAGAATGTAGTGGAAGGAAACATAGAAGATGAAATAGTAGCCATTGATTGTTTGTTTTTGAGAATGAAATATTTGTGTGTATGTGTTCTTGGATATGAATGAGATTAATGATTTTGTGGTTTGTGGGTATGATATAAATAGGGGTAACGAGTATGGGGTGAATACGTGGAGGTGACATGTCTAGGTTTTATCCAAATGGAACAATTGGTTATCCGTTTGGATGTTAATGGTTGGAGTAATTATCAAAAGAAAAAGACTCAAGTGAGTGAGTCAGCACCCACGATACGGGTGTTTATTTCCATACGGATCTAGATCTGCTATATTCGTCAGTCTGGTCTTCCCACGTTTCTTACTCATGCCAACGTGTATTTCAAAGTCATAGGTTAGGGGAGTGCTTGTGGTGACAAAGCTTCACCTTCTCATTTGGGACTCACGGGTGTCACATCACCCTAGCACTTCTTCATAACTAACATCTCCTCACTCATAACTAACCTCAACTTAATCATTTGGGGTCCACCACTTACAACTTAATTTTTTTATTCATTTCACTAAATAAATTAAATTCATTCCACAAAAATTAAAAATACCACACCAAACTAAATTTATTTCATCAAATTAAAAAAGTTACAATACGGGAAAAGAAAAAAAACGATACGAAACTTTAAAAAAAAACGAAAATATAAAAAACGACACTACATGCATATTAAACATTTTATTCATCGGCATCCTCATCGAGTTGTTGGTATTTCTTTGTTATTTTTGTTTGTCTCCTGCGAATGATTTCGGCTCTGACCGGGTCAGTAACCAAGCTGGGATCTAGCATGAGCATCTGCATTTCTGCATTTCCAAGGCCCTTTCTTCCATCCTCCTCCTCACCTCGTAACAAGCCGTTTGAGCGTCTTTGGCTTGCGTATACTTTTCGGATAATTGTCCCGAAAAAGTACTCGTTTGACTTCGATCGGAGCTCGCCGCGCTCGACGTATCCGTCGACTTTTGTTTCTTTCCAGCTCGTTTATTGGCTCTTTCGAAACGAGGTCGTGCGTCCAGCCCGAATATATCCTCGAGACAAGAAATGTCTAACGGCTCCTCAGCATCTCATTTCGGGTAATTTCTCAAAAACTCCCAAACATGCTCATACGTGAAACCCCTCGCACCAAAGCGTTTTGCGAAACTCGCCTTGGCATTGTTGATTTGATCATGCTCATTCTCACCACTTCGACGCCCTAAATACTTATATATAGCGTTGAACTTTTGGCAGTCACCGTTCATCCTCGTCCATTTACCGGTAAGCATATTCTTGCCTCTAGGGTCATCCACAGTTTGCTGGTTGAACGTTTTTGTAATTTCATTCCAAAAGAAGTCGTCGGTTTTGTCATTGCCCATATCTTTGTCTTGCGAAAATTCTATCCAAGTTTCCGCAAGAAGCTTTTCTTCGGCCTTGGACCATTTCCGATTCACACGCGTTTGACCTGCAAGTTCCAAGTCGGCGTCATCGTCGGCATCTAAATTTATGACTTTTTTCCTTTGACGGCCTTGGTTTTCTTGCCTCTACCTTTGGCCGGTGACCGTGCTTTTGGAACTTTAAATTGAGGTTCGACCTGAGGTTGTGGTTCGACTTGCGGTTATGATTGATGAGCTGGGAACGAGGATGGTTGAGACGGGTTAAAAAATTGTGGTGGCAACATTCGTTGAGAATGAGTTACGAACCCCGCTTGTTGCAACGCAATTTGTTGATTAGCATAAACGTCCATCGAATTGAAAGGTTGTGAACCATATGGCGATGAAGGTTGTGGGGAATTTTGCGACGAGGGAGTAGAAGTGTTTGACGATCCCCCGTATCGTTGGTTTGAAGTTAGGAGGGTTGTGAAATAACCGGGTTTGTTCGGGTTTTGAGATATAGTGATGAAAGTTATATATTTGTTGAGTTGAAGTTATATATTTGTTGAGTTGTAGTGATGAAAGTATGTGAAATTGGTTTGGTATTTATAGGGGTTGTAAAACATTTTAAAAACAAAAGAACAGAAAGAGAGAGAGAGAGAGAGAGAGAGAGAGAGAGAGAGAGAGAGAGAGAGAGAGAGAGAGAGAAAATGGATCGTTTGGTTTTAAATGGTAATATTACCGTTTGTAAAATATTGCATGCTCCTTTATCCACTTTTCTTACACACTGTCAGAGTATACACTTCGTCGTCTGCACGAGGAAGGAGGAAACAACGAGCCACGACGAGGGGGAGCTTGTACCATGGCGAGCTCCAACGAGCTCCACGTTGGACGACGAAGAGCTGTGGCGAGACCACACCCATTCCTCTTATATAAAACAGCTATAAGAAGGGAAGGTGTAGCTATTCGTTTGAAGCTCGTCGTTCATACGTGGACAAAAAAGACCTTCGCCGAGCCTCTTCGCCACACCGCCCCCTCCCCCCCTCCCCCTCTCGTTGGAACTCGCTGTTTGGGAGCTCTTCGTGTGCACGACGAAGTAAATTGTCTAACAAAAATGTGAAAAGTGGACGTTGGGCAGCAGAAGAAAACGGATATATTACCGTTTGTATTAAATGGTCGATTTTTTTTTTAAATGAAGTGAACACACACAAACTCTATCTATACTATTTATAATGGAGGAATGGCTCTCTCTCCAAAAAAATTCAGATGTACACAAAATGATGTATGGTTTACAACACTTTAAAGCAAACAATTTTCATAATTACAATAAGCAAAGCATTGTGTACAACAAAAACTAGCATGATTCGAAATTCATATCACTTTCATTAGAATTCTACATTAATAGCATTAAAAAGACCCCTACACCAAATATTACAATTATTTAAACACAATTTATAACCCTCATTCAATATTAATAGCATTAAAAACACCCCTACACCCAATATTACAATCATCTAAACACAATGTACAACCATCGATCTTAACCTAGACATAAACCTGTGACCAAGACTCAACTCAATAAAACTCGACTCGATACACAAAGCTGTGACCAAGCAAATTTAGATGTCGGAATGAAATCCCGTGACATTTTTATTAATTCCATTGAAATTTTTTATTTCAGGGTACCAGCCGCTGCAACGCGCGGGTACCCTGCTAGTAAATACTAAATCATTCACTTTTATTTTCTCACTACAATTTAACCAACTAATAAAAACTTCCATATCTCTACTCCAAATAAACAAAAAAAATGTCTCAAAACCCGAACGAAATGGGCTATTTCACGAACCTCCTAACGTCAATACGGGAGATTGTCAAACTCTTCTACTCCCTCGTCGCAAAATTCAAACCCTTCATCGCCATATGGTTCGCAACAATTCAATCCGACTGAAATTTATCTTAACCAACAATAAGCGTTCCAACAAGGATACGCAAATCAAGCCCAACGATGTCCGACACCACAATTTATAACCCGAATCACCCATCCACGTTTCCTACTCCTCTATCATAACCACCAATCGAATCACAACCATCTCAACAACCTTTTAAAGTACCTAAGGCACGATCACCGGCCAAAGGTAGAGGAAAAAAAACCAAATCCCAAAAAGCAAAAAAAGTTGTAGATTTAGACGCCGACGATGATGATGACTTGGAAGAAGTAGGTCAAACACGTGTGAGTCGGAGATGGACCAAGGAAGAAGAAAAGCTTCTTGCTGAAACGTGGATAGAAATTTCCCAAGACAGATATGGACAATGACAAAACCGATGAATTCTTTTGGAACGAAATTCATGCGGCGTTCAACAAGCGAACTGTTGGTGACCCTCGTACCAAAATTATGGTATCCGGTAAATGGTCAAGGCTTAATGGCGACTGCCAAAAATTCCACGCTATTTATCGCCATATAACCTGTTGAAGTTGTGAAAATGACCATGATCGTATCGATAATGCGAAAACAAGCTTCGAAGAACACTTTGATTCGAGGGGTTTCACTTATGTTCATGTTTGAGAGATCTTGAAATAGTACCCGAAATGGGATGCTGAAGAACCTCTGGACATTATATGTCTTGAGGATATATTCGGGCCGGACAAACGACCTCGTCCCGAAAGAAACAATAAACGAGCTGGAAAGAAACAAAAGTTGACGAAAACGTCGAGCGCGGCGAGCTCCGGTGGTAGTCAAAAAAGTGCTTTTTCGGGACAATTATCCGGAAAGTATAAGCAAGCAAAAGACGCTCAAGTGGCTTGTTATGAGGCGAGGAGGAAGAGGGAAGAAAAAGTGTATGAGAAGGAACAAAAGGCGTTGGAGATGCAGGAAATGCAGATGCTCATGCTAGATGCCAGCGTGGTTAATTTCCCGATAAGAGCCGAAATCATTCGGAGAGACAAGCATTGATAACTGATTGATGCTAAACCACCTAACTTAAATTAACCAAAGAATGGTCAACTAAGTCAAATAGTCTATATCAATGCTCCGGGTAATATAATGTATCACCGGGTCGTAAAATCCCGTTGAAGTGTGAAATGTGACTTTAGCGTATTAGGGATCGGGTAATTATTCACAGGAAAGGGTTATGATCAAAATTATTTGGAAATTATTAACAAATATAGCTTAGGAAAGCTATGTGATTGATTACTGAGATTTGGATTACGAGGATTTGAGCTTAAACCGAAAATTATGCGTTTTAATTAAAAACGTATACTGATGAATCGTACAAAAAGTACAACTGAAGAACTGAGAGGGGAAAAGTGTAAATTTGATATTTTTACAATCCTATGAATTAAAGAAAATTTTAAGAAAAATAAAAAGTATTTTTACACTATTTAATTATTTAATATTAATTATTTTACTAATTATCTATTTAATACTAATTTAATTAATTGAAATTATTAAAAATACTAAAAAGGCTTAGAAAATTAAGAAAAATTTTATAAATCTAATTAACCATCATGGGAATCCTAAAAAATTATAAAAAGTTAATTCTAAGTATTTTTAAGTTAATTAAATAATTATTATTCTATTTATTAATTAATATCTAATTAAACTATTTAAATTATGAATACTATTTAATGAACAGTAAAAATTCTAGAAAAATTTATAAAATTATTTTAACTAAAATAAAAGCTATAAAAATTATAAAAACTAGGTTATACTATTTAAAAACTAATTATGCTATTTAATTGATTAATATTAATTAAAACTAAATTAAACTAAAATTAATTAAAAATACCACTAAAAGACAAAATAAAAATCTGGAAAAATTTGTAAAATTATTTTAACCTAAAATGTAATTTCTAAAAATATAAAAGTGATATATTATTTAGAAATTAATTAAAAAGAAAATTAAATTGATAAATCCTATTAAATAGAAGCTATCACTATTTTTAAAGTTGGTTTTTTGGTTTTTTTTTTCTTTTTCTAAACTAATTATAAGATAAAAATAAGCACTTTTAATTAAGACACTTTTACAATACCCCTGGAAATAAGCACTTGGAGTGCTTATTCACCTCACAGTTGACTTTTGTTGACTGTGAGGGTTAATAAGCTCAAAATGAAAATGTGGGGTCCACAATGGTATTTCTTGGTTTCTCTGAGTCTAAGGAACACAAATAAGCAAGACTTGAGCCAAAAAGTGGCCTGAATAAGCCAAAAATAACAAATAAGCACTTAGCTTATTTGTTGACTGAGCAGTTTGAGGGACAAAGATTATGGGTCAAACTAGGTAGGGTCCACAGACTTTGGGGTCAAACAAAAGGTCAAACCTAATTCCTGGGTAGGAGGGGGGTTGAAAGGTGCAAGAGTGGTGGTGTGGGACCCACTGGGTCAGTCACACAAGACCACCAAAGTTTGGTGGATGGCTGAGGTAACTGAGAGCAGGGCAAATAGGTTGCCCTGCAGGTCACTTTGAGACCTGTTTGAACCCACCAAACAAATTCAAAAAAATCTGGAAAAATTAACAAAAATCTACAGAGTGGTAGATAATAAGCACACCAAGTTTCAGCTTCTAACAACTAAGATCAAATAAGTTACACCCCTCCCAATATTGCTCAAAATGACTGAACAAGTTTTTGACTTTGAAGAGTTTTGCTCAACTTTGACTTTTATGAATTTGAGAAGCTGATTTAATGACCCAATAAGCTAAGATAAGCTATATTAAAACTATTTTGGGTAAAACTTTAACTTTTGAAAAGGATTTGTGGGATTTGGACTTCAAAAATCACCACAGTGGACTGTGGTGATTATTGTCTTGTGATTTTGACTTTTAAAGTCTTTTGTACCAAAACTCTTGTTCCCCTGAGCTTACTTATACCCAACTAACTATTACAAACTAAAAGATGCTCAGTAAAACCACCACAACACACCAAACAAGCTAAAACCAAACACCCTCTAAAAAACAGTTAAAGAAGAGATTTTTACTCAAACAAATATTGAACACAAACAGATGATTACAACTAATCTATAGGCTAATAAATAGATGCAATGAACTTAAATTAACAACCTAAGCTGCTTAAGAGTAAAAATAAAAGAGTGTGTAGCTTACAAAGCCTTCCAAGCTACTGAGTAGGTACCAAGGATCAAACCAAACAATCCTATGCCCTCCCCTGAGGTTCCTAACCCACAGCCTTCCAATATTCACTGTGCTCCATGCTTATACCACCAATGATCACCACTTTTTGTTTTTATTTTTATTTTTCTTATTTTTTTTTAGTTTTTATTGAAAACTGAATTGTAGGTGTTCACATAAGCTTATAACACTTGAAATACCTTATTTCTGAGCTTGTAAGAACTTCTGAGTTCCTTAATCACAAATTACTTCACTTAATAAGAACTTGGAATTTTAAGATAAGACTTTGAAAAAGGAAATTGGAAATTAAACTTCAAAATGATCTTGCATTAATAAAAAAGGTTACATTACATTCAAAATGAACTGAAATTACAATTAAGCTAAGAAAATTACACACACCAGCTTCTTATGAGCTTATCCTTATATAACGACTTAAAAATAAACCCTAATGTCTTCCACATAGCTCCAATTTGAAAACTGAGGGCCCCACAACCTTTGCCTTGACCCTCTGACCAAATCCCCATCGTTGAATTGCTATGAGATCACTCCTAGCCTTTGATCATGATTTTGGCGCCAAAAAGGATACGGGGCCAAATTGGGTGGTACTGGTGAGGGAATTGGGGGAGCATTTATGGTGGTGGAGTTGGTGGGTGAGGGGCATTAATGGTGGGGGGTTTAGTAGTTGAAAAGGCGAGGGGGGGTGTGAGTCACCCTGGTTTTGCGCTTGGCTGTTGGGGAAGAAAGGTCGGGGATGGGAGTTTGACCTGGGTCAACGCCCAGGTCTTATTTAAATAAAAAAGTGGGCTTGTGGACTGGGCTTGGGGATTGGATTGGGTATTTGGTTTTTGGGTTTAATAAATAACAAGGGTCCGGTTTGGAAAAGTTAATCACAAGGACCATATTTGCAAACTTTTCAAAGTTGAGGGGTGTGAAATGTATCTTCCCAAAACTTCTTCAAATGATCAATTTATGCCAAATACCAATAACCAAGGACCAAATTTGTATTTTTCCACTTTTTCCAATTCCAAAAATTCCCAGGGACTACTTTTGCCATATTTGGATTTTTAGGGACTAATCATGTAATTTTTGAAAACTTGCAACCCAATTATGATATTTTGACTTTATTTGACTTTTAAGACCTTGGGTTGACTTTTTCTTAAAAATAAATGCATAGGGACTAAAGTTGACAAGTTTTGAAACTTGGAGGACTGAAACTGCCAATACTGCAAACTTTGTACGTTTTTTCTTTGTTTTTGCACATTTTGCTTTTAAAATACATAAAACACAATCCCTGGGATAATTTAAGTATTTTGATATCTTTTTGATTGTTTTTGTGCGTTTTGGCAGTTTAAATATATCGAAAACGATGAGTGTTTGAGCACTCATCAATCCCCCATACTGAACTATTGCTAGTCCCTAGCAATCTTTTTAGAAAACTTGATGGATTTTAAACTCTTTACCAAAAGCCATCACTTTTGGAGTAGCCAGGTGTAAGAACTGTGGCACACCTGATAACCGTGTGATTTTGAGCAAACCACCAGCTTTCAACGGATTTGTTAAGTCTTTACCAGGAGCCGTTTGCTCCTGGACTAGCCAGCATCTTGATGGAATAGTCAACATCTTGGTGAGCTGATTACCAATTATGGATTTTCCACGGCCTTTACCACAAGCCATAATCTTGCGGGCTAGCCAACTCATTTGTTTTCGGGGAGTTGATGAACCATACAATTTTGGGCAAATTGCCAGCCGTCAACGGATTTGATTTATCTTTACCAAGAGCCGTTTGCTCCTGGATTAGCCAATCCCTTTTGTCGCTTAGACGAGGCGGACTGATTACCCTAAAAATTTTGAAATAAAGTGAAAAGTTTTTGAAAATTTTGGCCAAAACGGGGGTACTTGAAAGATATTTGCTAAAACTCGTTAAAATTTCCCCCCCCCCCCCCCCCCCCACACTTAGAAATGAATATTGTCCTCAATATTCAAAGTCCCGGCTATTATGCCGAAGCTATGAACGTAAAAAGCCAAGATTCGAATCTAACTGCGGAAATACCAATTTCACTTTATTTCTATATATACAAATTTTTTTTTTTTTTTTTTTTTTTTTAACTTATATACATATATACATTTTTTTTTTCAAACAGCGGGGGGTTGGCCATTCCCCCACACTTAGTGGTAGAAAATAGAAAGAATCAGAGATACGGGTGAAAACCCGTATTGTTGCTAATTTTTGGTCATCGAGTCGTTAGCTTGACTCTATCCCCGAATTCAATTGTCCTTGGGGAAAGTTTGGAGATCCGGGACGACCATGGATGGTACGTCCTCTCCAAAGTAGTGTTTTAACCGATGTCCATTCGCTTTGAAATTTGGACCGTCACTTTGAGATAATTCGACGGTGCCATAAGGATAGACTTTTGTGATAGTGAATGGACCAGTCCATCGGGTTTTGAGCTTTCCCGAGAAGATCTTGAGTCTAGAATTGAAAAGAAGGACTCGGTCACCAACGTTGAAAACGCGGTTTTTGATTTTTGAGTCATGAATCTTCTTTGTCTTTTCTTTATAGATCAAAGAGTTCTCGTAAGCCTGATCACGAAGTTCGTTTAATTCATTTAGTTGAACTTTTCTATGATCACCCGCCGTTTTGAGGTCGAAATTTGCATGCTTGAGAGCCCAATAGGCTTTGTGTTCAAGCTCGATTGGAAGATGGCACGCTTTCCCGTACACAAGTTTATAAGGCGTACACCCAATGGGTGTTTTGTAAGCCGTACGGAAAGCCCAAAGTGCATCATCTAATTTGTCCGACCACGATGCACGATTTTCACCTACAGTCCTTTCCAATATTCTTTTAATGCCCCGATTGGACACTTCGACTTGTCCACTTGTTTGAGGGTGGTACGCAGTGGAAAGACGGTGAGTCACACCGTATTTTTGCATGACTTTGTCAAACTTGTCATTACAGAAGTGCGTACCACGATCACTAATAATAGCACGTGGAGTTCCGAATCGGGCAAAAAGAGCTTTTAAAAATTTCACAACTACTCGGGCATCATTTGTGGGTAAAGCTTTTGCTTCAACCCATTTTGACAAGTAGTCAACTGCCACGAGTATGTATTTGTTGCCGTGAGAGGATGGAAATGGCCCCATAAAGTCGATGCCCCAGATATCAAAAATTTCACAAACTTGAATTGCATTCTGAGGCATTTCATTTCTTTGTGAAATATTTCCGTGGCGCTGACAAGCGTCACAGGACTTGACCAATTCTTGGGCATCCTTGTAGATCGAGGGCCAATAAAAACCGGAATCAAACACCTTTTTGGCGGTGTAGTTGGGATTGTGGTGGCCCCCCGTGGGACCAGCATGGCAAGCCTTTAAGATTTCAGCGGCTTCCTGACCATACACACACCGCCGGAAGACTTGATCCGCGCATATCTTGAACAAATAGGGGTCGTCCCAAAAGTAGTGTTTTACGTCTTTGAAAAATTTATTTTTTTGTTGGGACGACATCCCTTTCACGATGAAATTACCCACAAGATAGTTTGCAAAGTCGGCAAACCATGGGGTAATAGAATCTCCACGAAATGAAACCGCATTGAGGGTTTCGAGAGGAAATGTTTCATTTATTTCCTTTTTCTCGAAATCATTTTGGTGAGGGTTTTCAAGACGGGAGAGATGATCAGCAGCTAGGTTCTCAGCACCTTTTTTATCACGAATAATGATATCAAATTCCTGAAGGAGGAGAACCCATCGGAGGAGTCTCGGCTTTGCATCCTGTTTTGCAAATAGATATTTCAAAGCCGAATGATCCGTATACACTATGCTTTTAGTCAGAATCAAGTATGGCCGGAATTTTTCAAAAGCATACACCACAGCTAATAATTCTTTTTCCGTGGTGGTGTAATGACTTTGTGCCTCGGTCATAGTCTTGCTGGCATAGTGTATAGGCTGAAAATGTTTTGTTTTGCGTTGCCCCAAGACTGCCCCTATAGCATAATCACTAGCATCACACATGAGCTCGAAGGGCAAGTCCCAATCGGGGGCAACAAGAATCGGTGCCTCGGTAAGCCTTTTCTTTAATGTTTCAAAGGCTTCGATGCACTCAGGGGAGAAGATAAAAGGAGCATCCTTCTCGAGGAGATGGGTCATGGGCCGGGCAATTTTTGAAAAATCTTGAATAAACCTACGATAGAAACCGGCGTGACCCAAAAAGCTCCTAACACCTTTCACGGTTGTGGGATAAGGCAATTTTGCGATGACGTCCACTTTGGCACGATCAACCTCAATCCCGTTTTTCGAAATTTTATGGCCGAGGACAATGCCCTCTTTGACCATAAAGTGGCTCTTCTCCCAATTTAGACATAACTTTGTGTCTTCACAACATTTTAGCATGCTGTCTAAATGGGAGAGACATGTTTTAAACGAATCCCCAATGACCGAGAAATCGTCCATAAAGACCTCCATACTTTTCCCGATCATGTCGGAAAAAATGGCCATCATACATCTTTGAAACGTGCCCGGAGCATTACATAAGCCAAATGGCATACGTTTATATGCGAAGGTTCCATAGGGGCACGTAAAAGTGGTCTTTTCTTGGTCTTGCGGGTCAATGGGGATCTGAAAGTAACCCGAGAAACCATCGAGGAAGCAATAGTACTCATTCCCCGCTAATCTCTCGAGCATCTGATCCATAAAGGGCAGAGGAAAATGATCCTTACGGGTAGCGTCATTCAACTTACGATAATCAATGCAGACGCGCCAACCCGTAACCAAACGAGTTGGAATTAACTCATTCTCCTCATTTGTGACAACGGTAATGCCACCCTTTTTTGGAACACAATGGATTGGGCTGACCCAAGGACTGTCCGAAATAGGGTAAATCAATCCGGCATCAAGAAGTTTTAAAACCTCTTGTTTGATAACCTCGTGAATTTTTGGATTCACCCTTCTTTGTTGTTGGACTGCAGGTTTGAAATCGTCCTCCATTAAAATCTTATGAGTACAAAACTCAGGGTCAATGCCCTTGATATCTGAGAGACGCCAAGCAATTGCTTGTTTATGAGATTTCAAAACCTTGATAAGAGCAGCCTTTTCCTCATCACTTAAGTCTTTGGCAATTATGACGGGTAATTTATCATCACCCTCCAGAAATGCATATTCAAGATGAGGCGGCAAGTCCTTAAGTTCAACCTCGGGGAAGTCATCAGTTTTCTCAACATTTTTGACCTCCTCATTATGAAGTTGTTGTGGTAGAACAGGAAGAGGTGAGGGATCTTCGTTTAACAATTTTTCAAGCGTGAGAATATCCCTCTCGAGGTCGATCTCTTGGTTATCGACTCCATCGGGAATCGAGTCACTTTTGAGAAACGCCTCAATTTCTTCTAAGATGAAGTCACTTCCCTCAAACGGAGTGAGGGAAGGAGAAGAATTGGCTATGATGGGATGAGAAGATTGAGTGAGATTTTCACTCGAAGAATCATCAATGAAACCTAAAATCTCTTGAGCATACTCCTCAGCAGCAACATCGATTACATCTATTTTGTTAACCGATTCACAATCATAATTGGAGGAGTATCTCGATGTTTGATTTAGGTTGAAGGTAATAGCTTCCATCCCAACACGTAGTGTGATCTCATGCTCAAATACATCGATAAGAGTGCGCCCTGTTCTGAGGAATCCCCGCCCAAGAATGAGTGGGACCCTCGAATCGGCATCAAAGTCAACAATCACAAAATCTGCCGGAAAATGGAACTTTCCCACTCTAACAAATACGTCCTCGGCAATGCCAATGGGACGAGAAATCGAGCGATCGGCAAGCTCTAAAGTCATGCACGTGGGAGTGAGTTCGGGAAGAGAAAGTTTCTTCCACACAGAATATGGCATCAGGTTGATGCTAGCACCTAGATCGGCCAGGGCGAAGCAATCAACCATACCCGGGAAAGTACAAGGAATGAGAAATTTCCCGGGATCCCCAAGCTTTTCAGGAAGCATTTTCAAAAGAACCGCAGAGCAGTTCTCATTCAGAGGAGTTCTTGCCATCTCAAATAATTTTTCTTTATTATTCAACAGATTTTTGATTGTCGATGCAAACTTGGGCATCAAGAGAATAGCATCCGCGAAGCTGATATCGAAATGCAAATCTTGGAAGATTTGGAAAAATTTATCCATTTGGTGATTAGCTTTTTCGCGGAGCTTTTGTTCACTGAGACGTGAAGGATATGGAATAGAAGTTTTGGATTTAGGGTTGTCCACTGGAGTTTCTGGTGGTTCAAAGACAACTCCAGGCTTACATCTGGTTTCAGGATTATCCTAAGGTTGGACATGTGCTGTACTTCGTGGGCTAGGAATTTGCACCTTGTCCTTTGTCACCTCAGGATCACGATTCACTACCTCAGGAGAAGAGGAAGAAAAGGTAGTAGGAATCGCGGGCTCATCATATGAAGCACCACTTCGTGTTGTGATCGCCTTAGCATCGCCCCTCGGGTTAGCGATTGTGTTGCTCGGTAAAGTAGTACCTGAGCCCGAGGGTCGATCATTTAAAGACTTCTTAATGTCAGAAATCTGGCTGACCAGCAACTTGTTCAACTCTTCTTGGGACTTCATGAATTGCTTCAGCAACTCATCAGATGAAGGCCCGGTTGGAACAATGGCTTGATTCGGATTAGGAATATTTGGAGCTCGATTGTTCGGGTTGGGGCCTTGATTGAAATTTCCTTGGTTTTGATTGTGAAAATTTCCTTGATTCTGGTGAATGTTTCCATGAAAGTTCCCGGGGTTGAAATTACCCTGACCTTGGTTCCGGTTAAAGTTTCCTTGATGTTGAAAACCTTGATTTTGAAAACTTTGGTTTTGATTTTGAAAACCGTGACCCTGATTGAAATTATTTTGGTTTTGATAACCTTGGTTAACTCTGTTTTGGTTTTGGCCACGGTTTTGAACATTTTGGTTTTGATTAAAACCGGGAGGTCCAGGATAATGGTGAGGACGATAGTTCGGGTCAATAGGAGGACGGTATTGATTTCCCCCTTGATTTTGGGACCCGCCAACAGCATTAGCTTCATATGGAGTACCATCAGTAGCTGTGCAATTGTAGTAGGCATACGGCCCACCACAAGTCACACAGACTTCCACTTTTTTAACCTCAGCATGGGGAGGATGTTGTGGAAATGAGACTTTCTTTGTTTGGGCGAGAACCAAAGCTTGGATCGCTTCAGTGAGCTTGTCAAGCTTAGCATCCGTGCTAGATTGACCCACAGAAGATGAAGTAGAAGGTCCCGCATTGATTTGAGAAACAATCGGTTTGCTTCTTGTAGAGCGGACCTTAGACTTGTTTTCTATGATTTGCAAAGCTTCTTTCGTTGTTCTACTCAAAAAGTTACCTCCAGCGGAGGCATTGAGAGAATCCTGATCAGCTTGGCTCACGCCATTGTAAAAAGTATCGAGTTGCATCAACTCAGAGAAACCATGATGTGGACACTTGCGAAGTAATTCTTTGAAACGATCCCACGCTTCACCAAAAGATTCATCGTATTTTTGAGTGAACTTGGTGATTTCGTTTTTAAGACTCGTGGTCTTGGAAGGTGGGAAGAATTCATTCACAAATTTTTTGACAAGATCTTCCCAAGTCTCAATAGATCGTGGAGGTTGTTTTTCAAGCCAAATCCGGGCTTGTCCCTCCAGTGAGAATGGGAAGAGAAGGAGTTTGATTGCTTCACACGAGACATTTTTGTACTTGATGGTTGATGTGATTTTGTTGAACCATCGAATATGAGCATGAGGATCGTCCCGCTCAAAACCATAGAATTGGCTTGAGGTTACAAGATTGAGTAACCCGGTTTTGAGCTCAAAATTATCAGCCACAATGGCTGGGACAACAATGGCATCTCCGTAACCCTCGATGGGTGCTTGGAGAAGTTCACACATGGGACGGTCTTCCGCCATGGTGACAGTGGTTGTGGCAACAGTACGGATCTCAGATCCGACTGTTGGTGCTGAACGTCGTCGAGGTCTTCTAGGCTTCCGAACAAGCTCACGTAATGGGCTCGTGGACCTTGAAGAACGAGTGCGCATGCACTAAAAACCAATCAAAACAAAAATCGAGGCAAAACAACAGTGAACTTAAACCAATAATCGCAAGTAAGTGGCTTCTTTAGAAAAGGTACACCACCCACAAGGATACAAAGGCAAGTTTTAATCTTTTTGATTTGGGAACTTATTTGTTCACACCTCCAGTTGGAAAGTGTTCTGTCTTGGTTTTTGACGGTTTATTTTAATGTAGAATTATTATTCACAAGAAAGAAACGAATGTTTTTGTGTTTTGTGTATGGGTTTAAAAACTTTTGGAAAATATTTTTGGTATCGTTTCGTTTACCAAAATCGTTTTTCTTTAAGAATCACCTTAAAAGAAAACCGAATTAGAAAACGTTACGATTTGTTTTGTTGTTTTTAATTTTTTTGGTGTTTTAACACTTTAGGAAAAGTGTTAATGATTTTTTTTTTTGTATTTTGATTATGAAAATATACACAAGTGATGGTATTTGTACAGTGAAAGAAACGCGCACACTTCCCCGGCAGCGGCGCCATAAATTGATTGATGCTAAACCACCTAACTTAAATTAACCAAAGAATGGTCAACTAAGTCAAATAGTCTATATCAATGCTCCGGGTAATATAATGTATCACCGGGTCGTAAAATCCCGTTGAAGTGTGAAATGTGACTTTAGCGTATTAGGGATCGGGTAATTATTCACAGGAAAGGGTTATGATCAAAATTATTTGGAAATTATTAACAAATATAGCTTAGGAAAGCTATGTGATTGATTACTGAGATTTGGATTACGAGGATTTGAGCTTAAACATAAAATTATGCGTTTTAATTAAAAACGTATATTGATGAATCGTACAAAAAGTACAACTGAAGAACTGAGAGGGGTAAAAGTGTAAATTTGATATTTTTACAATCCTATGAATTAAAGAAAATTTTAAGAAAAATAAAAAGTATTTTTACACTATTTAATTATTTAATATTAATTATTTTACTAATTATCTATTTAATACTAATTTAATTAATTGAAATTATTAAAAATACTAAAAAGGCTTAGAAAATTAAGAAAAATTTTATAAATCTAAATAACCATCATGGGAATCCTAAAAAATTATAAAAAGTTAATTCTAAGTATTTTTAAGTTAATTAAATAATTATTATTCTATTTATTAATTAATATCTAATTAAACTATTTAAATTATGAATACTATTTAATGAACAGTAAAAATTCTAGAAAAATTTATAAAATTATTTTAACTAAAATAAAAGCTATAAAAATTATAAAAACTAGGTTATACTATTTAAAAACTAATTATGCTATTTAATTGATTAATATTAATTAAAACTAAATTAAACTAAAATTAATTAAAAATACCACTAAAAGACAAAATAAAAATCTGGAAAAATTTGTAAAATTATTTTAACCTAAAATGTAATTTCTAAAAATATAAAAGTGATATATTATTTAGAAATTAATTAAAAAGAAAATTAAATTGATAAATCCTATTAAATAGAAGCTATCACTATTTTTAAAGTTGGTTTTTTGTTTTTTTTTTTTCTTTTTCTAAACTAATTATAAGATAAAAATAAGCACTTTTAATTAAGACACTTTTACAATACCCCTGGAAATAAGCACTTGGAGTGCTTATTCACCTCACAGTTGACTTTTGTTGACTGTGAGGGTTAATAAGCTCAAAATGAAAATGTGGGGTCCACAATGGTATTTCTTGGTTTCTCTGAGTCTAAGGAACACAAATAAGCAAGACTTGAGCCAAAAAGTGGCCTGAATAAGCCAAAAATAACAAATAAGCACTTAGCTTATTTGTTGACTGAGCAGTTTGAGGGACAAAGATTATGGGTCAAACTAGGTAGGGTCCACAGACTTTGGGGTCAAACAAAAGGTCAAACCTAATTCCTGGGTAGGAGGGGGGTTGAAAGGTGCAAGAGTGGTGGTGTGGGACCCACTGGGTCAACCACCAAAGTTTGGTGGATGGCTGAGGTAACTGAGAGCAGGGCAAATAGGTTGCCCTGCAGGTCACTTTGAGACCTGTTTGAACCCACCAAACAAATTCAAAAAAATCTGGAAAAATTAACAAAAATCTACAGAGTGGAGATAATAAGCACACCAAGTTTCAGCTTCTAACAACTAAGATCAAATAAGTTACACCCCTCCCAATATTGCTCAAAATGACTGAACAAGTTTTTGACTTTGAAGAGTTTTGCTCAACTTTGACTTTTATGAATTTGAGAAGCTGATTTAATGACCCAATAAGCTAAGATAAGCTATATTAAAACTATTTTGGGTAAAACTTTAACTTTTGAAAAGGATTTGTGGGATTTGGACTTCAAAAATCACCACAGTGGACTGTGGTGATTATTGTCTTGTGATTTTGACTTTTAAAGTCTTTTGTACCAAAACTCTTGTTCCCCTGAGCTTACTTATACCCAACTAACTATTACAAACTAAAAGATGCTCAGTAAAACCACCACAACACACCAAACAAGCTAAAACCAAACACCCTCTAAAAAACAGTTAAAGAAGAGATTTTTACTCAAACAAATATTGAACACAAACAGATGATTACAACTAATCTATAGGCTAATAAATAGATGCAATGAACTTAAATTAACAACCTAAGCTGCTTAAGAGTAAAAATAAAAGAGTGTGTAGCTTACAAAGCCTTCCAAGCTACTGAGTAGGTACCAAGGATCAAACCAAACAATCCTATGCCCTCCCCTGAGGTTCCTAACCCACAGCCTTCCAATATTCACTGTGCTCCATGCTTATACCACCAATGATCACCACTTTTTGTTTTTATTTTTATTTTTCTTATTTTTTTTTAGTTTTTATTGAAAACTGAATTGTAGGTGTTCACATAAGCTTATAACACTTGAAATACCTTATTTCTGAGCTTGTAAGAACTTCTGAGTTCCTTAATCACAAATTACTTCACTTAATAAGAACTTGGAATTTTAAGATAAGACTTTGAAAAAGGAAATTGGAAATTAAACTTCAAAATGATCTTGCATTAATAAAAAAGGTTACATTACATTCAAAATGAACTGAAATTACAATTAAGCTAAGAAAATTACACACACCAGCTTCTTATGAGCTTATCCTTATATAACGACTTAAAAATAAACCCTAATGTCTTCCACATAGCTCCAATTTGAAAACTGAGGGCCCCACAACCTTTGCCTTGACCCTCTGACCAAATCCCCATCGTTGAATTGCTATGAGATCACTCCTAGCCTTTGATCATGATTTTGGCGCCAAAAAGGATACGGGGCCAAATTGGGTGGTACTGGTGAGGGAATTGGGGGAGCATTTATGGTGGTGGAGTTGGTGGGTGAGGGGCATTAATGGTGGGGGGTTTAGTAGTTGAAAAGGCGAGGGGGGGTGTGAGTCACCCTGGTTTTGCGCTTGGCTGTTGGGGAAGAAAGGTCGGGGATGGGAGTTTGACCTGGGTCAACGCCCAGGTCTTATTTAAATAAAAAAGTGGGCTTGTGGACTGGGCTTGGGGATTGGATTGGGTATTTGGTTTTTGGGTTTAATAAATAACAAGGGTCCGGTTTGGAAAAGTTAATCACAAGGACCATATTTGCAAACTTTTCAAAGTTGAGGGGTGTGAAATGTATCTTCCCAAAACTTCTTCAAATGATCAATTTATGCCAAATACCAATAACCAAGGACCAAATTTGTATTTTTCCACTTTTTCCAATTCCAAAAATTCCAAGGGACTACTTTTGCCATATTTGGATTTTTAGGGACTAATCATGTAATTTTTGAAAACTTGCAACCCAATTATGATATTTTGACTTTATTTGACTTTTAAGACCTTGGGTTGACTTTTTCTTAAAAATAAATGCATAGGGACTAAAGTTGACAAGTTTTGAAACTTGGAGGACTGAAACTGCCAATACTGCAAACTTTGTACGTTTTTTCTTTGTTTTTGCACATTTTGCTTTTAAAACACATAAAACACAATCCCTGGGATAATTTAAGTATTTTGATATCTTTTTGATTGTTTTTGTGCGTTTTGGCAGTTTAAATATATCGAAAACGATGAGTGTTTGAGCACTCATCAATCCCCCATACTGAACTATTGCTAGTCCCTAGCAATCTTTTTAGAAAACTTGATGGATTTTAAACTCTTTACCAAAAGCCATCACTTTTGGAGTAGCCAGGTGTAAGAACTGTGGCACACCTGATAACCGTGTGATTTTGAGCAAACCACCAGCTTTCAACGGATTTGTTAAGTCTTTACCAGGAGCCGTTTGCTCCTGGACTAGCCAGCATCTTGATGGAATAGTCAACATCTTGGTGAGCTGATTACCAATTATGGATTTTCCACGGCCTTTACCACAAGCCATAATCTTGCGGGCTAGCCAACTCATTTGTTTTCGGGGAGTTGATGAACCATACAATTTTGGGCAAATTGCCAGCCGTCAACGGATTTGATTTATCTTTACCAAGAGCCGTTTGCTCCTGGATTAGCCAATCCCTTTTGTCGCTTAGACGAGGCGGACTGATTACCCTAAAAATTTTGAAATAAAGTGAAAAATTTTTGAAAATTTTGGCCAAAACGGGGGTACTTGAAAGATATTTGCTAAAACTCGTTAAAATTCCCCCCCCCCCCCCCCACACACTTAGAAATGAATATTGTCCTCAATATTCAAAGTCCCGGCTATTATGCCGAAGCTATGAACGTAAAAAGCCAAGATTCGAATCTAACTGCGGAAATACCAATTTCACTTTATTTCTATATATACAACTTTTTTTTTTTTTTTTTTTTTTTTTTTTTTTTTTAACTTATATACATATATACATTTTTTTTCTTTCAAACAGCGGGGGGTTGGCCATTCCCCCACACTTAGTGGTAGAAAATAGAAAGAATCAGAGATACGGGTGAAAACCCGTATTGTTGCTAATTTTTGGTCATCGAGCCGTTAGCTTGACTCTATCCCCGAATTCAATTGTCCTTGGGGAAAGTTTGGAGATCCGGGACGACCATGGATGGTACGTCCTCTCCAAAGTAGTGTTTTAACCGATGTCCATTCACTTTGAAATTTGGACCGTCACTTTGAGATAATTCGACGGTGCCATAAGGATAGACTTTTGTGATAGTGAATGGACCAGTCCATCGGGTTTTGAGCTTTCCCGAGAAGATCTTGAGTCTAGAATTGAAAAGAAGGACTCGGTCACCAACGTTGAAAACGCGGTTTTTGATTTTTGAGTCATGAATCTTCTTTGTCTTTTCTTTATAGATCAAAGAGTTCTCGTAAGCCTGATCACGAAGTTCGTTTAATTCATTTAGTTGAACTTTTCTATGATCACCCGCCGTTTTGAGGTCAAAATTTGCATGCTTGAGAGCCCAATAGGCTTTGTGTTCAAGCTCGATCGGAAGATGGCACGCTTTCCCGTACACAAGTTTATAAGGCGTACACCCAATGGGTGTTTTGTAAGCCGTACGGAAAGCCCAAAGTGCATCATCTAATTTGTCCGACCACGATGCACGATTTTCACCTACAGTCCTTTCCAATATTCTTTTAATGCCCCGATTGGACACTTCGACTTGTCCACTTGTTTGAGGGTGGTACGCAGTGGAAAGACGGTGAGTCAAGTACAAAGATGTTTCCCAGTCTTGCACATAGTCTCGTAACCGTACGAATAGCTTCATGACTACACATTGTCACAAGCATCTAAACTTAAACAAACATCGTTTAACGTATAATACACACCATAAACTTTTGCGAGTAGATAAATACAAGAAAGACTCTACACTACACTAATTATTTACATTTTTTATGGCTAACTGTCACGACCCGCCTAATTGATACGATTATTTTCGAGGTTGATCAAGATTCTGGATTATTCTATACTTCTCTTGGGAGATTATGGATAAGTTTGGAAGCCCTTGGAAAAGTATGGAAGATGTAGGAAGCTCTAGAATCACATGAAAGCCCTAGAAGCTCATGGAAGTCCTAGAACTTTCCTACCATAGAATTCTCTAGAATTTGTACATAGCTTCCTAGGAGTAGTATAAATAGATGGTAGCCTCATTTGTAGAGATCATCCAAGAAGTTCTCTTGTAAGCAATCTTGTAAAGCTCTCTAGTAATACAAAGCGTTTTCCTTTCATTCCACTTGTTCCATTCTTTGAAGCTTTCTTAGTTGCATACATCGTAGAGTGTTCGAGCAAGGCTGAGCTTAGTCGAGACTAAGTGCCGCACGGAAGACCTTGTAGAGACAAGTCCATGACAAGTGGTATCAGAGACAGGTTGATTCGAGGCAATGGCGAACGTAACCGAAAAGATTGGTGCTAGTGGAAGTGCAATCATTGATGAGAGGCAAGGTCGAGATGAGAGGCGTCAAGACCCCAAGAAGAGAGGAACGTCTAAGGACGTAGTGTCGAGTTTGGATACGAGATTGACGGGTGTTGAGACACCCGTGACGGAGTTGAAGGACCAAGTTGAGGGCTTGGAAGGTCTTAACTCTGAATTTACGAGCGTGAGGGAAGACTTTAGGGTCGTTCTTAATGCTCTTAGCGATGATATGAAGCGTGAAATCCATGAATTAAAGGAGATGCTCATGGGTGAGGTCAAGAAGTTGCAAGAAGAAGAGATCTCCAATATTTGTAAGACCGTCAAAGACTTGCAAGCCGATGTGGTGCTATGCAAACGATCCATGGCTAATGGAGGTGGAGAAGCTAGTCATCATGCTCCGAAGATTGATGTTCCTAAACCATCACCGTTCGTAGGAAAGCGGGAAGCTAGGGCGGTTGATGATTTCTTGTGGGAAATGGAGCAATATTTGGTAGGCGTCAAGATTACGGAGGACGATTCCAAGATCAAGATGGCGACCCGATACTTGAAGGATACCGCGGCGTTCTGGTGGAGACGCCGATATGGAGGTATCGAGCGAGGTACGTGTATTATCGATACTTGGGCTGATTTTGTAACAGAACTTAAGAAGCAATTCTATCCGAAGAATGCTAAGAACGAGGCAAAGAGTCGGCTTCGTAAGCTCAAGCAATCCGGAACAATCCGGGAGTATGTTAAGGAATTCACTACACTTGTCTTGGAGATTCCGGATCTTTCCGACCAAGACTCTCTCTTCTATTTTCTCGATGGCTTACAAGGATGGGCTAAGACGGAGTTAGAAAGACATGGAGTTCAAGACCTTGCTACAGCTATTGCTCATGCCGAGGCCTTGATTGACTTTAGTTCAAGGAAAGATTCGTCTAAGCCAAAAGATCGAAAGGCGAGTCATGAGAAAGGTGGGGGAGAGAAAGTCGCTCAAGCAAAGAATGATAATGCACGTAAGCCACCAACCGGAAAGGGCAAGGACTTGAAGATGAATTACAAGACGAGTGGATGCTTCATATGCGATGGACCTCATAGAGCTCGAGATTGCCCCAAGAAAGCAAGCCTCAACGGAATGATAGCTCAAGAAGACGAAGGTACGAGCGAAGGTGGATGCATGAGTCCGATGAGGAATTTGAATGCAATCAAGGCCAAGACGGAGGTGCCAAAAGTTGTAGGAAATGGCTTACAATACGTTGAAGCATTCATCAACGGGATCAAGGTACGTGCTCTAGTTGATTCCGGTGCCACTAATAATTTCATGTCGATTGATGAAGCCAAGAGGCTAAGGATTAGCGCTATGAAAGTTGGTGGAACGTTTAAGCCGGTAAACTCGAAGGCCAAGCCAATGGAAGGAGTGGCTAGAGATGTTCGGGTAAAGATTGGAGAATGGGAGGGGACGGTTGACTTGTCGGTGGTCCTGATGGATGATTTCGATTTGGTTCTTGGGTTGGAGTTCCTTGATAAGGTATGAGCTTTCCCTATGCCATTTGCTAACACTTTATGTATCCTAGATGGTGGAAAGACTTGCATGGTTAGCACGGAGCGGGATTCTAAGTGTGGAGTGAAGACCCTTTCGGCCATGCAATTCAAGAAAGGGTACAATAAGAGTGAACCTTGCTACTTGGCGGTAACAAGGCTAGAGACGAATGACGAGTCGGGCAAAGTGGAGGTACCTAAGGAGATCGAGCGGGTACTTGATGAGTTCAAGGACGTGATGCCCAAGGAGTTACCCAAAAAGCTACCACCTAGGAGGGAGGTGGATCATACCATCGAGTTGGAACCGGGTTCCAAGCCACCCGCTAAAGCCCCTTACCGAATGCCACCGCCGGAGTTGGAGGAGTTGCGTAAACAACTCAAGGATCTATTGGATGCGGGCTATATTCGACCCTCGAAGGCCCAGTATGGTGCGCCGGTGCTATTTCAAAGGAAGAAGGATGGATCCTTGCGGATGTGCATAGACTACCGGGCACTTAACAAGGTAACGATCAAGAACAAGTACCCTATTCCTCTCATTGCGGATTTGTTTGATCAACTTGGAAAGGCGAGATACTTCTCCAAGTTAGACTTGAGATCGGGGTACTACCAAGTATGGATAGCGGAGGAAGACGAGGCTAAGACTACGTGTGCCACGAGGTATAGTTCTTACGAGTTCTTAGTCATGCCTTTTGGTTTAACAAATGCTTCCGCTACATTTTTCAACCTCATGAATAAGTTATTTCACCCATTTCTTGATAAGTTTGTGGTGGTATACTTGGACGATATTGTTGTTTATAGTCATACATTGGAGGAGCATGTCTTGCATTTGAAACAGGTGTTCCAAGTGTTGCGAGACAACGAGCTTTATGTAAAGTTAGAGAAATGCTCCTTCGCCCAAGACGAAGTCGAGTTCTTGGGACACAAGATCAAAGACGGTGGATTGATGATGGACGGGGCAAAAGTGAAAGATATCCAAGAGTGGGAACCACCAACCAAGGTGACGGAGTTGAGATCTTTTCTTGGATTGGTTAACTATTATCGAAGGTTCATCATGGGATACTCGGCAATAGCATCTCCATTGACGGACATATTGAAGAAGAACAAAGCTTGGATGTGGGATGAGAAGTGCCAAGCGGCGTTCGAGAGTTTGAAGAAGGCGGTTATGGAGGAACCGGTGTTGAGACTATTGGATATGACCATGCCTTTCGAGTTACATACGGATGCATCGGACTTTGCTATTGGAGGAGTTCTAATGCAAGACGGACACCCGATCGCATTCGAGAGTCGAAAATTAAATGAGATGGAGAGGAAGTACACGGTGCAAGAGAAAGAGATGACGGCAATCGTCCATTGCTTGAGGATTTGGAGGCATTATCTATTGGATTCGAGATTCGTAATCAAGACGAATAACATTGCCACGAGTTATTTTCAAACCCAAAAGAAGTTAAGTCCCAAGCAAGCTCGTTGGCAAGACTTCCTAGCCGAGTTCGACTACCAATTGGAGTACAAGCCGAGAAAGGCTAATGTGGTAGCCGATGCATTGAGTCGCAAGGCAGAGTTTGCGGAAATCACCCAAGCTCAATTCTTTCTCCAAGATCGAATCAAGGAAGGATTGGAACATGATCCTTTTGCCAAGAAGATCGTGGCCTTAGCAAAAGATGGGAAGACTCGAAGATTTTGGCTTAAAGGAGACATGTTGTTCACAAAAGGAGATCGGCTTTACGTGCCTAAGTGGGGTGATCTTAGACGGGTAATCTTGAAAGAGTGTCATGATTCAAAGTGGGCCGGTCATCCGGGGATCAAGAGGACATTGGCATTGGTTGAAGGAACTTATTATTGGCCAAGGATGGAGGACGATGTAGAGACATTCGTGCGGACGTGCCTTATTTGCCAACAAGACAAAATAGAGCAAAAGAAGTCCGGAGGCTTGTTGGAACCTTTACCTACTCCCAAGGGACCATGGGAGAGCGTTTCCATGGACTTTATCACATGCTTGCCAAAGTCGGAAGGATGTGGGAGTATTATAGTGGTGGTCGATCGATTCTCGAAGTATGGAACTTTCATTGCCGCACCACCCGATGTTACCGTGGACGATACGGCTAAGCTTTTCTTTAAGAATGTGGTGAAGTATTGGGGAGTGCCACATGTGGTCGTCAGCGATCGAGATCCTAGATTCACGGGGCGCTTTTGGTCGGAGTTGTTCAAGATTATGGGAACGGAGTTGAACTTCTCTATGAGTTTTCATCCCCAAACTGACGGGCAAACGGAAAGGGTGAATGCACTATTGGAGCTCTATCTTCGGCACTACGTAAGTGCCAACCAACATGATTGGGCTAAACTCCTTGATGTTGCTCAATTCTCTTACAACATGCAACGGAGTGAAGCCACGGAGAAGAGTCCTTTTGAGTTGGTCACGGGGCGCCAACCATTGAGTCCCAATGCCTTAGCCGCATCATACGAGGGGAGTAGCCCTGCCGCTTACAAAACGATGAAGGAATGGCATGAACAAGCGGACTTGGCCCGGGCATCATTAGACAAAGCGGCTAAGAAGATGAAGAACTGGGCGGATGAAAAAAGGAGACACGTCGAGTTCGAGGTCGGAGATCAAGTGATGGTGAAGCTCTTGCCTCAACAATTCAAGTCATTGAGGAAGGTGCATAAGGGATTGATACGGAGGTATGAAGGCCCTTTCCCGGTGATAGGACGTGTTGGGAAGGTATCGTATCGGCTTCAACTACCGCCCAAGTTGAAGATTCACCCGGTCTTTCACGTTAACTTTCTCAAGCCTTATCATGGAGACGAGGAAGACCCGGAATGGGGGGTGTCCAAGCGGGCACCAACAGCGGTTGTAACTTCGTACGATCAAGAGGTTGAAGAGATCTTGTCGGATCGTACAATACGAAGACGAGGAGTGCCGAGTTACAAGGAGTACTTGATCAAGTGGTGTGGGTTGCCCGATAGCGAAGCGAGTTGGGAAGCCGAAGATTTATTGTGGCAATTTGCGGACAAGATCAAGAAGTATCATGAGGAAGGCACGACGAGGACGTCGCGCGCTTAGGTGGGGGAGGATGTCACGACCCGCCTAATTGATACGATTATTTTCGAGGTTGATTGGGATTCCGGATTATTCTATACTTCTCTTGGGAGATTATGGATAAGTTTGGAAGCCCTTGGAAAAGTATGGAAGATGTAGGAAGCTCTAGAATCACATGAAAGCCCTAGAAGCTCATGGAAGTCCTAGAACTTTCCTACCATAGAATTCTCTAGAATTTGTACATAGCTTCCTAGGAGTAGTATATATAGATGGTAGCCTCATTTGTAGAGATCATCCAAGAAGTTCTCTTGTAAGCCATCTTGTAAAGCTCTCTAGTAATACAAAGCGTTTTCCTTTCATTCCACTTGTTCCATTTTTTGAAGCTTTCTTAGTTGCATACATCGTAGAGTGTTCGAGCAAGGCTGAGCTTAGTCGAGACTAAGTGCCGCACGGAAGACCTTGTAGAGACAAGTCCGTGACATAACGCTAACAAATTAAACGAAATTAGACCGACTAATCTATCGTTTGATCATACCCCTAATCTATTCCAATATTTGTTACTACTTAAAATTAACGATATATATCCGATATGGCCAACATTAAACATTTAAGAGTCGTTTTAGTAATGTACATGCTAATGTTTTACTGTTTTGCATATAGACTATGTTTCTAGTGGCTGAGAAGATGCGTTTTAGTAGGAAACGAGCGTTGTAGCCCGCGCGTTGCCGCGGGAACGCTTTGTCGATAGTGTCGAGAGTTTTTTTTCGTGTTTATAGGTGGTTGTTGGTATGTGTAAAGGGAGTTTAAATTTTGTTGGTGTTACTATGTTAAAAAACTTGGATTAATTTTTTTATTGAGTTTAGTTTTTTTTTTGTGCTTTTCATAGTATAACATGATGATGTTATTGTTATGTCTCGTGGTTTTACAATGAAAAGTAATTTTACTTTCACAATAAGTTACATTTTTTTTTATATTACTGCACATCTCTTTAGTTAACAATTCAACCACAACATTATCACAAAACCAATCATTTATTAAGCTTGTCATATGAAGGGTTATTACACTCCCAAATGTCACCTTTTTAAAATAAATAGAAATATTAAAAATATAAATAAAAATAATAATTAAAAAAAAATACTAAACTTGAAACTATACTAAACACAAAAGAGGTCGCTCCAAACAATCATTATACCTTTTATCCGGATACCAGTATAACATAACATTTTAAAGTGGCTTGATCATCCATTCACTTCCTTGAAAGTTACATGTTAAAGCAGAGGAGGAAGGGCGGGGAGTTGGTAGCCTAACTTTGTTAAAAAAATTGCAATGCGAAGGCACCATGATCAGCATGAATACGTCGTCTGATGGAGACATCACCTGTGAATATAATACATCTTGACAGCACTTCTTGACAATGTAAAGTTCCTAGATTAGTAAGTAACAAATCTAATAGCACATATGTCAAGTACATAAATAATTAATATAATACATCTTGACAGCAAAAAAATGATCTTCAATTAATAGAAGATAGCCTACTAATGATTATGAAAACAAATCTGGTATTTTGTAAACTAAAAACTAATACACTCAATTTAGATAAGAAAACAAAATAAGCCAATTCAAAAAAGGTATGCACTTAAACCCATGAGACACAACTGACTTGTTTTCTCCTTTCTGTTGACCACCCAAGTGTACAATCTGATGTAGCTGCCAGTGCAGGTCGAGCGCAAACTGTGCTAGCATGAAATACACATGTGGTTTGAGACATGTCTGATAATGTAGCGCTACCATCAGTAGTTCCTCTAAGCCAATGGAAAGCACTTCGATGGGTCAAAAGCCAAACACTGTGTTTGCAGACACTAATATTTCATACTCCTTGAAAACTCGACCTTACGCCATACGTTCAATTGCATATCAATATGAATCAATAAATCTCCAGAGTATATCTACATTTTTTTTGAAAAACCATACCTGTACATGTGACATTCGAACTCAAAGACCTATATTTGTAACAATTAATCCAAGTTTTTCATAGAAATCGGCCTATAATTTTGTTATATCTCCTATTCTAAGGCTTTTCTAAGTGTCGCACCCTAGAAATGATTTTAAAACTAAAGAAGCCGGTGAAACTTGAAAGTTCTTGTAAACTATTATGACCTATGACCCAACAACAATCTAAAATTTGAAAGTGTGCATAGTACCCTTTTTGAGGTTGAACCCGGTGACATTGAGAATGGGGCTGTTAAATTATATATATAAGCCAACATAATACCCTTTATTATTCTATAGTGCAACAAATATTTGGTAGCTAACTGATATATAACATATATGGAGTTTTTCCTTATAAAATTTTGAATGGTAACTATGCTAAATAATGCCCCAACAGTTATGCTTTTAAGCTAACTTATAACCGCTTTATCTCAGGATGGCTAATGAAAAGTCGGAAACAGCCACGTATTCTGAAAAGGCAAACAGGCCCTCTTTGCCAAACAACCTCTAATATAAAAGACATTAGTATTCTGAAAAGTTCAATGAAAGTTGTTACTTCAGTGCGATTTTATATGATCACAATGATCAGATGATCTTAAGTTATTATTGTTAAAAAAGGACACTTGACTTGTACTCTATTCCATCTATTTTCCGTCAAAATAATTCATTTTCTAGCTGTAGCTCATTTGTAAATGTATATTTTAGGTGCTTATTATGCTTGAGAATAAGTAAATTTCCACAAGTAGATACGTACTTACTAAAACAGCCAGCAAGCACACCTCCTCTACCTCATGCCTTGACATCTCACCCAATATCTGCAAGAACATATAAAATTCAATAATCTTAAATTTACAATTAGTAGCAAATGTGAATCAGTATATCGTAAATGGGACCGACACATTGTGTACCTTCTGATATTAAAATTATGTGCTCCCAGACATTTAGCCCAATGAGAACAATCTTCCTGAAAGGAAGTACCTATTAATAAGCAAAAAAGCAATATAAGTTATTAGTGCTTGAGAATAAGTTAATTTCCGCAAGTAGATACGTTATTAGGCTATATAAGCCAACATAATACCCTTTATTATTCTATAGTCCAACAAATATTTGGTAGCTAACCAATATTTAACAGATATGGGGTTTTTCCTTATAAAATTTGAAAGGTATGGACTTACTTATCATATAGCCTAAAGTAAAAAATCCTTAAATATTCTTAATCACTGTCAAAACATTCTAAATCCTTAAAAACAGAACCTTGATTATTACCCCATTAAACCACTGTTATAACAACTGTTCATCCGTTACATTAACTGTACCCGCCCCGTTTATACATAAGCTCAAAAGTCATACCGTGCAAACTTTATCCAACTCGTGTAACAACTCATACTACCTTTGCAATATATCCGACACTGGCTCCATACCTACATGAATGAACCACATTAATAAACTTTACTAATTATTTTCATAAAGAATACTACTTTTAAACAGAGGCTTGGAATTAAGGGTTTGGATAAAAAGTTAGTGGACACCGAAACAAACATTGTATATTTTTAAAGCAACAAAAAAATCACAATGGTTATCTATGATTACTACATAAATAATAAGAAAAAAATCATGTCTTAGAGCAAACAAAATTTTAGTTACCTGGTTATCAATTCGTCGGGACTCATGCAAAGATGTTCCAAATAGGTGGAGGCCACCAAGACGTTAAAAGTAATAAGCAACACAACACCTTTTGTGAATATGTTTCACAACTTCCATTGTGTAAGCCCCTGGATCAACGCCCTGCTTTCAAGATATATATATATATATATATATATATATATATATATATATATATATATATATATATATATATATTTAAATTCAGTAGACATCTAAAATCTGAATTTTGTAATGGAACATGAATGGACCTGAAGGGATATGATACGTAGGTAACAAAGCTCCATTTTTTTCTGAATTGAGTTCGCCTTTGGTGTGTTAATTGTGCTTGAGGCACTGCCTTTGTAGTATTAAAAATTCTGGATGGGGAAATACCAGCTTCAAACTAATAGTGCAAGCGTTCCTTTGTTTGTAACTTCTATTTCCATTGTGACCTTCAAATAAGAAAACATATTATTAGATAACTTCCCTGTTTGTACTATTTGGTAACACACTTGATCACAGTCTCCTAAATCCAAGTATGCCAAAGAAAGACTAAATGAATGACAAAACCATTGTGTATATGCATAAAATACCTTCTGATGAAGACCCTACTCATTTTTTCATTTTTTGTCGAACGTTGGAGCATTTATGTGAAGGTGGCCATGAAAAGGAAGATGGACCAGTAATATTCTCAACATCTATAACCATATTTGGGAGAATATATTCAGTGAAGCCCATTTTGTTTGCCTACTTAAGGAAAATAGAATGTAACACCACATAAATGGAATAATGTTTTTCAATCGATGGTCAAAACTTTTGCATTCGAGTTGACTTCCATGAACTGATGTGTTCTTGAAACATTGTATAAAATATCAGATGGGGTTCCATTTTTAGTTAATCGTTACAGTGAAGCCTTTTTGAAGGATTTATAGCATTCAATTCATGTAAGTAGCTGCATCGAAATTGGTAGAGTGATTTTAGCAAGAGTAGTATAACAAACTCTTGCTAAAATCACCCTACTGATTTTTCACATTGATTGATGCTAAACCACCTAACTTAAATTGACCAAATAATGGTCAACAAAGTCAAATAGCCTAGGTCAATGCTCCGGGTAATATAAGGTATCACCAGGTCGTTAAGTCCCGTTGAAGTGTGAATTGTAACTTTAGCGTATTAGTGATCGGGTAATTATTCACAGAAAAGGGTTATGATCAAAATTATTTGGAAATTATCAACAAATATATCTTAGGAAAGCTATGTGATTGATTACGGGAATTTGGATTACGAATATTTGAGCTAAAACCTAAAAATGTACGTTTTAATTAAAAAACGTATACAGATGAACAAAACAAAAAGTACAACTGAAGGACTGGAAGGGGTAAAAGTGTAAATTTGATATTTTTACAATCCTATTAATTAAATAAAATTTTAAGAAAATTAAAAATTATTTTTACACTATTTAATTATTTACTATTAATTAATTACTAATTATCTATTTATTACTAATTAAATTAATTAGAATTATTAAAAATACTAAAAAGGCTTAGAAAATTAAGAAAAATTTTATAAATCTAATTAACCATCATGGGAATCCTAAAAAATTATAAAAAGTTAATTCTAAGTATTTTTAAGCTAATTAACTAATTATTAATCTAATTACTTATTAATTTCTAATTAAACTAATTATATTATAAAAAATAGAAAATGAACAGTAAAAATTCTAGAAAAATTTATAAAAATGTTTTAACTAAAATAAAAGCTAGAAAAATTATAAAAACTAGATTATACTTTATAAAAACTAATTATGCTATTTAATTGATTAATATTAATTAAAACTAAATTAAACTAAAATTAATTAGAAATACCACTAAAAGACAAAATAAAAATCTGGAAAAATTTGTAAAACTATTTTAACCTAAAATATAATTTCTAAAAATATAAAAGTGATATATTACTTAGAAATAAATTAAAAAGAAAATTAAATTGATAAATCCTATTAAATAGAAGCTATCACTAATTTTAAAGTTGGTTTTTTGGTTTTTTTCTTTTTCTAAACTGATTATATACTAAAAATAAGAACTTTTAACAAAAACACTTTAACTACACCCCAAGAAATAAGCACTTGAAGTGCTTATTAACTCCACAGTTGACTTTTGTTGACTGTGGAGGATTTTTAAGCTCAAATGGATGATGTGGGGTCCACAATGGTATTTTATGGTTTCTCTGAGTTTGTTACACTATAATAAGCAAGAATAAGCCAAACTTGTGGCTTCAATAAGCCAAGAAAACACAAATAAGCTGTTTGCTCACTTGTTTCTGAGTCAGTTATGGGACAAGCTTTTGGGGTCAAACCAGGTAGGGTCCACTGATCTTATGGTCAAATAAAGGGTCAACCCTTGATCCTTGGTAGGAGGGGTGTTGAATGATGCAAGGTAAGGACTGTGGGACCCACTGGGTCAGTCACAAAACACCACCAAAGGTGGGGTGATGGAGATGGTCTGCTGAGACAGGGCAAGTTCTTGCCCTGCAGTCCAATTCAAAGGGCAATTTGGTCTTTAAGAAAAATTCACAAAAATTCAACAAAGATGGAAATCAAAGGTTCAACTGGTAGACAACAACCCTAACAAGTTTCAAAGGCTCAATCTTAATACAAAAATAAGGAAAAATCACCCAATTTTGATGAAAATCTGAGTATGCAGTTTTGACTTTTTGAGAAATTATGAGTTTTGACTTTTGTGAACTTGTACAGCTGATTTTTATAATCAAACTTGTTTAGTTAGGGTATATTGAAACTAATTTGAGCAAATGAACAACTTATCTAGAGATGTGATGAGTTATGGCTTTAAAAACTCACCACCGTTGACTGTGGTGAGTGATTTCTTGAGTTTTGACTTTTGTGAACTTGTACAGCTGACTTTTATAATCAAACTTGTTTAGTTAGGGTATATTGAAACTAATTTGAGTAAATGAACAACTTATCTAGAGATGTGATGAGTTATGGCTTTAAAAACTCACCACAGTTGACTGTGCTGAGTGATTTCTTGAGTTTTCACTTTTGAGTGAGTTTGTGACCAAATGAAAAGTTCCCCTGAGCTTTAATACACCCACAAAACTAGTTGAAACACAGATAAGTACTAATGCACTGATAGAACTGATCAAACACCCTTAAACCAAACACTCCTTTAAACTTAGTTATTAAAGAGATTTTAACTTAGACAAACATATAACATGAACAATTGATTACTACTGATCTAAATGTTAATATTTAACTAAAAAAAACTTAAATAACCAATTAAAGCAACTTAATACTAAAGATGAAAGAATTTAAGCTTACAAAGCCTTCCAAGCCAACTGATTAAGAACCAAAGGACCAAGTTAATCAATCCTATGCCCTCCCATAAGGTACCTAACCCACAGCCATCCTTGATTCACTGTGCTCCATGCTCATTCAGTATGTGATCACTAAATTTTTATTTATTTTTGATTTTTTTCTTATTTTTTTGTAATTATTTAAAACTGAGTTAAGAGTTGTTCACACAAGTTTAATAAGGTATTAAAACCTTGTTTCTGAGTTTGTGATAGCTTGTGAGTGGATTAAACACACCTTAGATAACTTAATTAGAACTTGATAATTTCAAAAGAGACTTTGAAAAGAGAAAATGAGAATTAGACTTTAAGCTGAACTTTCATTAATAAAATTAGTTACAATACATTGAAAATAGATTAAAACTACATAAAAACTAAGAGAATTACACACCAAAAGCTTCTATGAGCTTTTCTATATATATCGACCTAAAATTAATGCCTAAGGTCTTCCACATGGCTTTCTTTTGAAAACTGAGAGTCCCACATGCCTTGCCTTGACCCTCTGACCAAATCCTCATCGTTTAATTAGGCATTGATCAATCCTAGCCATTGATTGGCTTTTTGGCGCCAAAATTAATACGGGGCAGAACTGAGTAGTATTGGTGAGGGGTTGGTGATGCATTTATGGTGGTGGGTTTGTTTGGTGAGGGAATTAATTGTGGGGGGGATTTGGTTGGAAAAAGGCGAGGAGGGGGGATGGATTTGTCCCTGGTTTCACGCAGGCTTGTTGGGGGGAAGAAGATGGTCAAGGGTCTGTTTGACCCGCGTTGACCCTTTGACCGGGTATTAGCAAAAATGGACTGGGCCTAGGTTGGGCTTTGGGAGGTGGACTGGATTGGGAAATGGATTAGATGGGATTTTGGGTTAAAATATCAAAGGGTCCGGTTTGTTTGTTTAGTTTATGAACACAAGGACCATTTTTGTAATTTCCCATAACTTTGAGGACTGAAGTTGTAATTTTTCCAAGTGAATCCAAGGACCAATATTGATATAATTCCAAAGTTCCGAGATTATTTTTCCATTTTTCAAACTTCAAAATTTCCCAGGGACCTATTTTGCCATATTTGGATTTTTCAGGAACTAAATATGTAATTTTGGAAAACTTGCAACCCAAATGTAATATTTTGTGAAATTGACTTTCAAAACCTTGGGTTGACTTTTTCTTTCAAAATAAATGCTTAGGGACTAAATTTGACAAGTTTTGAAACTTGGGGGACTGAAACTGCCAATACTGCAAACTTTGTACGTTTTTTCTTTGTTTTTGCACATTTTGCTTTTAAAACACAATCCCTGGGATAATTTAAGTATTTTGATATCTTTTTGATTGTTTTTGTGCGTTTTGGCAGTTTAAATATATCAAAAACGATGAGTGTTTGAGCACTCATCAATCCCTCACACTGAACTATTGCTAGTCCCTAGCAATCTTTTTAGAAAACTTGATGGATTTGAAAAACTCTTTACCAAAAGCCATCACTTCTGGAGTAGCCAGGTGTAAGAACTGTGGCACACCTGATAACCGTGTGATTTTGAGCAAACCACCAGCTTTCAACGGATTTGTTAAGTCTTTACCAAGAGCCGTTTGCTCCTGGACTAGCCAGCATCTTGATGGACCTAGTCAACATCTTGGTGAGCTGATTACCAATTATGGATTTTCCACGGCCTTTACCACAAGCCATAATCTTGCGGGCTAGCCAACTCATTTGTTTTCGGGGAGTAGATGAACCATACAATTTTGGGCAAATTGCCAGCCGTCAACGGATTTGATTTATCTTTACCAAGAGCCGTTTGCTCCTGGATTAGCCAATCCCTTTTGTCGTTTAGACAAGGCGGACTGATTACCACAAAAATTTTGAAATAAAGTGAAAAATTTTTGAAAATTTTAGCCAAAAACGGGGGTACTTGAAAGGATTTGCTTAAAATTCGATAGAATTTCCCCCCCACATTTAGAAATGAATATTGTCCTCAATATTCAAAGTCCCGGCTATTATGCCAAAGCTATGAACGTAAAAAACCAAGATTCGAATCTAACTGCGAAAATACCAATTTTCACTTTATTTCTATATATATATATATATACAACCTTTTTTTTTTATATATATATTTGACTTATATACATATATACATTTTTTTCAAACAGCGGGGGGGTTGGCCATTCCCCCACACTAAGTGGTAGAAAATAGAAAGAATCAGAGATACGGGTGAAAACCCGTATTGTTGCTAATTTTTGGTCATCGAGTCGCTAGCTTGACTCTATCTCCGAATTCAATTGTCCTTGGGGAAAGTTTGGAGATTCGGGACGACCATGGATGGTACGTCCTCTCCAAAGTAATGTTTCAACCGATGTCCATTCACTTTGAAATTTGGACCGTCATTTTGAGATAATTCGACGGTGCCATAAGGATAAACTTTTGCGATAGTGAATGGACCAGTCCATCGGGTTTTGAGCTTTCCCGAGAAGATCTTGAGTCTAGAGTTGAAAAGAAGGACTCGATCACTGATTTGAGCCCGAACCACCTAACTTATATTGACCAAATAATGGTCAACAAAGTCAAATAGCCTAGGTCAATGCTCCGGGTAATATAAGGTATCACCAGGTCGTTAAGTCCCGTTGAAGTGTGGATTGTAACTTTAGCGTATTCGTGATCGGGTAATTATTCACAGGAAAAGGTTATGATCAGAATTATTTGGAATTTATTAACAAATATAGCTTAGGAAATCTACGTGAGTGATTATGGGAATTTAGATTACGAAGATTTGAGCCAAAAACTAAAAACGTACGTTTTAATTAAAAAAACGTAAACAGACGCACAAAACAAAAAGTACAACTGAAGGATGGGAAGGGTTAAAAGTGTAAATTTAATATTTTTACGATCCTAATAATAAAAGAAAATTTTAAGAAAAATTAAAATTATTTTTACACTATTTAATTATTTATAATTAATTAATTACTAATTATCTATTTAATACTAATTAAACTAATTAGAATTATTAAAAATACTAAAAGACTTAGAAAATTAAGAAAAATTTTATAAATCTAATTAACCATTACAGGAATCCTAAAAAATTATAAAAAGTTAATTTTATGTATTTTTAAACTAATTAACTAATTATTATTCTATTTATTAATTAATATCTAATTAAACTATTTAAATTATGAAAACTATTAAATGAACAGTAAAAATTCTAGAAAAATTTATAAAAATGTTTTAACTAAAATAAAAGCTATAAAAATTATAAAAACTAGGTTATACTATATAAAAACTAATTATGCTATTTAATTGATTAATATTAATTAAAACTAAATTAAACTAAAATTAATTAGAAATACCACTAGATGACAAAATAAAAATCTGGAAAAATTTGTAAAATTATTTTAACCTAAAATATAATTTCTAAAAATATAAAAGCGATAAATTACTTAGAAATAAATTAAAAAGAAAAATAAATAGATAAATTCTATTAAATAGAAGCTATCACTATTTTTAAAATTGGTTTTTTTGGATTTTTTTCTTTTTCTAAACTGATAATAAGCTAAAAACAACTAACTTTAACAAAAACACTTTTGTTTTAACCCATGGAATAAGCAATTGAAATGCTTATTACATCCACAGTTGACTTTTGTTGACTGTGGAGTGTTTTTAAGCTCAAATGAGGAATGTGGGGTCCACAATGGTTGAGTTTTGTTTCTCTGAGTTTAACAATCAATAATAAGCAGATTACAATCAAATGGATGGCCTTAATAAGCCAAAAAGCACAGAAATAAGCACAATCTATTTGATTTCTGAGGCAGTTATGGGACAGAGATGAGGAACCAAGTTAGGTGGGGTCCACAAGCTTAGGGGTCAAACAAAAGGGTCAAACACACTCCCTGGTAGGAGGGGGGTTGAGGGGAACCAAAATCAAGTGGTATAGACCACTGTTGTGACCACAAACCACCACAAAAGGTGGTGGTGTGGAAGTGTTCTGCTGAGAACAGGGCAATGGGTTGCCCTGCAGGTTACTTCAAAGGGTTGTGGGACCCACCAAGCAAAATTCTAAAAATCTAATAAAATTCACAAAAATCAACTAAGTGGTAGAGATCATTCATGTAAAATTTTAGACCTTGAATCCTAGTATTAAGCAGACTGCAGATCCCCAAAGTTTGAGCAAAATTCCTGACTCAGCTTTTTGACTTTAGAATAAAACTTGTTTCTTTGACTTTTATGAGATTTGGCTTAATCTAACTAACTCAAATCATGTTTATGAGTTAAATTTAGACTGATTTATATTAAAAATCCAACTTATCTATTGAAATGAAAAGGTTTGGGACTCCAAAAACCACCACAGTTAACTGTGGTGGTGGAACTTTGCCATTTTGACTTTTAAGTTACTAGGGTCCAATTTTGAGGGTTGATTCAAGCACAAACAGACCTGGGTAATATATCTAAACAACAAACACCAACCACAACCAAGGAATCAGTGGGTGAATCCACTGATCCAAACACCCCTTAACAGATATGAAATTGGGTCTTATGAGGCAAATGGAATGTTTAGGCAACAACACAGGTTTCTAAAGGTTAAATAAGTTTAAGGAACTCTAAATAAGCATATAAAAACAAGCTAACACCACAAATACCTAGAATCTTATTCTAAGATGAAATGACAGTTAAACTAAGAGTTTTGCTCAAATAATTTTAGAAAAGCTTTCTAACACTTAAACCTATTTAAAACAAGCACAACTATATGTAAGGAATACAAGCTGAGACAATCAATCAGATAATAAGCTAAGCAACAATGGAAATAAGGATTTGAGAGAAATAGCTTACAAAGGTATCCAAGCTAAAACCAAAGATCCAAGGACTAGAACCAAACCTAAGGCTTCCATAAGCCACTAACCCAACTCCAAAGCTTATTTCCTTTCCCAATTGTCTTCTGAGTCAGAATTTCAAGCATACTAACACCATTTGACTTTCATTGACCATGTAGCTTTTTTGAGTAATATTTGTTAGAACTGATTTTCGTGTAACTAAAGACTTAAGAAAACTTCAAATGAACTTGCATAAGCTTTAAATGAGACTTCACAACTATCTTAATAAAGCTTTTAGACCATATTAAGAATTTTTCAATGAAAATCATACACAAAGTATTTAAACTAAACTGCTTGCATTCATTACTTGAAAAGATTCAAATTACAATATTTGAGCTTTCTAACACAGTTACTAACTTAAACTTACAATAATTTGCATAATAAAATTACATTCGACATAAGAAATTAAAAATAAAAACTAGTTAACTTTTCTGCTGCTTCTCTCCTCTTTATATTGTCACCATCTCTTTCCTTGTGCTTTTCTGAGTAAATCCCACCCATTGGATTGGGTGGGAATGATCTCATCCGTTCAAGCAATTTTGGCGCCAATTCCTTTTTTAACTCTATCTGGTAACTTGGAGCTTTGAGGAAGCAATTAATGCAATTTGGAGTTTGGTGGATAGTCAATGGGACAGGGCATGGCTGCTGAGGTGGAGGAGGGGGGAGGTTGTGTGTTTGGTGAGGATTGCAGGCAAGTTGGGAGGTGGAAGGAGGGAAAAGGTCGGTCAACGCGGGTCAAAGGGTTTTGATTATTTAGAACGGTTTTGGGTAGTGGGTGGGCTAAAGTGGGTAATGGGCTTGGGGATAAGTGTGGTGGGCTTGTATTGTTTTGTGGGTTAAAGGAATAACAAGGGTCCGGTTGGTTTTAGTAACTCTTAAATCACAAGGACCATTCATGCAATTTACCGAAACATGAGGTGTGTAAATGACATGTTCCCAAAAATATCCCAAGGGTGTAATTTGCCAAGTCTGAATTCCCATGGACCATAAATGTAATTTTTGCACTTTTGAAATTCCCGGGGGCCATAAATGACAAGTTTCCAAAATTGAGGGACCAATGTTGTAATTTCCTCAAACTCACACCAAAGGATTATTTTTGACAATTTATGATTTTTCAAGGACCCTAGATGATTTTTCATTCAAAATTATTCCACCCGGGATCAAATCTGTCAATTTCCAAAACTCCAGGGACCATTTTTGTCAATTTTAGATTTTAAGGGGTAAAAGTGTAATTTTCTTAAACTTTATTACCCAAGGACTTATTTTGATAATTTTTGACTTTTCTTTGCCTTGAGTTGACTTTTCTTTTGTTTTAAACTTCCAGGGACTAGTTTTGCCAAATTTTGAAACTTGAGGGACTGAAACTGCCAATTATGCAAACTTTGTTCGTTTTTCATTTGTTTTCAAACATTTTGCATCTAAAACATATAAAACACACTTTTGGAATAAATTGTGTATTTTGATGCGTTTTTGGGTGTTTTTGGATGTTTTGGCAGTCCAGATACGGTAAAAATGATGAGTGTTTGAGCACTCATCAATCCCCCACACTAAGCTATTGCTAGTCCCTAGCAATCTTTTGAGAAAAACTTGATGGATTTTAAACTCTTTACCAAAAGCCATCACTTCTGGAGTAGCCAGGCGTAAGAACTGTGGCACACCTGATAACCGTGTGATTTTGAGCAAACCACCAGCTGTCAACGGATTTGATAAGTCTTTACCAGGAGCCGTTTGGTCCTGGACTAGCCAGCATCTTGATGGACCTAGTCAACATCTTGGTGAGCTGATTACCAATTATGGTTTTTCCACGGCCTTTACCACAAGCCATAATCTTTCGGGCTAGCCAACTCATTTGTTTTTGGGGAGTTGAGGAACCGGACAATTTTGGGCAAATTGCAAGCCGTGAATGGATTTGAGTTGTCTTTACCAAGAGCCGTTTGCTCCTGGACTAGCCAATCCCTTGTGTCGCTTAGACAAGGCGGACTGATTACCACAAAAATTTTGAAATAAAGTGAAAAAAAAATTTTGAAAAATTTGGGCCAAAATGGGGGTACTTGAAAGTATTTTGCGATAAAATTCGCTAGAATTTCCCCCCCACACTTAGAAATGAATATTGTCCTCAATATTCAAAGTCCCGACTATTATGCCAAATCTAAGAACGTAAAAAGATAATATTCGAAGCTAACTGTGGAATTTTGTTTTGAGTTTTTCACTTTATTTATCTGTACATACAATCACACACATTTTTTTTTTTTTTTTTTTTTTTTTTTTGAACTTATATACATATATACATTTTCCAAATAGCGGGGGGTTGGCCATTCCCCCACACTAGGGTGGTAGAAAGTAGAAAGAAGTCAAAAATATGGGTGAAAACCCATATATGTTGCTAATTTTTGTTCACCGAGTCGCTAGCTTGACTCGATCCCCGAATTTAATTGTCCTTGGGGAAAGTTTGGAGATCCGGGACAACCATGGATGGTATGTCCTCTCCAAAGTAATGTTTCAACCGATGTCCATTCACTTTGAAATTAGGTCCGTCATTTTGTGACAACTCGACGGTGCCATAAGGATAAACCTTAACGATAGTGAATGGACCAGTCCATCGGGTTTTGAGCTTTCCCGAGAAGATCTTGAGTCTAGAGTTGAAAAGAAGGACTCGATCACCAACGTTGAAAACGCGGTTTTTGATCTTGGAGTCATGAATCTTCTTTGTCTTTTCTTTATAGATCAAAGAGTTCTCGTAAGCTTGATCACGAAGTTCGTTTAATTCATTCAGTTGAACTTTCCTATGATCACCCGCAGTTTTGAGGTCAAAATTTGCATGCTTGAGAGCCCAATAGGCTTTATGTTCAAGCTCGATCGGAAGATGGCACGCTTTCCCGTACACAAGTTTATAAGGCGTACACCCAATGGGTGTTTTATACGCCGTACGGAAAGCCCAAAGTGCATCATCTAATTTATCCGACCAAGATGCACGATTTTCCCCAACGGTTCTTTCCAATATTCTCTTAATGCCTCGATTGGAAACTTCTACTTGTCCACTTGTTTGAGGGTGGTACGCAGTAGAAAGACGGTGAGTTACACCATACTTTTGCATGACTTTATCGAATTTGTCATTGCAAAAATGCGTACCACGATCACTAATTATAGCACGTGGAGTTCCAAATCGAGCAAAGAGAGCTTTCAAAAATTTCACAACTACTCGGGCATCATTTGTGGGTAAAGCTTTTGCTTCGACCCATTTTGACAAATAGTCAACTGCCACGAGTATATACTTGTTTCCATGAGATGACGGGAATGGCCCCATAAAGTCAATGCCCCAAACGTCAAATATTTCACAAACTTGAATTGCATTTTGTGGCATTTCATTTTTTTGTGAGATATTCCCGTGACGTTGACAAGCGTCACAGGATTTGACCAATTCATGGGCATCCTTGTAGATTGTGGGCCAAAAGAAACCGGAGTCAAACACCTTTTTGGCGGTGTAATTTGGATTATGGTGGCCCCCCGTGGGACCAGCATGGCAAGCCTTTAAGATTTCAGCGGCTTCTTGACCATATACACACCGCCGGATGACTTGATCCGCACAGATTTTGAACAAGTAGGGGTCGTCCCAAAAGTAATGTTTGACATCTTTGAAAAAATTATTTTTTTGTTGGGACGACATCCCTTTCACAATGAAGTTACCCGCAAGATAGTTTGCAAAGTCGGCAAACCATGGGGTAATCGAGTCTCCACGAAATGAAACCGCATCGAGGGTTTCGAGAGGAAATGTTTCATTTATTTCCTTTTTCTCGAAAGCATTTTGGTAAGGGTTTTCAAGACGGGAGAGATGATCAGCAGCTAGGTTCTCAGCTCCTTTTTTATCACGAATAATGATATCAAATTCCTGAAGGAGGAGAACCCAACGAAGAAGTCTCGGCTTTGCATCTTGTTTTGCAAAAAGGTACTTCAAAGCCGAGTGATCCGTATACACTATGCTTTTTGTCAAGATCAAATATGACCGGAATTTCTCAAAGGCATACACCACAGCTAATAATTCTTTTTCAGTGGTGGTGTAATGACTTTGAGCCTCAGTCATTGTTTTGCTTGCATAGTGTATAGGCTGAAAATGTTTAGACCTGCGTTGCCCCAAGACTGCCCCTATAGCATAATCGCTAGCATCACACATAAGTTCAAAGGGCAAGTCCCAATCGGGGGCAACAAGAATAGGTGCCTCGGTAAGCCTTTTCTTTAATGTTTCAAAGGCTTCGATGCACTCAGGGGAGAAGATAAAAGGAGCATCCTTTTCGAGGAGATGGGTCATAGGCCGGGCGATTTTAGAAAAATCTTGAATAAACCTACGGTAAAAGCCGGCGTGACCCAAAAAGCTCCTAACACCTTTCACAGTTGTGGGATGAGGTAATTTTGCAATGACGTCCACTTTGGCACGATCAACCTCAATCCCGTTTTTTGAAATTTTATGGCCGAGGACAATGCCCTCTTTGACCATAAAGTGACTCTTCTCCCAATTTAGACATAACTTTGTGTCTTCACAACGTTTTAGCATATCGTCTAAATGGGAGAGGCATGACTGAAACGAATCCCCAATGACCGAAAAATCGTCCATGAAGACCTCCATAGTTTTTCCGATCATGTCGGAAAAAATGGCCATCATACATCTTTGAAACGTGCCTGGAGCATTACATAAGCCAAATGGCATACGTTTATATGCGAAAGTTCCATAGGGGCACGTAAAAGTGGTCTTTTCTTGGTCTTGCGGGTCAATGGGAATCTGAAAGTAACCCGAGAAACCATCGAGGAAGCAATAATACTCATTCCCCACTAATCTCTCGAGCATCTGATCCATAAAGGGCAGAGGAAAATGATCCTTACGGGTGGCGTCATTTAACTTACGATAGTCAATACAGACACGCCAACCCGTAACCAAACGAGTGGGAATTAACTCATTTTCCTCATTTGTGACAACAGTAATGCCACCCTTTTTTGGAACACAATGGATTGGGCTGACCCAAGGACTGTCCGAGATAGGGTAAATCAATCCGGCATCAAGAAGTTTTAAAACCTCTTGTTTGATAACCTCGTGAATTTTTGGATTCACCCTTCTTTGTTGTTGGACTGCAGGTTTGAAATGGTCCTCCATTAAAATTTTATGAGTACAGAATTCAGGGTCAATGCCCTTGATGTCGGAGAGACGCCAAGCAATTGCTTGTTTATGAGATTTCAAAACCTTGATAAGAGCAGCCTTTTCCTCATCACTTAAGTCTTTGGCAATTATGACGGGTAATTTATCATCACCCTCCAGAAATGCATATTCAAGATGAGGTGGCAAGTCCTTAAGCTCAACCTCGGGGAAGTCATCAGTTTTCTCAACATTTTTGACCTCCTCTTTATGAAGTTGTTGTGGTAGAACAGGAAGAGGTGAGGGATCTTCGTTTAACAATTTTTCAAGCATGAGAATATCCCTCTCGAGGTCGATCTCTTGGTTATCGACTCCATCGGGAATCGAATCACTTTTGAGAAACGCCTCCATTTCTTCTAAGATGAAGTCACTTCCCTCAAACGGAGTGAGGGAAGGAGAAGAATTGGCTATGATGGGGTGAGAAGTCTGAGTGAGGTTTTCACTCGAAGAATCATCAATGAAACCTAAAATCTCTTGAGCATACTCCTCAGCAGCAACATCGATGATATCAATTTGATTCACCGACTCACAATCATAATTGGAGGAGTATCTCGAAGTTTGATTTAGGTTGAAGGTTATGGCTTCCGTTCCAACACGTAATGTGATCTCATGCTCAAATACATCGATAAGAGCTCACCCAGTTCTAAGGAATCCCCGCCCAAGAATGAGAGGGACCCTTGAATCGGCATCAAAGTCAACAATCACAAAATCTGCCAGAAAATGGAACTTCCCCACTTTAACGAATACGTCCTCGGCAATGCCAATGGGACGAGAAATCGAACGATCGGCAAGCTCTAAAGTCATGCACGTGGGGGTAAGTTCGGGGAGAGAGAGTTTCTTCCACACAGAATATGGCATCAGGTTGATGCTAGCACCTAGATCGGCCAGGGCGAAGCAATCAACCATACCCGGGAAAGTACAAGGAATAAGGAATTTCCCAGGATCTCCAAGCTTTTCAGGAAGCTTTTTCAAAAGAACCGCAGAGCAGTTCTCATTCAGAGGAGTTCTTGCCATCTCAAATAATTTTTCTTTATTACTCAACAGATTTTTGATTGTCGATGCAAACTTGGGCATCAAGAGAATAGCATCCGCGAAGCTGATATCAAAATGCAAATCTTGGAAGATTTGGAAAAATTTATCCATTTGGTGATTAGCTTTTTCGCGGAGCTTTTGTTCACTGAGACGTGATGGATAGGGAATAGAAGTTTTGGATTTAGGGCTGTCCACTGGAGTTTCTGGTGGTTCAAAGACAACTCCAGGCTTACATCTGGTTTCAGGAATAACCTGAGGTTGGACGTGTGCTGTACTTCGTGGGCTAGGAATTTGCACTTTGTCCTTTGTCACCTCAGGTTCACGATTCACTACCTTTGGAGGGGAGAAAGAAGAGGTAGTAGGAATCGCGGGTTCATCATATGAAGCACCACTTCGTGTTGTGATCGCCTTAGCATCGCCCCTCGGGTTAGCGATCGTGTTGCTCGGTAAAGTAGTACCTGAGCCCGAGGGTCGATCATTTAAAGACTTCTTGATGTCAGAAATCTGGCTGACCAGCAACTTGTTCAACGCTTCTTGGGACTTCATGAATTGTTTCAACAACTCGTCAGATGAAGGCCCGGTTGGAACAATGGCTTGATTCGGGTTAGGAATGTTTGGAGCTCGATTGTTCGGATTGGGACCTTGATTTTGAAAATTACCCTGATTAGGGTTGTTGTTTCCATGAAAATATCCCTGATTGAAGTTACCCTGACCTTGGTTCCGATTAAAGTTTCCTTGATTTTGTTGTTGGAAACCTTGATTTTGGAATCCTTGGTTTTGATTGTGAAAACCGTGGCCCTGATTGAAGTTACTTTGGTTTTGATAACCTTGGTTTTGATAACCTTGGTTAGCTCTATTTTGATTTTGGCCAAGGTTTTGGACATTTTGGTTTTGATTAAAACCAGGAGGTCCAGGATAATGATGTTGAGGACGATAGCTAGGGTCCATAGGAGGGCGATATTGATTGCCTCCTTGATTTTGGGACCCCGCTAAAGCATGAGCTTCGTATGGAGTACCATCAGTAGCTGTACAATTGTAGTAGGCATGCGGCCCACCACAAGTTACACAGACTTCCACTTTTTTAACCTCAGCAGGTGGAGGATGTTGTGGAAATGAAACTTTCTTTGTTTGGGCGAGAACCAAAGCTTGGATCGCTTCAGTGAGCTTGTCAATCTTAGCATCCGTGCTAGATTGACTCACAGAAGATGAAGTGGAAGGACCCGCATTAATTTGGGAAACAATCGGTTTGCTTCGTGTAGAGCGGACCTTAGACTTGTTTTCTATGATTTGCAAAGCTTCTTTCGTGGTTTTACTCAAAAAGTTGCCTCCCGCGGAGGCATTGAGTGAATCCTGATCAGCTTGGCTCACGCCATTGTAAAACGTATCGAGTTGCATCAACTCAGAGAAACCATGATGTGGACACTTGCGAAGTAATTCTTTGAAACGATCTCACGCTTCACCAAAAGATTCATCATATTTTTGGGTGAACTTGGTGATTTCGTTCTTAAGACTCGTGGTCTTGGAAGGTGGGAAGAATTCATTCACAAACTTTTTGACAAGATCTTCCCAAGTCTCAATAGATCGTGGAGGTTGTTTTTCAAGCCAAATCCGGGCTTGTCCCTCCAATGAGAATGGGAAGAGAAGAAGTTTTATTGCTTCACACGGGACATTTTTGTACTTGATGGTCGATGTGATTTTATTGAACCATCGAATATGAGCATGAGGATCGTCCCTCTCAAAACCGTAGAATTGACTTGAGGTTACAAGATTGAGTAACCCAGTTTTGAGCTCAAAACTATCAGCCACGATGGCTGGGACAATAATGGCATCTCCGTAACCCTCGATGGGTGCTTGGAGAAGTTCACACATGGGACGGTCTTCCGCCATGGTGACAGTGGGTGTGGCAACAGTACGGATCTCAGATCCGACTGTTGGTGCTGAACGTCGACGAGGTCTTCTAGGTTTTCGTACAAGCTCACGTAATGGGCTAGTAGACCTAGAAGAACGAGTGCGCATACACTAAAAACTCACTCAAAACAAAATCGAGGCAAAACGACAGTGAACTTAAACCAATAATCGCAAGCAAGTGGCTTCTTTAAGAAAGGTACACCACTCACGAGGATACAAAGGCAAGTTTTAATCTTTTTTGATTTGGGAACTTATTTGTTCACATCCCCAATTGGAAGGTGTTCTGTCTTGGTTTGAGACGGTTTATTTTTATGTAGAATTATTATTCACAAGAAAAAGACGAATGTTTTTGTGTTTTTGTGTATAGGTTTAAAAACTTTTGGAAAATATTTTTGGTATCGTTTCGTTTACCAAAATCGTTTTTCTTTAAGAATCACCTTAAAAGAAAACCGAATCAGAAAACGTTACGATCTGTTTTGTTGTTTTTAATTTTTTTGGTGTTTTAACAATTTAGGAAAAGTGTTAATGACTTTTTTTTTTTTTTTGTATTTTGATTATGAAAATATACACAAGTGATGGTATTTATACAGTGAGTGAGGTGAGATAACACTAATCTCAAATAACGCTAAATAAACGCGCAGACTTCCCCGGCAGCGGCGCCAAATTTTGATTTGAGCCCGAACCACCTAACTTATATTGACCAAATAATGGTCAACAAAGTCAAATAGCCTAGGTCAATGCTCCGGGTAATATAAGGTATCACCAGGTCGTTAAGTCCCGTTGAAGTGTGGATTGTAACTTTAGCGTATTCGTGATCGGGTAATTATTCACAGGAAAAGGTTATGATCAGAATTATTTGGAATTTATTAACAAATATAGCTTAGGAAAGCTACGTGAGTGATTATGGGAATTTAGATTACGAAGATTTGAGCCAAAAACTAAAAACGTACGTTTTAATTAAAAAAACGTAAACAGACGCACAAAACAAAAAGTACAACTGAAGGATGGGAAGGGTTAAAAGTGTAAATTTAATATTTTTACAATCCTAATAATAAAAGAAAATTTTAAGAAAAAATAAAATTATTTTTACACTATTTAATTATTTATAATTAATTACTCCCTCCGTCCCAAAATTATTGTCCCCCGACAAAAAACACACAGTTTAATAAAAGTACATTTATTACAGCTTTCTCTTTCTTACTTTTTGTCAGAATGACAATTTTGCCCTTAGGTAATTAATTAAAGTCTTCTTTAAAGCATGTAATAATAATTTTAAACAAAGGGTAATATAGTAAACTTGGTTAAACTTCCCTATCTATTTTTAGTAGTGGACAATTAAATTGGGACATCCCAAAAAGGAAACGTGGACAATAAAATTGGGACGGAGGGAGTAATTACTAATTATCTATTTAATACTAATTAAACTAATTAGAATTATTAAAAATACTAAAAAGACTTAGAAAATTAAGAAAAATTTTATAAATCTAATTAACCATTACAGAAATCCTAAAAAATTATAAAAAGTTAATTTTATGTATTTTTAAACTAATTAACTAATTATTATTCTATTTATTAATTAATATCTAATTAAACTATTTAAATTATGAAAACTATTAAATGAACAGTAAAAATTCTAGAAAAATTTATAAAAATGTTTTAACTAAAATAAAAGCTATAAAAATTATAAAAACTTGGTTATACTATATAAAAACTAATTATGCTATTTAATTGATTAATATTAATTAAAACTAAATTAAACTAAAATTAATTAGAAATACCACTAGATGACAAAATAAAAATCTGGAAAAATTTGTAAAATTATTTTAACCTAAAATATAATTTCTAAAAATATAAAAGCGATAAATTACTTAGAAATAAATTAAAAAGAAAAATAAATAGATAAATTCTATTAAATAGAAGCTATCACTATTTTTAAAATTGGTTTTTTTGGATTTTTTTCTTTTTCTAAACTGATAATAAGCTAAAAACAACTAACTTTAACAAAAACACTTTTGTTTTAACCCATGGAATAAGCAATTGAAATGCTTATTACATCCACAGTTGACTTTTGTTGACTGTGGAGTGTTTTTAAGCTCAAATGAGGAATGTGGGGTCCACAATGGTTGAGTTTTGTTTCTCTGAGTTTAACAATCAATAATAAGCAGATTACAATCAAATGGATGGCCTTAATAAGCCAAAAAGCACAGAAATAAGCACAATCTATTTGATTTCTGAGGCAGTTATGGGACAGAGATGAGGAACCAAGTTAGGTGGGGTCCACAAGCTTAGGGGTCAAACAAAAGGGTCAAACACACTCCCTGGTAGGAGGGGGGTTGAGGGGAACCAAAATCAAGTGGTATAGACCACTGTTGTGACCACAAACCACCACAAAAGGTGGTGGTGTGGAAGTGTTCTGCTGAGAACAGGGCAATGGGTTGCCCTGCAGGTTACTTCAAAGGGTTGTGGGACCCACCAAGCAAAATTCTAAAAATCTAATAAAATTCACAAAAATCAACTAAGTGGTAGAGATCATTCATGTAAAATTTTAGACCTTGAATCCTAGTATTAAGCAGACTGCAGATCCCCAAAGTTTGAGCAAAATTCCTGACTCAGCTTTTTGACTTTAGAATAAAACTTGTTTCTTTGACTTTTATGAGATTTGGCTTAATCTAACTAACTCAAATCATGTTTATGAGTTAAATTTAGACTGATTTATATTAAAAATCCAACTTATCTATTGAAATGAAAAGGTTTGGGACTCCAAAAACCACCACAGTTAACTGTGGTGGTGGAACTTTGCCATTTTGACTTTTAAGTTACTAGGGTCCAATTTTGAGGGTTGATTCAAGCACAAACAGACCTGGGTAATATATCTAAACAACAAACACCAACCACAACCAAGGAATCAGTGGGTGAATCCACTGATCCAAACACCCCTTAACAGATATGAAATTGGGTCTTATGAGGCAAATGGAATGTTTAGGCAACAACACAGGTTTCTAAAGGTTAAATAAGTTTAAGGAACTCTAAATAAGCATATAAAAACAAGCTAACACCACAAATACCTAGAATCTTATTCTAAGATGAAATGACAGTTAAACTAAGAGTTTTGCTCAAATAATTTTAGAAAAGCTTTCTAACACTTAAACCTATTTAAAACAAGCACAACTATATGTAAGGAATACAAGCTGAGACAATCAATCAGATAATAAGCTAAGCAACAATGGAAATAAGGATTTGAGAGAAATAGCTTACAAAGGTATCCAAGCTAAAACCAAAGATCCAAGGACTAGAACCAAACCTAAGGCTTCCATAAGCCACTAACCCAACTCCAAAGCTTATTTCCTTTCCCAATTGTCTTCTGAGTCAGAATTTCAAGCATACTAACACCATTTGACTTTCATTGACCATGTAGCTTTTTTGAGTAATATTTGTTAGAACTGATTTTCGTGTAACTAAAGACTTAAGAAAACTTCAAATGAACTTGCATAAGCTTTAAATGAGACTTCACAACTATCTTAATAAAGCTTTTAGACCATATTAAGAATTTTTCAATGAAAATCATACACAAAGTATTTAAACTAAACTGCTTGCATTCATTACTTGAAAAGATTCAAATTACAATATTTGAGCTTTCTAACACAGTTACTAACTTAAACTTACAATAATTTGCATAATAAAATTACATTCGACATAAGAAATTAAAAATAAAAACTAGTTAACTTTTCTGCTGCTTCTCTCCTCTTTATATTGTCACCATCTCTTTCCTTATGCTTTTCTGAGTAAATCCCACCCATTGGATTGGGTGGGAATGATCTCATCCGTTCAAGCAATTTTGGCGCCAATTCCTTTTTTAACTCTATTTGGTAACTTGGAGCTTTGAGGAAGCAATTAATGCAATTTGGAGTTTGGTGGATAGTCAATGGGACAGGGCATGGCTGCTGAGGTGGAGGGGGGAGGTTGTGTGTTTGGTGAGGATTGCAGGCAAGTTGGGAGGTGGAAGGAGGGAAAAGGTCGGTCAACGCGGGTCAAAGGGTTTTGATTATTTAGAACGGTTTTGGGTAGTGGGTGGGCTAAAGTGGGTAATGGGCTTGGGGATAAGTGTGGTGGGCTTGTATTGTTTTGTGGGTTAAAGGAATAACAAGGGTCCGGTTGGTTTTAGTAACTCTTAAATCACAAGGACCATTCATGCAATTTACCGAAACATGAGGTGTGTAAATGACATGTTCCCAAAAATATCCCAAGGGTGTAATTTGCCAAGTCTGAATTCCCATGGACCATAAATGTAATTTTTGCACTTTTGAAATTCCCGGGGGCCATAAATGACAAGTTTCCAAAATTGAGGGACCAATGTTGTAATTTCCTCAAACTCACACCAAAGGATTATTTTTGACAATTTATGATTTTTCAAGGACCCTAGATGATTTTTCATTCAAAATTATTCCACCCGGGATCAAATCTGTCAATTTCCAAAACTCCAGGGACCATTTTTGTCAATTTTGGATTTTAAGGGGTAAAAGTGTAATTTTCTCAAACTTTATTACCCAAGGACTTATTTTGATAATTTTTGACTTTTCTTTGCCTTGAGTTGACTTTTCTTTTGTTTTAAACTTCCAGGGACTAGTTTTGCCAAAATTTGAAACTTGAGGGACTGAAACTGCCAATTGTGCAAACTTTGTTCGTTTTTCATTTGTTTTCAAACATTTTGCATCTAAAACATATAAAACACACTTTTGGAATAAATTGTGTATTTTGATGCGTTTTTGGGTGTTTTTGGATGTTTTGGCAGTCCAGATACGGTAAAAATGATGAGTGTTTGAGCACTCATCAATCACCAACGTTGAAAACGCGGTTTTTGATTTTTGAGTCATGAATCTTCTTTGTTTTTTCTTTGTAGATCAAAGAGTTCTCATAAGCTTGATCACGAAGTTCGTTTAATTCATTTAGTTGAACTTTCCTATGATCACCCGCCGTTTTGAGGTCGAAATTGGCATGCTTGAGAGCCCAATAGGCTTTATGTTCAAGCTCGATCGGAAGATGGCACGCTTTCCCGTACACAAGTTTATAAGGCATACACCCAATGGGTGTTTTGTAAGCCGTACGGAAAGCCCAAAGTGCATCATCTAATTTGTCCGACCATGATGCACGATTCTCACCTACAGTTCTCTCCAATATTCTTTTAATGCCCCGATTGGAAACTTCGACTTGTCCACTCGTTTGAGGGTGGTATGCAGTGGAAAGACGGTGAGTCACACCGTACTTTTGCATGACTTTGTCAAATTTGTCATTACAGAAGTGCGTACCATGATCACTAATAATAGCACGTGGAGTTCCGAATTGGGCAAAAAGAGCTTTTAAAAATTTCACAACTACTCGGGCATCATTTGTGGGTAAAGCTTTTGCTTCAACCCATTTTGACAAATAGTCAACTGCCACGAGTATGTATTTGTTGCCGTGAGAGGATGGAAATGGCCCCATAAAGTCGATGCCCCAGATATCAAAGATTTCACAAACTTGAATTGCATTCTGAGGCATTTCATTCTTTTGTGAAATATTCCCGTGACGCTGACAAGCGTCACAGGACTTGACCAATTCTTGGGCATCCTTGTAGATCGAGGGTCAATAAAAGCCGGAATCAAACACCTTTTTGGCGGTGTAGTTGGGATTGTGGTGGCCCCCAGTGGGACCAGCATGGCAAGCCTTTAAAATTTCAGCGGCTTCCTGACCATACACACACCGCCGGATGACTTGATCCGCGCATATCTTGAATAAGTAGGGGTCGTCCCAAAAGTAATGTTTTACTTCTTTGAAAAATTTATTTTTTTGTTGGGACGACATTTGAAGTTACCCGCAAGATAGTTTGCAAAGTCGGCAAACCATGGGGTAATCGAGTCTCCACGAAATGAAACCGCATTGAGGGTTTCGAGAGGAAATGTTTCATTTATTTCCTTTTTCTCGAAAGCATCTTGGTGGGGGTTTTCAAGACGGGAGAGATGATCAGCAGCCAGGTTCTCAGCTCCTTTTTTATCACGAATAATGATATCAAATTCCTGAAGGAGGAGAACCCATCGGAGGAGTCTCGACTTTGCATCTTGTTTTGCAAATAGATACTTCAAAGCCGAATGATCCGTATACACTATGCTTTTTGTCAGAATCAAGTATGGCCGGAATTTTTCAAAAGCATACACCACAACCAATAATTCTTTTTCAGTGGTGGTGTAATGACTTTGAGCCTCGGTCATAGTCTTGCTGGCATAGTGTATAGGCTGAAAATGTTTTGTTTTGCGTTGCCCCAAGACTGCCCCTATAGCATAATCACTAGCATCGCACATGAGCTCAAAGGGCAAGTCCCAATCGGGGGCAACAAAAATCGGTGCCTCGGTAAGCCTTTTCTTTAATGTTTCAAAGGCTTCGATGCACTCAGGGGAGAAGATAAAAGGAGCATCCTTCTCGAGGAGATGGGTCATAGGCCGGGCGATTTTAGAAAAATCTTGAATAAACCTACGACAGAAACCGGCGTGACCCAAAAAGCTCCTAACACCTTTCACAGTCGTGGGATGAGGCAATTTTGCAATGACGTCCACTTTGGCACGGTCAACCTCAATCCCGTTTTTTGAAATTTTATGGCCGAGGACAATGCCCTCTTTGACCATAAAGTGACTCTTCTCCCAATTTAGACATAACTTTGTGTCTTCACAACGTTTTAGCATGCTGTCTAAATGGGAGAGACATGTTTTAAACGAATCCCCAATGACCGAGAAATCGTCCATAAAGACCTCCATACTTTTCCCGATCATGTCGGAAAAAATGGCCATCATACATCTTTGAAACGTGCCCGGAGCATTACATAAGCCAAATGGCATACGTTTATATGCGAAAGTTCCATAGGGGCACGTTAAAGTGGTCTTTTCTTGGTCTTGCGGGTCAATGGGAATCTGAAAGTGACCCGAGAAACCATCGAGGAAGCAATAGTACTCATTCCCCGCTAATCTCTCGAGCATCTGATCCATAAAGGGCAGAGGAAAATGATCCTTACGGGTAGCGTCTTTCAATTTACGATAATCAATACAGACGCGCCAACCCGTAACCAAACGAGTTGGAATCAACTCATTCTCCTCATTTGTGACAACGGTAATGCCACCCTTTTTTGGAACACAATGGATTGGGCTGACCCAAGGACTGTCCGAGATGGGGTAAATCAATCTGGCATCAAGAAGTTTTAAAACCTCTTGTTTGATAACCTCGTGAATTTTTGGATTCACCCTTCTTTGTTGTTGGACTGCAGGTTTGAAGTCGTCCTCCATTAAAATCTTATGAGTACAAAACTCAGGGTCAATGCCCTTGATATCTGAGAGACGCCAAGCAATTGCTTGTTTATGAGACTTCAAAACCTTGATAAGAGCAGCCTTTTCCTCATCACTTAAGTCTTTGGCAATTATGACGGGTAATTTATCATCACCCTCCAGAAATGCATATTTAAGATGAGGCGGCAAGTCCTTAAGCTCAACCTCGGGGAAGTCATTAGTTTTCTCAACATTTTTTACTTCCTCCTTATGAAGTTGTCGTGGTAGAACAGGAAGAGGAGAGGGATCTTCGTTTAACAATTTTTCAAGCATGAGAATATCCCTCTCGAGGTCGATCTCTTGGTTATCGACTCCATCGGGAATCGAGTCACTTTTGAGAAACGCCTCCATTTCTTCTAAGATGAAGTCACTTCCCTCAAACGGAGTGAGGGAAGGAGAAGAATTGGCTATGATGGGATGAGAAGATTGAGTGAGATTTTCACTCGAAGAATCATCAATGAAACCTAAAATCTCTTGAGCATACTCCTCAGCAGCAACATCGATGACATCTATTTTGTTCACCGATTCACAATCATAATTGGAGGAGTATCTCGATGTTTGATTTAGGTTGAAGGTAATAGCTTCCGTCCCAACACGTAATGTGATCTCATGCTCAAATACATCGATAAGAGCGCGCCCAGTTCTGAGGAATCCCCGCCCAAGAATGAGAGGGACCCTAGAATCGGCATCAAAGTCAACAATCACAAAATCTGCCGGAAAATGGACCTTTCCCACTCTAACAAATACGTCCTCGGCAATGCCAATGGGACGAGAAATCGAACGATCGGCAAGCTCTAAAGTCATGCACGTGGGAGTGAGTTCGGGAAGAGAAAGTTTCTTCCACACAGAATATGGCATCAGGTTGATGCTAGCACCTAGATCGGCCAGGGCGAAGCAATCAACCATACCCGGGAAAGTACAAGGAATGAGAAATTTCCCGGGATCTCCAAGCTTTTCAGGAAGCTTTTTCAAAAGAACCGCAGAGCAATTCTCATTCAGAGGAGTTCTTGCCATCTCAAATAATTTTTCTTTATTACTCAACAGATTTTTGATTGTCGATGCAAACTTGGGCATCAAGAGAATAGCATCCGCGAAGCTGATATCGAAATGCAAATCTTGGAAGATTTGGAAAAAATTATCCATTTGGTGATTAGCTTTTTCGCGGAGCTTTTGTTCACTGAGACGTGATGGATAGGGAATAGAAGTTTTGGATTTAGGGTTGTCCACTGGAGTTTCTGGTGGTTCAAAGACAACTCCAGGCTTACATCTGGTTTCAGGATCAACCTGAGGTTGGACATGTGCTGTACTTTGTGGGCTAGGAATTTGCACCTTGTCCTTTGTCACCTCAGGCTCACGATTCACTACCTTTGGAGGGGAGGAAGAAGAGGTAGTAGGAATCACGGGTTCATCATATGAAGCACCACTTCGTGTTGTGATCGCCTTAGCATCGCCCCTCGGGTTAGCGATCGTGTTGCTCGGTAAAGTAGTACCTGAGCCCGAGGGTCGATCATTTAAAGACTTCTTGATATCAGAAATCTGGCTGACCAGCAACTTGTTCAACTCTTCTTGGGACTTCATAAATTGCTTCAACAATTCATCAGATGAAGGCCCGGTTGGAACAATGGCTTGATTCGGATTAGGAATGTTTGGAGCTCGATTGTTCGGGTTGAGGCCTTGATTGAAATTTCCTTGGTTTTGATGATGGAAATTCCCTTGATTCTGGTGATTGTTTCCATGAAAGTTCCCTGGGTTGAAATTACCCTGTCCTTGGTTCCAGTTAAAGTTTCCTTGATGTTGGAAACCTTGATTTTGAAAACCTTGGTTTTGATTTTGGAAACCGTGACCCTGATTGAAGTTACTTTGGTTTTGATAACCTTGGTTCACTCTATTTTGGTTTTGGCCACGGTTTTGGACATTTTGGTTTTGATTAAAACCGAGAGGTCCAGGATAATGGTGAGGACGATAGTTCGGGTCCATAGGAGGGCGGTATTGATTGCCTCCTTGATTTTGGGACCCGACAACAGCATTAGCTTCATATGGTGTACCACCAGTAGCTGTGCAAATACTCATCATTTTATACCCATTTAAACTGCAAAAACGACTAAAAACAACCAAATATATCAAATTATATTGCAAATATCCTTGGATTGTGTTTTTATGTGTTTTAGGTACAAAAGGATTGAAAACGAGGCAAAAGTGGACAAAACGAGCATGAAGAGTTTAGCGAAAGACTTAATTCGGCCTAGCATTTAAAGTGATAAAATATATTCAGGCCATAACCTTTCACAAAATTCAGTGTTGTTGCAGTAGTCGGATGCGTATTTGATGTTCGAGAGGTCCAAACCATGTCAAGCCCATTTCCCATTTTCAGCCCAGTTAGCAAGAAAAAGAAAACCAAGCCCATGATGAAATGAGTTAATATAAGGGAATGGAGACCTAGAAAAAAAAAAGTAGTAGCAGCAGCCGAGAGTTAGCAGCCGAAAGGAGGAACAAACCCCATTGGTGGTCACCATTCATCATTCATTTTACTGCAATTTTAGTCTTTCTTTTTGCATATGTAGTAAGATCATTTTTATAATCAATCATTAGCATTAATTATCTTTGTCTTTGTCTTGAATTTTCACAACTTTTTGCTAGTCATCTATTCATTTCTCATCAAGTCCGAATTTCATTTTTAAAGGTTTCCTTTTGCTTATTTGAATGGCTTCTTGCTTTTTATATTAGTTTGAAACTAGTATTTATTTACTTTTTAACTTAATCGCTTATTATTGTTTTCAGAAGTGCTTAGTTAGTTTAAATCATGTTTCAATCAAGTCTAGTTTTATCAAATAAATTAATAAATGAATAAAAACTTTATTTCTCCTTCAATCATTAAATACTAGTTTGTTATTTATTAGTGCATTTACATCTCATGTTTCTTTGTTTTTGTTTATACGTAATTCACAACAAATGATCAATTTGATTACTATTGTCTTTTAATGCTTTTAATAATAGTCATTAAATGCTCAGAGATGGTTTTGCCGTAATTAGTCAAGAAGATTAGTGGTAATTTAGAGATAATTTTGGGGTAATGATGCATTTAATGGATGAATGTTAGAAGCTTATGGATGGGGTTTTGGAGCTTATGGAATGGGTCACATCTCGTCATCTTTATACTTTACATCTCATTTGGTTATCTCTAACCTTTTTATCTTTTTATTTTTAGTATGTTTAAATTTATTGTCATGTTTAGCTTAGTAGTTATTGTTGCTTTATTTGTTGCTTGTAGTGTACCTTTTTATTATGTGCGAGTAGTTTATATATGTTGGTTTAGAAATATGCTTATTATTGTTGGATTAATTGTTATTGCTAGCTTAGTAGTGATGAGTAGTGAGTAGATATTTTATATACTTGTTGAGTAGATTATCCAGTGAATTAAGTGTGGTTTTATAAAAGGTAGAAAATATATTGATTAGTAATTTTTAAGTTGCTTAAATTAAAATTTTGGTTGTTTGAACGGGCAAAAGGTGTGAAAATAATTGGGTTTTAGTTTAAATATTGATATCTCTTTATGAAAAATTGTTTTCAAAATAAAACAACGTTGTGAGAAAATAATTATTTGTAAGAGATATTAATTCATCAATGAAGGACTTAATTGAAAGAATAAACCACACTTAAGGATCTTGATAATTTGCTTAGCAAGTATATCTTTTTATCACATATTTTTTTTTAGTTGCTTGCTTAGTATAATCTAGTTTATTATTTTTTTTAGCCGTTGTCTTTTATCGTTAACTTTAGATCATTTACTTGCTACTAGTGTTTTTATTATCCTTGCTTTAATCATTTAGTTTTAGGCCCGTTTTATGTTTAGATTGCGTTTTATGTTATTTGTGTTTTCCGTTATTGTTTTATATGCTTTATTGTTGCTTCCATTACTTTTCGTAAGATTATAAATATCATCAAAGCCTTTTCCTGTCCAAATTCACCCGATCACAAACCCGTTTGGATACCATCCACACCTCGTCGGGACATAACGACCCGGGGAAACCCCTATATTCCACGGAGATTGACTCTAGGCAGTTTAACTTAGTTGACCAACACCTGGTCAATTAGGTTGACCGTTTGGAGCCAATCAGTTTCGTTTACCAAAATCGTTTCTCTTTAAGAATCACCTTAAAAGAAAACCGAATTAGAAAACGTTACGATCTGTTTTGTTGTTTTTTAATTTTTTTGGTGTTTTAACACTTTAGGAAAAGTGTTAATGACTTTTTTGTATTTTGATTATGAAAATATACACAAGTGGTGGTATTTGTACAGTGAAAGAGGTGAGATAATACTAATCTCAAATAACGCTAAAGAAACGCGCACACTTCCCTGGCAGCGGCGCCAAAAGTTGATTGATGCTAAACCACCTTACTTATATTGACCAAATAATGGTCAACAAAGTCAAATAGCCTAGGTCAATGCTCCGGGTAATATAAGGTATCACCAGGTCGTTAAGTCCCGTTGAAGTGTGAATTGTAACTTTAGCGTATTAGTGATCGGGTAATTATTCACAGAAAAGGGTTATGATCAAAATTATTTGAAAATTATCAACAAATATATCTTAGGAAAGCTATGTGATTGATTACGGGAATTTGGATTACGAAGATTTGAGCTAAAACCTAAAAATGTACGTTTTAATTAAAAAACGTATACAGATGAACAAAACAAAAAGTACAACTGAAGGACTGGAAGGGGTAAAAGTGTAAATTTGATATTTTTACAATCCTATTAATTAAATAAAATTTTAAGAAAATTAAAAATTATTTTTACACTATTTAATTATTTACTATTAATTAATTACTAATTATCTATTTATTACTAATAAATTAATTAGAATTATTAAAAATACTAAAAAGGCTTAGAAAATTAAGAAAAATTTTATAAATCTAATTAACCATCATGGGAATCCTAAAAAATTATAAAAAGTTAATTCTAAGTATTTTTAAGCTAATTAACTAATTATTAATCTAATTACTTATTAATTTCTAATTAAACTAATTATATTATAAAAAATAGAAAATGAACAGTAAAAATTCTAGAAAAATTTATAAAAATGTTTTAACTAAAATAAAAGCTAGAAAAATTATAAAAACTAGATTATACTTTATAAAAACTAATTATGCTATTTAATTGATTAATATTAATTAAAACTAAATTAAACTAAAATTAATTAGAAATACCACTAAAAGACAAAATAAAAATCTGGAAAAATTTGTAAAATTATTTTAACCTAAAATATAATTTCTAAAAATATAAAAGTGATATATTACTTAGAAATAAATTAAAAAGAAAATTAAATTGATAAATCCTATTAAATAGAAGCTATCACTAATTTTAAAGTTGGTTTTTTGGTTTTTTTCTTTTTCTAAACTGATTATATACTAAAAATAAGAACTTTTAACAAAAACACTTTAACTACACCCCCACAGTTGACTTTTGTTGACTGTGGAGGATTTTTAAGCTCAAATGGATGATGTGGGGTCCACAATGGTATTTTATGGTTTCTCTGAGTTTGTTACACTATAATAAGCAAGAATAAGCCAAACTTGTGGCTTCAATAAGCCAAGAAAACACAAATAAGCTGTTTGCTCACTTGTTTCTGAGTCAGTTATGGGACAAGCTTTTGGGGTCAAACCAGGTAGGGTCCACTGATCTTACGGTCAAATAAAGGGTCAACCCTTGATCCTTGGTAGGAGGGGGGTTGAATGATGCAAGGTAAGGACTGTGGGACCCACTGGGTCAGTCACAAAACACCACCAAAGGTGGGGTGATGGAGATGGTCTGCTGAGACAGGGCAAGTTCTTGCCCTGCAGTCCAATTCAAAGGGCAATTTGGTCTTTAAGAAAAATTCACAAAAATTCAACAAAGATGGAAATCAAAGGTTCAACTGGTAGACAACAACCCTAACAAGTTTCAAAGGCTCAATCTTAATACAAAAATCAGGAAAAATCACCCAATTTTGATGAAAATCTGAGTATGCAGTTTTGACTTTTTGAGAAATTATGAGTTTTGACTTTTGTGAACTTGTACAGCTGATTTTTATAATCAAACTTGTTTAGTTAGGGTATATTGAAACTAATTTGAGTAAATGAACAACTTATCTAGAGATGTGATGAGTTATGGCTTTAAAAACTCACCACAGTTGACTGTGGTGAGTGATTTCTTGAGTTTTGACTTTTGTGAACTTGTACAGCTGATTTTTATAATCAAACTTGTTTAGTTAGGGTATATTGAAACTAATTTGAGTAAATGAACAACTTATCTAGAGATGTGATGAGTTATGGCTTTAAAAACTCACCACAGTTGACTGTGGTGAGTGATTTCTTGAGTTTTGACTTTTGAGTGAGTTTGTGACCAAATGAAAAGTTCCCCTGAGCTTTAATACACCCACAAAACTAGTTGAAACACAGATAAGTACTAATGCACTGATAGAACTGATCAAACACCCTAAAACCAAACACTCCTTTAAACTTAGTTATTAAAGAGATTTTAACTTAGACAAACATATAACATGAACAATTGATTACTACTGATCTAAATGTTAATATTTAACTAAAACAAACTTAAATAACCAATTAAAGCAACTTAATACTAAAGATGAAAGAATTTAAGCTTACAAAGCCTTCCAAGCCAACTGATTAAGAACCAAAGGACCAAGTTAATCAATCCTATGCCCTCCCATGAGGTACCTAACCCACAGCCATCCTTGATTCACTGTGCTCCATGCTCATTCAGTATGTGATCACCAAATTTTTATTTATTTTTGATTTTTTTCTTATTTTTTTGTAATTATTTAAAACTGAGTTAAGAGTTGTTCACACAAGTTTAATAAGGTATTAAAACCTTGTTTCTGAGTTTGTGATAGCTTGTGAGTGGATTAAACACACCTTAGATAACTTAATTAGAACTTGATAATTTCAAAAGAGACTTTGAAAAGAGAAAATGAGAATTAGACTTTAAGCTGAACTTTCATTAATAAAATTAGTTACAATACATTGAAAATAGATTAAAACTACATAAAAACTAAGAGAATTACACACCAAAAGCTTCTATGAGCTTTTCTATATATATCGACCTAAAATTAATGCCTAAGGTCTTCCACATGGCTTTCTTTTGAAAACTGAGAGTCCCACATGCCTTGCCTTGACCCTCTGACCAAATCCTCATCGTTTAATTAGGCATTGATCAATCCTAGCCATTGATTGGCTTTTTGGCGCCAAAATTAATACGGGGCAGAACTGAGTGGTATTGGTGAGGGGTTGGTGATGCATTTATGGTGGTGGGTTTGTTTGGTGAGGGAATTAATTGTGGGGGGGATTTGGTTGGAAAAAAGCGAGGAGGGGGGATGGATTTGTCCCTGGTTTCACGCAGGCTTGTTGGGGGGAAGAAGATGGTCAAGGGTCTGTTTGACCCGCGTTGACCCTTTGACCGGGTATTAGCAAAAATGGACTGGGCCTAGGTTGGGCTTTGGGAGGTGGACTGGATTGGGAAATGGATTGGATGGGATTTTGGGTTAAAATATCAAAGGGTCCGGTTTGTTTGTTTAGTTTATGAACACAAGGACCATTTTTGTAATTTCCCATAACTTTGAGGACTGAAGTTGTAATTTTTCCAAGTGAATCCAAGGACCAATATTGATATAATTCCAAAGTTCCAAGATTATTTTTCCATTTTTCAAACTTCAAAATTTCCCAGGGACCTATTTTGCCATATGTGGATTTTTCAGGGACTAAATATGTAATTTTGGAAAACTTGCAACCCAAATGTAATATTTTGTGAAATTGACTTTCAAAACCTTGGGTTGACTTTTTCTTTCAAAATAAATGCTTAGGGACTAAATTTGACAAGTTTTGAAGCTTGGAGGACTGAAACTGCCAATACTGCAAACTTTGTACATTTTTTCTTTGTTTTTGCACATTTTGCTTTTAAAACACATAAAACACAATCCCTGGGATAATTTAAGTATTTTGATATCTTTTTGATTGTTTTTGTGCGTTTTGGCAGTTTAAATATATCAAAAACGATGAGTGTTTGAGCACTCATCATACATTTATGTAGTTTTTTTTAGTCGCTAAATAGCAGTAATATTTATGAACAATTAAAAGAAACAAAGCTTCATGTTAAATAATATAACAGAACATGCATATTGAATATCTAGAATCATGGATAGCAATGTGCTTAACGTACCCTGAATACGCTCAACTGAGGACGCACTCTTAACCAACACTTGACCGGTATCCAAATACCGTCATCCACCTTTCCGAACCTAGAATGAGAGAGACAGAACATGTGAAGAAATGTTATAATTAAACAAAGTGAAACAAACATTTTGCGAACAAAACACTTTTTAGTCTTTAATCTTATAATATATGTGAGCCAAAAATATAGAATGCAAGTAATATATTGGCCAAACTATAGAC